>NW_019289867.1:0-26586 GCF_000500325.1 Leptinotarsa decemlineata | reverse complement strand
TGGAGAAATATTTTTCCAGATGATAATCTTTGATTGAAAAATGCACATTCTACAGGGGTGGTTCCATTTTAAATGGGTCACACTGTATATACTTTTGATCTATCCGACACCGAAGTTTTGTCATCATTGTTTTTTAATAAATTTACTCGGACTGTTATTCGTTCTGTAAGCTACCTTTACGCATTTTTTCTTAAAAAACAGGCAATATAATTGGTGGGTTCATCCAAATATGAAAATGTCCTATAACTGACATTATTAAATCTTAAATTTGGGTAGACCTGGACCTGGAAGCAAGCTTGCTCGAATCTTGAAGAGTGCGTAAACGTAGCTTACAGAACGATTAATAGTCTAAATAAATTTATTGGAAACAATAATAACAAAACTTCAGTGTCGGATAGATCTGGAGTATATAAGCTGACTTGTGGCTCTTGCCCATAATTGTATATTGGCCAAACAGACAGACCAATTCCACATTTGCAAACCACCATTTAGCAGAAGTACACGAGTTTAATCATGAATACAATGTATTACATTTAGAAGAGAAAAGTTTGAAACTCAATATTCTCGAATGTTTTAGAAATCAATACATTCAAGAACACGAGTAGTTTACTGAATGATCAATTAGAATTGAATAACTCCCCATTACTAAATATTTTTTCAAATGTGGAAACTGAGACATAAGCTCAGGTCACTTAATCCATTACAACTCAGGTAAACCAAGTAAAACTTAGGTAGTTGAAATGTAGATACTTCAAATTGTAAAATTAGGTATATTAAGCATTGAATATGATATGTAGAATATAGTTAGTAAAGACACTCCCAAAGAAGCCATTGTATGGCAAAACACGTGTTGCGTTTTTGTAAAACTGTTAGTGAAAATCTCACAATAAAGTGTTTTTTTAATACGTTATTTTGGAATGTGCGTATTGTAACATTCATGGACTGTCTTGAGAAAGAATTACCATCAACAGTGACTATTATATAGTGTTATTGGAGCATTTGAATGCCAAAATTGCAAAGAAACGAACGCATATGGCAAAATTTTTTTTTTGATCAAGACAACGCAAAGTGTCACAAGTTAATCAAAACAATGGTAAAACTTCTTGAATTGAACTTCGAATTGCTCCTACATCCACCGTATTCGCCAGATTTGGCTCCCAGCAACTACTGGTTGTTCGCTGACCTCAAAAAGATGCTCAGCGGTGAGAAAATTCGCTCGAAATTCGAAGAGGTTATTGCTGAAACTGAGGCATATTTTGAGGCAAAAGATGAATTGTTCTACAAAAGTGGTATTGAAATGTTAGAACGGCGCTGGAATGATTGTGTGACTCTTGATGGAGTTTACGATGATAAATAAAGCCAATTTTGAACAAAAAAAGTGTTTTTTTTCTTAGACCCGGGACTTTTCAGCCCATGTGTTAAGTATATAGGTACCTAAGAGTATGTACATTTATCATTTTATATGTTACTATACTACTGAAAATTATTCCATTTAAATAAAAAAGAAATGTTCAGCACTCTTTCACTCATTTTTCCATTTTTATAAAAATCTATTTTCTGTTTTTCCGTTAACCAGCTGTCGCCCCCCTACGAAAGTCGAANCCCGAAGGTGCGACAAATAAGTAGTTGTTACGATGGAAATTCTTTCCTGAAAGATCAATTGGAAAAGTTGATATCATTAAAAAAAAAGATTTAATAATGAAGAACGTATCACTATGGCCATTTCCGATTTTGACATCAACAATTCTCTTCCCAAAAATCGTAGCTGTAGCTGATATGCAGTAGAATCTAAAACAAAATAGCCAACCTTCAAACACGCAATATTTTGAGGGAACAGCAGATAATGTCAATTGAATTATTTCTACGGAATGAGGCGTCCCCGAAAATTCTTTCCGCGAGAGGGCGCTGAGCGGCCAGTTCTCCTAATTCTTTCGTTATTTATATATGGATAAAATGAATTTATTGGAATTATGCGACGAGGAATTTAATAATCTCTTAAATAAAGGAGGTTTGAAAAAACTAGCGGTACTAGGGCGGTAATGTGATAAGTATTGCAGCCTAGGCAGAGCTGATTTCTTATGTTTGTTTGTCATCCGAGAAAATTACAATAATAATATGAGAACTATAGAGAAGAATAAACAAAAAACTACAGAAACTGGGATTAACCATATTGTGTGTGGTGTGAAGGATTCACTACGAAGTAATACGTCTAATATAAATAGTAAACGTGTGTGTGACTTAAATAGCTAGCTTGCTGAGTTATTTATTATTTGCTTTTATTTAGGAAGCGAATAAATAGCCAATTTTGAGATATAACAAACATAAGAAAAGAACCTTTTTTTGAAGAACGTTGGTAATTTTCTGAAAAGTTTATTACCAAAGTAACTGCAACTGCGTTGACCAATTGTCTTCTCACTGAAAATTATGCTGATAAGGTTTGACTTGTAACTGGGACTCCCTAAATAAATCATCGGTGGAAAAGTTTCGCAGTTTCAAATACATTATTTTTATGATACCTTTCTGTACCACATTGAGATTCCTCGAATGAACGTCAATCATTTCTCTCATCCAATAATACTTTGGTGGCTGTACCAAAGAGTAACATACCGTTTTCAGATGTGGAATGTCCAAAAATGTCTTCAATAGCTTCAACCGCGGTAGGAGTGTTTTCTCGGGTTTCGCTCCGTGTTCTGGTGTATTTTATCCTCATAAGGATTATTTTCACAAAGTCAAAGAGTGTGACATTTTGAATTNCTTCAATATTTTTCGAAAATTAGTGAATGATAGCTATTAATTATCATGGATCAGTAATACTTTTATGGTGTACCCAAGTCCGTATTAAATTTTTTTTCTTTGCATAAACCAAAATTATTATATATTTTTGTTATTTCCTTTCAATTATGACATTTTTTCGAAAAAAAAGCGAAAATAAGGTTACATTTTTAGAAATGTTGGTTTTTTGCAAATTTAAGAGCATAGCCTTGCAAGACTACAATGTCTCAAAAACAAAGCTTACAAAACTTATTTTACAAAACTGATACAAATGAAGAACCGGTCAGAAATTTCAAAAATGATTTTTACTGAAAATGAAATTTTATTGACCATAAATAAATACTTTGACACCGGTTATTTTCCCAAAATGATCAGAATTGAAATTATCACAGTACCATACAAGAGGGAATATGAAATGGGCATGGTTGATTACAGACCAATAACACTGATATCGAATATAACAAAAGTGAGCTCCATCGTGTCAGCTATTGCATCTCCTATTTACCAAATAGCAAAATGGCTCACTAAGGAATTTGAAGGCTTGTCTATTGCGAAGAAACCAGGTTTTAGTATGAAAAATTCCTTAGAGTTCATACAACATACAAAAAACATCGTTCTGCAAGAAGGTGAGATTTTGGTTTCATTTGATGTCAGTTCCTTATTTCCTAGCATCCCAATTCTGCAGACCCTACAATATCTCAGGGAATTACCAGAGAAAAATAATTTTAATAATAACGAGATTGATGAATTCGTTTCTCTCACAAATTTGTGTGTAAAACAAAACCTTTAACAGGTATGAACAACAGGAGGAAACGGATATGGGTAACCCCTTGTCCCCCTACCTGGCAAACATTTTAACATGTTCACGAGCAGATTCGAAATGGAAACCAAAAAAAAGTCAATGTATTTTTCTAGGATATGGCTGAGGTATATCGATGATGTTTTTACGATATTAGAAAAAATCGAATATTGAGGACTTTGTTTCTTTTTTAAATAAAAGATTTCCATAAATAAAATTCACTTATCAGAAAATAAAGGACAACTTCCATTTCTTGACGTTTTGGTAATGAGGAGCCAATATGGAAGGCTAGAATAGGATGTATTTAGGAAGGAAACAATCACGTGCAGGTATATTCCTTCGTGACAGTTCACATCACTGTGGACAGCACAAACTTGCTAGGCTGACTTTTCCTCTCACACATGAGAGTTTCACAAAAAAAAAACGGACAATACAGGAAATAGCAGCTAGTAAGGGTTTCTCGAGGGGTATTGTAGATTATATTATAAGGAAGAAAAAATTTGGATGAACGAAATCTCGATTTTTAGAAAATTAAGAAAACCAAGATAAATATATCTCAGTTCCATACCACCAATACACAAAGAACTTTGTAAAGATTTTCAAGGAACTAGGTATGAAGGTGGTTTCAAAAACAAGTCATACACTACAGAGCTTTTTAGGAAATCCAAAGGACAAAGTCGAAAATTCAGAAAAGTCTGGAATTTCCGAAATTGAATGTGAAGAGTGCGATACAAAATATTATGGACAGACAAAAAGATACATTGAAATAAGTTACAAGGAACACTTAGCACACCTAAAATATGGAAGACCAGAAGAATCAGCAGGAACCTAGATGCCTATTGGAGTGTAGAAATAAGTAAACTTAATAATATTATGAATGAAGATGGGTTACCAATACCTAATAGTATACTATATAGCTTGTTGAAATAAGATTTTAATTATCAGATTTACCTAACTATTAAATAAGAATACAGTGTAAAGATGCCTATTCACCAAAAAGCGAGCACGAGCGAGCATTCGTGTATGTTTGCTCGTGTTCGCTCGTGTTTGTTCGACATATTGATGTCTCGTCCACACCAGAGCGAATATCTTCAAGTTCGTAGTACCGCCTTCTTCTCGATCTTTTCTGAACGCGAACAAGCATACGTTCGCTCGCTCGCTAGCCCGTACTCACCAGACGATTATTGATACAGAATGCTCGTTCACTCTTGTTCGCTCGTGCTCGCTTTTTTGGTGAATACGCACCTTAATATTAATTCAAGACTAATATATAAGACAACATTGTGAAATTAATTTAGAACACTTAAGACGCAGGTACCTAGAAGAGGTATCTATGTTATAAATAAGAATAACATTGTATGTATATTTAGTTTAATCTTCCTCTTGTTGGAGTATTGTTGTCATATATGTAGCTCCGCCCCTAAGCATACCCTAAAGTTGCTGGATTCCATTCAGAAAAGAGCTATTCGCCTGATTGGAGACGCGAACATCACTTGCAACTTTGATAATTTGGAACATCAAAGAAAGGTTGGAGATTTGCCTCTCTTCTATAGATACTTTCACAGGAGGTGTTCAAGTGACTTGGCACATTTGATTCCACCAAGAGCCGGTATACATATCAGAAATACGAGACGGACTGTGGCTGCTCATCGTTTCGAGGTTCAACTCAGTACATCTCAAACTTTACTGTTTAAGAACTCTTTCATTTGAAGAAGATCGTTTATGTGGAATTAACTTCCTGATATCGTTTTTTCAAATGAATTCAATCTCCAACGATTCAAATCCAACGTGAATCGCTAATTTGGCACAGGCACCGATCTTTGAGGGCTTGAAGGATTTTCCTGTAGTGTTTGTGTTTTGTCTTCAAAAAAATACATTGATGATACATTGAGGGGTATATTGAGTGATTTGCTCATTGTAGTGTTCTTGATAGAAAATTCTTCCAAAGTATGCATCAATGTCTGAATGAAAGAGGCACATTGAAACGAATTGGAAGACCTAAAACACGAATGACTTTTAGTGTACTAGAAGTAGAAAAGAATGTGCTGGACATGACAGAGAGCAATGCAAAGACAACTTGAAATATCGCTTATATTGTGAATGTAAGTGAAATTCTTCGAAATTACTTTTTTAACCCATACCACGCGTTCAGGTACTTCGATAAAAGGATTTTCAAGAAATATAATAAGAAATTTTCAATATAACTATGTATGGGTTGAAATTGTGAGTATCTAACTAGACCTTTATTTCTATATCGAAACTTTTCTGAAAAAATGGAGGATTTACCATAAACAAAAAGAGGTGCACTGTGATTCGATCACACCATCACATTTCAATGGGATGGTTTGTGAGTTCTTTACTAACATACAAAAAATGGATGGTGTTCTCGACTGAGTTTAATAGTAAATGAAAAGGGGGATTCTTGTTGAAGCCAATCATTCTCAACAGTTCTCGTAGGTTAAATGCGATTTTTGGTAATAAAATATTGTTACTAATCTGTATTTTTGACAAAAAGCGGTTTTTCGAAAAGTATCAAGGGACATGATATTTCTACATAGTTCCTTCGATTTATCTCCGTATGTATGATGAAAATCCTCTGAATTTCAACTCTCAACTTAATTTTCAATTATTTTATTGGACCGTTGAAAAATAAACTTTCTAAGTAGAAGAGTTATTGATTCAAAACAACATTGAAGAGATACCCCGCCAAACCCCAAAACTTCATACCCCCTCAAAAGTTTCACACGTCATCCAACACTTTTTCATGGACCAGCACCACCCTCACTCCCAACTTCATTTGGAAACAGTTAATCAAAGTGGTGAATGCTCTGACTGGCCCGGTTATGCGACAACGAAGTACATTTTCGTTGTATGTGTATATATGTGTACGGTTTTATTGCTTCCGTTTGGCTTGCGTGCTTACAGTGATTTGTATTTGGATTATGCTAATATGTTGAAATATTTTCCAAAATTTCTAGCACGCTTTATCGCTCCGGATGTTAGCGAAGAAGAAAACGCATACATGCAGTTTTTCACTGACTCGATACCGTACTCTGAAGAACTATTTTAAATATGATTATAAATTACTTCATTCATATACAGGGTGGTCCATAGAAAACACTTCATCGAGGTTAACAACTTTGTATGTGTATATCCTCGGATTTGCTTCACAATGACGGTTTTTTAATTCAAGAAATTTTCTTGAATTTTATTGTTTAGTAATTAGGTGTTATCTTATTAAGTATTAAAAATATCCATCGTTGTCTATCTATCCATTTTCGATTCAGATTTCTCCACAAAAAACATATCGATTCACATAAATTGATGGATGTAGCCGATGTAGGAAATCATCATGAAAAATCAGAGATAAAACTTTCTATATTTTTTTCGCTTGTATGTGTAACTAACGTTACTGCAGTTTCGTCCTTATTTTTGAACGTGTACAATAAACTGAAATTATCAACAATTACATGTAATTGTTAATCATTTCAGTTTATAGCATACGTTTAAAAATGATACATGAGACTGATAATTTCTTTGATTTTCGGACCGTTCGACAGTTTGTTACGTTATCCGTAAAAGGTACCTACTTATTTATTGTCGCTTGCCCACCTACTAATAGCTCATATCGAGATCATAAACAACCACCCGATAGCTGCTGCCACTAACGGATAAATTAGAAACTTCGTTGGTCCTTGACCAAGGTATTTTGATCATTTTCAGTTGAAAAGAAAATTGACAATGATACTCGAACTGTGAATTTAACTTAGGGATTTTCGTAAACGCTATAAGCGGTTCACATGTTCACATGTTCACAGAAACGGATTCGTAATAGTGTTGATTTGGAAGGTTGAGAATTCCGTTTTTTTATCTCTTCGGAGGATATTTATATCAGTTTTTCCAACTGTATATAAAAACGTCTTCGAATTATTAGGGTTCGATAATCGGAGGTGAGTTTTCAAGTATTCTTCCTTCTGTCACCACAGGACTACAATATATCCCATAATACGAGGAATCCAACAATAATTTAATTTCATGTTTTTCAGAAAAAAACCCGATATTATTATATGAACAGTTATTTGGGGACAAGGAAATGAGGAAATGTCACATGGGTTTTCATCCTCTTCCTTAATGGAGTAGTGCCGTATTACAGCTGGCCCTTTGGAATCGAGGCTAAGTACCGCATGGCGGCATTAAGGACTTTCCTTTTGAGTGAAAACTAAATATATATTTTTTTATACCAATACCCTCACATTTCACTTCGCCAATATCATGTCTTCCGGTCAAATTTCTCTTCAGAAATTTCCAACTAGAGAATAGGTTTCCCCCTCGTTGTGCAGGAGATTGGAAGGGTAGTTTTCTTTGTCCCAAACACCCTGTCCAGTTTTCTCTGTCGTGCACGAACCCCCTCCGTGGTTGGCTGTTATTTATTAGTTACGGTTTTCCTTGCACATTGCCAAATCGGCAAATCCTGTGTAGAAATATGTCAATATATTGGGGCATTATTGTATCGTGGATAATTTATAGATTTGGATCTGCTTGCTATTACGTTATATAGAGTTAATAGTAAATTTGTTGGCTCCCTTGGAACATAAAATATTTGTATAACTCACCCCCTCTCGCTGTCTAAAAACTAGCTGTGAGCATATAACCCTATTCCGTTTATATCTAAAATACCCCACTTATGAACTAATGATGGAATAAGAAAGAAAAAAAAATTACGTAACAAGTTTACAATGTTTACAAGTTGTTTATTGAAAAGTTTCTACGGCTTCAATTCTTTCATATTACACAAATTGTTTTTTTCACTGGATACTTTATATTTCACAGTAAGTAAATAACTCTGGCTAATGTTCCGGATTGTCAGATATCGGAGTTGAAAAATGGAATTCAGATTATGTTTTTACAGAAAACTCAATAAAGTTCTTGTGAATATTAAATGAAATTGATTCAAAATCGTACCTAAGGGTTTTTACCATTAGTAAATTTTAAAAATGAAAATAATTGTTCATTACATCGTTTCATTTTCACTACTTCGTGTGAATTTGTGGATTTATATCTGGTTCACAAGTTGATTATCTATGCGCATTTTTTCTTCTGCCCGAGCATCTTCTTTCTTAAATTAAGTGTGATGACGGGGGTTCCACAACACCTTCCTTTTTATGAAAAAGTTGATCAGTTGTTGGTAGTATTTGTTTATGTTCGTTTCGACGGAACAATAGAAGGGCTAGATAATTATTTTGATTTTCTGAATATTTCAACTTTGCGAGTCAAAATTCCGGATTCAATGTCGAAATTTAGATATTAATCTGGTAATTGTGACTTTGTAATCTTAATTAAATGAAAAAATAAGGATGAACGTTGATGGGCAGTCAAACTTCTTTCTGTTTTGTAGTTCAACTATTTATGATTTATGTTTTCCACATGTCCTGTTCAATGCAAACTGAAAAAAAACATGTTTTAGATCCGATAAGAAAGTTTCTGCAACAAGTTCAAAAAATTGTAAAACATGAAATACCAAGCTCAATGAGGAATGAAGTGCTACAAATTGCGATTCTGATTCATGTTGGTATAGAGAATAACACGTTTGGGAAAACGACTGCTACCCCATCTGGTGTCAATGAAAGATTGTTTGAGAAACATATATTTCATCTTTGCGTTACAAAAAATTGTTAGCAAGAAATTATTTCGAAAAAAATGTTTCATTGACATTCTCTAAAAATAAGAAAATACGTTTTAAATTAATTCAAATCCATCAATTCATTGGGAAAGAAAGGTTTTGGCTCTCTACTTCTATATCTGTATACAAAAAAAAATCTTTCAAAGAAAGTAACTCTGCACAAAGATGTCAGATGAAAAGCCCTCTGGAAACAACTAGTTTCATATAAACATTTGTTATGGAATTGAATCAGATATAATTCACAGGATTCCTACACAATATAGTGAATGAAAGAGGTCACTCACATGGAACACTGTCATCCTCACTGGTAGACACCAATGTTTCGCTGTAAGACATTTGCCTTATCGGCTCTTCAGTACATAAAGTCGTAGTTTCATGAATTAATCAAGTAATTTTTCTTATAATGTTATTTAAATTCGAATATGAATTTCTTCAGTTGTGAAGAAGACGATTCTTTCAAAGAAAGTAACTCTGCACAAAGATGTCAGATGAAAAGCCCTCTGGAAACAACTAGTTTCATGTAAACATTTGTTATGGAATTGAATCAGATATAATTCACAGGATTCCTACACAATATAGTGAGTGAAAGAGGTCACTCACATGGAACACTGTCATCCTCGCTGGTAGACACCAATGTTTCGCTGTAAGACACTTGCCTTATCGGCTCTTCAGTACATAAAGTCGTAGTTTCATGAAATAATCAACTAATTTTTCTTATAATGTTATTTAAATTCGAATATGAATTTCTTCAGTTGTGAAGAAGACGAAGAAAATATTTTGGATGTGGTATACTTAGCGAACGAGCAAAAAACAGGAGTTTGAGATTATCCATTGTGGATGGAGAAAACAAAAGTGGAATGTTCGATTTTATGCATTGAACGGTTCGAGAATTTTTAAAGAAGGTTCTTTGAGTGCCATCATAAAATATTGGCCACTGCAAAGTAGTCGGTGACTGTGTGAGTGTACAGGTGAGCGTCCTTTAAAGTGAATAAACAAACCAATTCATGAAGTTTTAAATTCAATTGCAAGTCCTGGAATACATAAAAACTATCTACCAAAAAAAAAATTATTTTCAATACATTGATCCAAGTATCGTTAAAAAAAGAAAAATAATATATTTATGTGGACTTGAAAAATCAGGTAATATATTTTTAAGCAAACTACTTTGGCAAATGTTTTCCTTTTCGAATTGGTGATTTATAATAACTGATTGCACTTTGCGAGTAACGTTTTACCCGTAGGTAGTGGTACATGATGAAAAAAAAATATCGAGGAGTTTATTGATGAAGCATTCACTTCACAATGTTTCATCTGCTAATCGTAATATTTCCATTTTGAATCTCCTTTTTTGTCCATCGTTAAATACTTTCATGTTTGGCAAAATACTCCGCAAAAAATCCACATGGGAGTCAGTATCGCTAGAGAAAATACTCTGATGTTGCTCGTTCTTTTACAACAAGACAATGAGGTAATGGCAGCAAATGGATGGTTGGTAACTTGCTTGGAAACTTGAGTTCCATCGAGTTCCTTGTCTATGTCGTCATTTAGGTTTTTGCCTTCACTGTCTCTTGATTATTCTTGTGTTTATCCTCCTTCAGTACCAATGTTACCAATATGGTCGGCTAGGTAATATATTTTAATCGTCTTAGCTGCTGAACCAAATGTGCTCCTTGTAATCTGCCGCTGAAACAAGAAATGAAAGAAAGAATGATTAACAAAGTTGATTTTACCATTAATATTTCATGCATAACAAAATCATTATTTACCAAGTATCAAACACATCACATTTGAGTATGTTCGGAAAAGAGTAAAATTATTACGGACAATTGTCAAATATTTTTTGATCTATTAGAGTCCTAATTTTGGTAGAATAATTAATGGACATGAACACACAGTATAGCGAACCACTCCGGCTCCACATAGATGCAATGCTGATACTCAATATACATAAAGGCACTCGCCGCTGGCCCTCCGGACGGTACTGCCGCAACCGCTATGTCCCTGCATTTGAAATCTCTAACATCTTCGAGAATATTCATCTGAATAACATGCTATAAGGGCTATAATAAATGCACAATGTATTCAAGATACTTAATTGGCCAAGGATTAATGCTGATTGCTTAAAATCGCTTCGTGAGTAAGCCATTATTTCTCGAGGATAAAAAATGGTTATTGTAGGATATCCCTAAGAGATAGACATATATCATAGCGGACTTTTTGTAGACCTTTTTAAGGTGTACAATACTGAAATACATTTTTTGATCTACCTCGTAGGCGTTATTTTAACACCTCGACATGTGTTTTGATCACCAAGAGGAAGATCGTAACACGTGTCGAGGTGTTAAAGTTATTAGTGTTAAAGTTATCAGTGTTCCTCTACTATATTATACATGTTATATACATAAAAACCTTCCTCTTGAATCACTTTATCTATCAAAAATCTCGCATCAAAATCTTCCTAATTTTGGTAGAATAATTAATGGACATGAACACACAGTATAGCGAACCACTCCGGCTCCACATAGATGCAATGCTGATACTTAATATACCTGAAGGCACGCGCCGCTGGCCCTCCGGACGGTACCGCCGCAACCGCTATGTCCCTGCATTTGAAATCTCTAACATCTTCGAGAATATTCATCTGAATAACATGCTGTAAAGGGCTATATTGATCTATAATAAATGCACAATGTATTCAAGATACTTAATTGGCCAAGGATTGATGCTGATTGCTTAAAATCGCTCGTGAGTAAGCCATTATTTCTCGAGGATAAAAAATGGTTATTGTAGGATATCCCTAAGAGATAGACATATATCATCGCGGACTTTTTGTAGACCTTTTCAAGGTGTACAATACTGAAATACATTTTTTGATCGATCTCGTAGGCGTTATTTTAACACCTCGACATGTGTTTTGATCACCAAGTGATCATCAAGAGGAAGATCTTAACACGTGTCGAGGTGTTAAAATAATGGTTTGGTGTTGGAAAAAACTCCAGTTATATTCATTACTTCACCAATGGTTCAAAACAGTGCATCACAAGTACTATCTCGTAGGGTTAATTTACGATATCACATCAGGAACATCTAAAGTTATCAGTGTTCCTCTACTATATTATACATGTTATATACATAAAAACCTTCCTCTTGAATCACTCTATCGATCAAAAAACTCGCATCAAAATCCTAAGTATACATAGGAACAGACAGCGGGAGGCGACTTTGTTTTATACTATGTAGTGATTATGTTATCAAATGGTAAGTATTTCGAACATGAAAATGATGGACTTAATAATACAGTTCCCTGTAGGATTAACTATTTATTCCTGCTTGTCGAAGTAAATGAATAGTTTAGTGGTTTTGAGAACCTTTTATTATAAAATTATAACAAGTATCAACCAGTTCTATCAACTTCTCCCATAACTATTCAATCTTCTCGTTTCAGATACTTTGCGACAGGAAGTTCAATCAATACATTTTCGCACTACCTTCCGTGAAGACATGGTGATGCCTCACATTTTGAAAGTCATATGAGAAATATTGCAACTTTTATTTCTATATGCTAATACCAACAGCAGCAGTGAACAGGAATTGCATCCATTTTGCAGTACTCGTATAGACAATGAATACATTAAAATACAAACTCCATCTCGAACAGGTTTCGTGTACCTTGACTAATAACAATCGAAGGACTTTTGATAGCAGACTGTCGAGAGAAAGAAAATGGGTGGAGTGTTCTTTGGCATGCTGGCTGCGAAGTTTGGAGCTTTGAATACACCTATACGATATACTCCTAATACATTTCTAGTTCAAGCTATGTGTTTTGCATAACACCATACGAGCACTAAGAAAATGTGACTGTCAGTGATTCCATCGTTCGTTGACTACCATTGATCCAGTCGAATGCAAAAAGTATCAGGAAGGATATTTTTTAAGGACATAACACAAGCACTACAGAAAAATCCTTAAGGCGCTCTCAGAGCGGTAACTGTGCTAAAGTAGCGATTCACATTGGATTTGAATCGCTGGAGATCAAATCCATTTGGAAAAACGTTCTCAGGAAGTTTATGAAGTTCGAGATGTACTGAATTGAAGCTCAAAACGATCAGTAGCCACATTCCGTCGGGTATTTCTGATATGTACCACTCTTGGTGGAATCAAATGTGCCAAGTCACCTGAACACCTCCCGTGAAAGTATCTATAGAAGAGAGACAAATCTCCAACCTTTCTTCGATTTTCCAGGCTACCAACGTTGCACGTGATGTTCGCGTCTCCAATCTGGCGGATGGCTCTTTTCTGGATGGAATCCAGCAACTTCAGGGTATGTTTGGGGGCAGAGCTCTATACATGAGAATAATACTCCAAAAAAGGTCTGATCTGAGTTTTAATACACCACGAAACATTGTCAACCACCTACAAACAAACCGAACTATTTGTTTCTGTTTGGCGGGATACCGCAGGGTATCCGGTAAATGCAATTCTTGCAGTGCGAGTGCGGATAATCATATATCGGTGAAACTAAGAGGCCATTGAAAGTTCGCATTGCTGAGCACAAGAAACACACACAGCGAGGTGGCAGCAGCTATCGGGTGGTTGTTTATGATCTCGATATGAGCTATTAGTAGGTGGGCAAGCGACAATAAATAGGTACCTTTTACGGATAACGTAACAAACTGTCAAACGGTCCGAAAATCAAAGAAATTATCAGTCTCATGTATGTGCAGCTATCTCGCTTTGATGTAGTAAGTGCAAATTATCATCCAAATGAAATCTCTCTCTATCTCTCTAATCAAGCGCGAACATCAACTGTTTTCAGTTGTACTGCAATTGTTGTTGCTTCATCGCGTATTTTGATGACGCACGTGTATTATTTAATCGTCCTGTACAAACACTTCTTCTGATTACATTTTCAATTTTTCAATAGCGTACAGCATGAAACTGACAATGAATATTAAAGCACCGCACAGGCTTCATAGATCCTTATGTAAGACATTTTTCTTCATCCCGAGGCGTTCAATGCTGCCTCGGCTTGTGTCATTTGCATTCGTGTTCAAGTAAATACCCTGATTTATAGTCAAAAGTAATTAAGAAGCACTGCATGCGTATTAATTTCAGTTGCAATAAACCAAACCGGAAGAGTTCCGACAGAATCGATCGAATTCTACGGGTGTGATTTCTAACATGGGAGATACAAATTTAAAAGAATCGTTTTGAAATTTTTTGGGTCCATGACGGCTGTAAATATTTCAATTAGGCGCATACTTAATTCCTTTTTGGCCTAAACTCTTAGTTACTATTAGGTTGTTTCAAAAGTTTTGTCCGTTTTAATGAGCCAACTTCAAACTGTAATATAATAATATTCAACTTGATGAAAATGAGCGCCACTTGAATCAGTGCACTTTTGCCAATGTAACACAAGTGGATTGATTCCATTAGTATAAAAATTGTGTGCTAGGGATTCGATGATGTCCACGAAGGCCGTTTTTGCCTGGTGAAGGTTCTACCGATGAGAAAGTTATCGAAGTGCTTGAAAAGATGGTAGTCGGTTGGCGAGAGGTCTGAGCAGTATGGTGGGTAAGGTGAGGTTTATTTTCGGACAGTGATTTGTGAAATGTGCGGACGAGCGTTGTCGTGGAGCAGTTATAGTGATTCACACTAACCGCTGACCACCATACAGTGACCATGGTCTTTTTTTGTGGGTTTTCGCCATTGGGAAGTACCTGGGTGGCTCATCGGTCCTGAACGTCTCTTGTTTTCGTTGTGGATCGACTTTTTATCCCACGTGATGATCCGATCCAAAAAAAGGATCGTTTTGGCTGCGCAAAAGCAAAGAAGAACAGACTCAATGACTCAAAATGATCTCCTGAGGACGCTAACTCGATTAGCGTAGTTGGTTATGATTTTTGTCATCTGTGATTAGTTTGAAGGTGTGAGTTATGATTCATTTTGCCTACTTACTCAACAAGGAACGGTCACATAATTGATATTTTTTTCAATAGTCGTAGAAAAATTATATTTAAAATACGAAAATGTTTTGAATCGTTGTCAGAGTAACTATCTAGTTTGCCCACATCGATAGATTTGGAAAAAATTGACTCACGTAAATTGATGAGCAAATTATGATTCTGAAGTCAAAACGCGGAAGTCACCACGTCAGTTTTACACATTGTTTCACCTTGTTATATACTTCTCATCATTTTATATACATCAACGTCTGAACAGACAAATGTTGGAACATCTCTTGACATCCGATAAAGATACCGATGGTAGAACGATTTTAGCTGATGAATGCTTCGTCAGATACCATAACCTGAACCCTACCTTCCCGAAGGTGCGACAAATAAGTAGTTGTTACGATGGAAATTCTTTCCTGAAAGATCAATTGGAAAAGTTGATATCATTAAAAAAAAAGATTTAATAATGAAGAACGTATCACTATGGCCATTTCCGATTTTGACATCAACAATTCTCTTCCCAAAAATCGTAGCTGTAGCTGATATGCAGTAGAATCTAAAACAAAATAGCCAACCTTCAAACACGCAATATTTTGAGGGAACAGCAGATAATGGCAATTGAATTATTTCTACGGAATGAGGCGTCCCCGAAAATTCTTTCCGCGAGAGGGCGCTGAGCGGCCAGTTCTCCTAATTCTTTCGTTATTTATATATGGATAAAATGAATTTATTGGAATTATGCGACGAGGAATTTAATAATCTTTTAAATAAAGGAGGTTTGAAAAAACTAGCGCTACTAGGGCGGTAATGTGATATAAACTATTTGTATGTTTTTTCATGTTTTTTAAAAAACGTTTTTAATAATTTTTTCTACCACTTTATATGTTTTGAATACAACGTCTACAATTAATGATTTAGAGCCGCATTTATGAATTCGTTCAATTATAGCCCTTTCAGTAATTTTGGGAAGTATCCCGACATAAGTGATTTATTTACAATAAAAGTTAATGGTAGAATTATTTTTTGGCTTATTTTTTTCAAGTGTTTCCGATCTGATGCCATCTGGACCCAGATATTTTGCAGATTAGCAATTGCGGTTTCAACTTCGTGCTATTGATTGGAAGAATAATTGTTGCAATGTTATCGGAGAAATCTCCGAAGTCGAATGATTTTGTTGCAGTGAAAGCTGCAGGGAATGTCAGAAAACGAATCTCCATTTAAGTGTAGTTTATCTTTTACATTCGCGAATTGAGTATTCTATCGATCTCATTGACGGTGTTTTTATAAGGTCATTAATGACCTTTAATGTCCTTTAATGACAGTTGAGTAAAGCAATGCATACGTGATACAGCCTAGCACCACTATTGCAGCCAATGGCAGGTCAAAATAACGTTGTCTGCTGTATTATCACGAATGCTTTGTTCTTTAGTTCTGGACATTTTCCGTTATTCCATCTATGGGATCTACAGAAAACTGAAATCTTGCTCAAACCCACAATTTCTTGTATTGTATGAAGATGTTTGCAGCAGCAGAAGGCGAAACGATTGATACTCTGGACATTTTCCGTTATTCCATCTATGGGATCTACAGAAAACTGAAATCTTGCTCAAACAAACTATTTTTTGTATTGTATGAAGATGTTTGCAGCGGCAGAAGACGAAACGATTGATACTACAAGTTCCATTTGACCACGGCCTGCCAGCTCGGATTTTGTTCCCTCTAAGCATGACTCCGGCCGTGATAGTTTAAATTTTTTATATCTTGTATTGTATCTGGAGCAATTTGCTCAATTGCCAATCTTTCAAACAATAAAGGTTTCGATTTCTGATAACAACATTGAAAGTTATCGAGTCGTGTCAAGTCTGGGAATCAAGCTTCCTACTCTGTTGTACCGCGTCTGTAATACAACGTCTATATTACTGTCATTATCTTCCTACGGGCTTTTTAGTTCTACCATATTGATGATCACGAACATGCTAGTTATACCTACGGAGAAAATTAATTTCAAATAATAGTGAAATTTCCCAAAGTGCCTATTGAACAGGCGTGAGCAAAACCTCTCTGGTGCACGAACCGCTGTGAAATCCAAGTTTCGGAAAATTCCGCGCTGGAACTTCTCCTATGGCAAAGATTCGGCATGCGAGTCATGCGCCTGTGGAAAACTCATTTCACAGCCGGTAGATAATTCTCAGTTCGCGAAATTGACTGCCGGTGGTCGTTTGTATTTCATGTACGGTCGAAAATTCGATAGAAAACTCTATGAAAATAACACAAACTCGCATCTGATCCAGCTTGATATTCTTGGTGAACTGAATCAAGACTAGACAGTTATAACAGGTATGCGCTTCTGTCATCAATGATCCATTTTGTGTTGGTATATTATTAAAAAGAGGCCTTATTGATTGCCTTTCGTGTTTACACATAGACTTGCTTCCAGCCTCAACGACACTGATTGCGCTTGAAGAAAACGGCAGCTGTTGTAGGCAGTTTACAAAAAAATAAGTAACTGAATAGATCATTACTTTTTTCCTTTCTGAAATTCTGTAACAGTTTCGGTGGAAGGAATTCAATGAATGATACATTGGTTCATGGTATATACGAAGTCAATTCGAATGGCATACAACTGAATAGTTACCGAACGGCGGCAGTATCTTTGTATGGCATGGGCGGCATGATACATTTTATTTCGAAATTATTTCAATTTTTTATAAACCTACACGGTTTTTTTCATTAGCAGTAAAGAGTAATACCGAAAACAGTTTGTAACTGTTCTGAGTGTGATAACGGGTAGTTCTCTGAATACTGCCAAGTTCCCGTTGTCTACACTGATTATCTGATAGGTTTCTTCAATCACTTTTGATGCTTTTAAATGAATATCTTCAATATTTTTCGAAAATTAGTGAATGATAGCTGATAACTATCATGGATCAGTAATACTTTTATGGTGTACCCAAGTCCGTATTAATTTTTTTTTTGCATAAACCAAAATTATTATATATTTTTGTTGTTTCCTTTCAATTATGACATTTTTTCGAAAAAAAAGCGAAAATAAGGTTACATTTTTAGAAATGTTGGTTTTTTGCAAATTTATGAGCATAGCCTTGCAAACACCCATCAAATTCAAAGACTACAATGTCTCAAAAACAAAGCTTACAAAACTTATTTTACGAAACTGATACAAATGAAGAACCGGTCAGAAATTTCAAAAATGATTTTTACTGAAAATGAAATTTTATTGACCATAAATAAATACTTTGACACCGGTTATTTTCCCAAAATGATCAGAATTGAAATTATCACAGTACCATACAAGAGGGAATATGAAATGGGCATGGTTGATTACAGACCAATAACACTGATATCGAATATAACAAAAGTGAGCTCCATCGTGTCAGCTATTGCATCTCCTATTTACCAAATAGCAAAATGGCTCACTAAGGAATTTGAAGGCTTGTCTATTGCGAAGAAACCAGGTTTTAGTATGAAAAATTCCTTAGAGTTCATACAACATACAAAAAACATCGTTCTGCAAGAAGGTGAGATTTTGGTTTCATTTGATGTCAGTTCCTTATTTCCTAGCATCCCAATTCTGCAGACCCTACAATATCTCAGGGAATTACCAGAGAAAAATAATTTTAATAATAACGAGATTGATGAATTCGTTTCTCTCACAAATTTGTGTGTAAAACAAAACCGTTTACAGGTAGAATATTGCTTTTATGAACAACAGGACGAAACGGATATGGGTAACCCCTTGTCCCTCTACCTGGCAAACATTTTAACATGTTCACGAGCAGATTCGAAATGGAAACCAAAAAAAAGTCAATGTATTTTTCTAGGATATGGCTGAGGTATATCGATGATGTTTTTACGATATAAGAAAAAATCGAATATTGAGGACTTTGTTTATTTTTCAAATAACAGATTTCCATAAATAACATTTACTTATCAGAAAATAAAGGACAACTTCCATTTCTTGACGTTTTGGTAATGAGGAGCTAATATGGAAGGCTAGAATAGGATGTATTTAGGAAGGAAACAGTCACGTACAGGTATATTCCTTCGTGACAGTTCACATCACTGTGGACAGCACAAACGTGCTGGGCTGACTTTTCCTCTCACACATGAGAGGTTCACAAAAGAAAAACGGACAATACAGGAAATAGCAGTCAGTAAGGGTTTCTCGAGGGGTATTGTAGATTATAAGGAAGAAAAAATTTAGATGAACGAAATCTCGATTTTTAGAAAATTAAGAAAACCAAGATAAATATATTTCAGTTCCATATCACCAATACACAAAGAACTTTGTAAATATTTTCAAGGAACTAGGTATGAAGGTGGTTTCAAAAACAAGTCATACACTACAGAGCTTTTTAGGAAATCCAAAGGACAAAGTCGAGAATTCAGAAAAGTCTGGAATTTCCGAAATTGAATGTGGAGAGTGCGATACAAAATATTATGGACAGAGAAAAAGATACATTAAAATGCTCGTTCACTCTTGTTCGCTCTTGTTCGCTCGTGCTCGCTTTTTTGGTGAATACGCACCTTAATATTAATTCAAGACTAATAAATAAGACAACATTGTGAAATCAATTTAGAACACTTAAGACGCAGGTACCTAGAAGAGGTATCTATGTTATAAATAAGAATAACATTGTATGTATATTTAGTTTAATCTTCCTCTTGACTTGGTGACTTGGTTACCGAAATACGTGAAGAGGTGTTAAAATAACGGTTTGATGTTGGGATAAAACTCCAGTAATATTCATTACTACAACAAAGGTTCCAAATAGTGCATTACAAATAACAAAAGTAATTGAAAAATTCTGAAAAAACATCTTGTGAAATTTACAAATAAATAAATTGATTGCTGATGAACATTATGAATTTATGGAGTGTAAATCAACACATATTCATGACAAAAATGTATCAACACTATATGCTTCTTCATCGATGTCTCCAAAGCCCTTGACATAGTAAGTCACCTTGAACTTTTGGACAAAATCAGAAAACATCATTTGAATGGTAATAGAGGGTCACTGTAGGTGATGCAAAGGCTAATTTGGAAAATGTGACATTTAGAATTCGTCAAAGAACTTTTTTAGGACCTATTCTCTTCACAATTTACCTAAATAAATACTCTTTCTTGATAGGAGAGGAAAGGTTTTGAGCTATGCAGATGACAATTACCACTCTATACGTGGGAACAACTTGAATCATGTGTAGAAGATTTTCTAGCAAATGGCAGCTATGGTTTCGACAAAACAAAGTAATAAGTAAGATAAGATGAAATATTTACCGTTTACATTATAGACAAAGAGATTTACTGATACCGTACAACTCAATATTGAAAATAATTACCAGTTCACTGAAAGTGATTCATATTAAATATCTAGGGGTTACAATTGATAAACACCTTCTTTAGGACTCACAAACTAGAAAGTACAGAAAGAATGATACGAACCTCTGGTGTGAAAACACTTTACCCTCAGCATGATAAAATTTGTTATTCGGTTAATTGATGTATGTAAAGGTCTCATTTTAGTTCTTCAAGGAACTCTCGCTGATTGATAAAGATTTTATCGTTATCCCAAACCTACCAGATATTCAATTGGTAGTAATACGTTGATTACGTGTATCATACTGCAATAAAACCAATTCGATCACGATATATCCCAAACGAACAGAAATTAAATTGAAAGGGGTATATTTTTAGGAGAAATTGATTTTTGGGAAAGAGAAGTTTTGGCTTTCTACCTCTACATCTTTATGAAAAAATGTGGGAATCTTCCAAAGAAAGGAAGAAAACAATTGATTTCAAAACAAACTCATTAAAAAGATGTGTAGATCATGCAAAGGAGTTTCTTTAAGACACAAACTGGAAGAAAAAGTTTTCTTGGAACAGCTACATAGACAAATATACATTGAATTACACAAATTTAGAAACAATTATCTTTATATTAATATTGAATTATACAAAAACAATTTTTCCTATTCAGTTTGTACTCCAAACATTCGTTCTGGAATTGATTCCGATATAATTCACAGGATTGCTACACAAACAGTATATGAAACAGGTGAAATTTCACTTACTTGGAACACTGTCATCCTCAATGATGAATATCGAAGTTTTTGAATTATTGCTTTATTGCTTCTTCAGCACCAATCTGGATAACATTACGAAATTTATTTATGAAATTACATAAGGATATTCATTCGCTTATTTGATTCAATCCCAGCCATAGAAATCTTGTTTGAATTGGAAGGGGTATATTTTTGGGAGAGATTGATTTCTGAGGAAGAACATTTTTGGCTTTCTTCTTCTCCATCTTCATACATGAAATGTGGGAATCTTCCAAAGGAAGGAAGAAAACAATTAATTTCAAAATAAATTCTTGATAAAGATGTGAAGATTATGCAAAAAAGTAACTTTCAAACACAAACTGGCTGGGATTGAATCAATATCATTGCGTACTTTCATCGATATGAGTAGTTTTGTAAGTCGTTCCTGACGTGATATTGTAATTTCATAAATTAATTGAGTGCTTTATCTTGTGAGTAAAATTTTACCTATTTCATTCACTGAATTGTGTAGCAATCCTTTGAATGATATCTGATTCAATTTCATAATGAATGTTTGGAGTACAAACTGAATAGAAAAAAGTATAGGTATTTTGTATACATATTTTGTCTACATATTTTTTTAAAGGTTTATTTTAAAATTGCATGCTTTCTTCCTTCCTTTGGAAGATCCCTAAATTTTTTTGTATAAAGATGGAGGAGGAGAAAGTCAAAATCTTCTTTTCCCAGAAACAGAAATTAATAATGTTCTTACCCTCTCGATTTTCGGATGATCAATCCACTCATATTTTATCAACATTCAACTTCTTATATCCAACAAAATCAGAATTGAATCTCTTCAACTCAGCAAACAATATGTTATGTTCTGATTCAAATTTTCAAGGATCTACCACCTTTCGCAATTGGTTCATCCCAATGTCAAATCGTTAAGTGAGTAGTAAGGCTTTGCGAATTCTATACCATTTAAAAGTGGTCTAGAATCCGCAAATGATTTTGGCGGCTGCGCTGGATCTTAAAAAGTTTCCTATTAATCGTCGCATGTCCTTCACCGTTTTATCTGTGGGGAGTTGAAGCATAGATTTCACTTTGTCCGGGTCAATGTGAAGTCTGTTTTGTCGACGACATGTTCCAAATAGTCTATCTCCAGACGTCATAAATGCCATTTCTTGAAGCTTACCGTTAAGTTCGTTTTTCATAACAGACAAAAAATATATTTTAGAATGGGAAGATTTTTTTCGAACGTTTGAATCACCACCACAACGTCCTCTGAATGGACAAACACGTGGGGTTCAACTTCGGGCCCTAATAAGTGATATATCAGTCGCTGCCTAGTGGCTGAACAATTGTGTAGCTCTAAAGGCATCCTTCTGAATTGGTATAGTGAAGAGTCCACCGGTACTTGCCAGTTGGTAGATTTCATGTCTAAGAAAGACAGGTAATGGGCAGAGGATAGCCGTCTCGTTCATATATGGCATTCAACTTCCGGTAATCGACACAGGAGCGGTAACTGGCATCTTTATTTTTGACTAGCAAAATAGGCATCTTTCAGCATCCCCACCAATCTGCATCTGTATCACAAATGACACAGAAAAATACCTTTGCTTGATAGTTATACTTGATGAATATCATCACGTGCTCTACCATAAACGTGACAATCGCGATGACAATCGCAATTCCTCTATTTCGATTGTCATGATCCCTCAAATGGTCAACAGAATTCAGGTGGAATTCTTCTTTGAAGGAGTATCACTCGTTGTGCCTCAAGACTGGAACTATTCTTATGATTCTTCAAAAATTTGTACCAAGAATTAGATTCTGGTTTACCCCCAATCGCTTGAAATAGCTGGTTATCAAAGTCAAATAAACTCCAATACTTTCAAAGTTCTCTTTTGAAGTTCTTTAAATAGCACATCACTGAGATTTGTAGGCAGATATACCGCTTTGAACTCATTTCTCAACTATTCATCCTGGATCGACGGTGTTTATAAAATTGGTTGGCTCTATTTGCGAAAAGGTCCATACCGAAATCAAAAAGAACTGCTTCAGGAACGGTTCTTGCCAAAAGTAACTCAACAACATTCAAAAAATGCAGAAACAGAAGTTCTTTTGCTATTTTCCGTACATTTTCGAAGATTCAATTTAGGCGTCAAAAGCATCTCACAAAGTAGGGTCAGGATCTATGGAAATAGAAAACCCATCTGCTGCATTGATATTCGCATCGAAATATAGCACTCCTATCGCCGGGTGTCCACAAAACGAAAATTTACCCAATTACGAATACGATAGAAACAGTGTTAGGTCATCGGAAATGTATTTAAACTTGTATCCCGAAATATGACAACCACATTGAACTATGTTCAAGTTATTGGATCAAAATCTCACCAAGTTTGGTTTATTTCAAAAGCTGAGGAAGAAATACGGAGACAGAAGGGACCAGGAAACTAATGAAAAATTTTATAAATGAGGTATGCATGAGGTAAGTTAGACAATGTGTCCTTTTTGATAAAAATTAATAATATGCAGACATCTCAAAAAGCGGTTTAAAATGTTACAAAATACACATATCTCAAAAATTGCATCCAGGTGACCCCGAAAGGCAACTAGAATTTTGTAATTGGCTAATAAGAAGACCCGATTTTCCTGTTTTCCTGGAAATTGTAATTTGGACAGATGGAAGCCCTTTTACGAATTGTGGGATATGCAACCGAAATAACGAACACATTTGGAGCATAAACAACCCCAGACAGTTCCGAAAAATTCGAGCTCCAGTTCGATTTAGTATCAACGTGTGGGCAGGAATTTACAAAGATAGAAATTTGGGTCCTCATTTATTAGACGGAATTTTGAAGGGAGAAACCTATCACCAGTTTTTGATGTCTAACTATAACAGCATCTGGTTTCAATGTGTTGGTGCTCCACCGCACACTACCAGACTAGTATTTAATTAACTGACTGAAAGGTTTGGTGATAAATGGATAGGGAGTAATGGGCGGGTGAGGTGGCCAGCAAGATCTCCGGACTTAAGTGTTATGGATAAATTCTTATGAAGTACACTGAAAAATAGAGTTTATGTTCAGAGGGAATATCAAAATATTGAGGACCTTCAATACATCATTGTTAGAGGGTTCGGAAGATTGAGGAGGAGGGAAATTAATCGTGTAGTGAATAATATTCGAAGAAGGGCACAGTTGTGTGATCATGAACAAGGCCAGCATTTTGAGCATTTGCTGTGATTTACTTTTGTCTTTACATTATAGTTTAAAGTTTTATTTTCATTGAGAAGGACACAATATCTAATTTACCTCATACACACCTCATTTATCAAATTTTGATCGTTGATTCTGGCTCCGTATTTTTTCATTGGCTTTTCAAACGAACCAAACTCGGTGAGATTTTGATTGAATAACTCGAACATAGTTCGATGTGGTTGTCATTTCCAATGCCCTAACACTGTTTCTATCGTGTGTGTAATAAATTTCTTCATTCGTGAAAGCCGTTTTTCGCCAAAAATTCAATGACTTGTGCAATAACTAAATGTCATTGATTGTAACAAATTGAAAGTCAAATTTAGAAATATTAAAGTCAAAGCCTATTATGATAACAATTAATTTTTTTCAATATCTCTAATTTTTCAAAAAACAATGATACACCATTGAAAAGGTAAAATCTGATTCTATTCAAAACAGTAAGAATCCAATGTAGGGCCCATAAGAAAAAATAAAGTTGATGATGGTGGCCGGAAGAAGAAACGTCGGGTAGCAAATATGAAAACACCTATATGTAGCAGAGAAAAAGTGGCAATGTGGAAGTGCAATTTATTTTTGAATCTTTCGAAAAATAAAGCCAGAAAAAAATAAAAACCATTTTCTGAAAATTCTGTTTCTTCCGGATATCTCCGGATATACTCGGAATATCAGAACTTTCTCAACGGCATATTGTTAGTCAGGTAAATGAGCAACTTCCTGTTTTTTACCAATTGTATTTATAATTAACGTTGCTACAGTTTCGACATACACGGACATTTTTAAACGTATGCTATAAACTGAAATGATTAACAATTACATGTAATTGTTGATAATTTCAGTTTATTGTACACGTTCAAAAATAAGGACGAAACTGCAGTAACGTTAGTTACACATACAAGCGAAAAAAATATAGAAAGTTTTATCTCTGATTTTTCATGATGATTTCCTACATCGGCTACATCCATCAATTTATGTGAATCGATATGTTTTTTGTGGAGAAATCTGAATCGAAAATGGATAGATAGACAACGATGGATATTTTTAATACTNTACCTTGACTAATAACAATCGAAAGAACTTTATACAGGTGTAAAAAAGGCAAACGGATTAGTTTACCCCTATGAGTTACTTCCTCCGTCTTCAGAAAAGGACAAAAAATTCAACTTGAAGTGCCTCAATTTGAAGTGCATCAGGGATCTATACTTGGACCCTTATTATTTTGCTTATATACTTATAATTCACATATGTATGCGGATGACACACAACTTTGTCTATCACTCAACCCTAATGACGTTGCTACTGCAACGATCTAGCTACGATCTAGCTCGTCTTATTTCAGCATCTGAAGCTCATAACTTCAAAATCAATTCAAACAAAATTAATCTGCTTGTATTTGGTACTAATCGTAGTTTGGTGGAAAGATATTATATTATTGTTATTGGCTATATAGTAATATGCCCCACAAACGTGGCAAAAAATGTATGTATCGAAATGGACGTGAATTTAAAGTTTACAAAACTGACCTCACTAGCTACCCATGCTCGAAAATGGGAAAGAAGATGGTGACAGAGACAGTTTTTAACAAACGAGACAAGCTATGGCAACAACTGTTAGATTCACTTTTGAACAATGGTAGCTCTTTCCGCAATTTCAATGTCCCACAATGCGGGAGCAACTTTTAACATTTCGATCACCAGCTCTTTGGTCCATATCATGTTTGCTGCTGAATAGATTAAAAATGAATTCAATTCTAGAGTTTTTCAAATAAGGAAAATATCATGCGAATTTTGAAACAGCTTTATATCAACAACGCGTCTGATCCTGATGAAGTGTCCGTCATCGTATTCATAAAATGCGCCAATGAACTCGCACCAGTATTTTGCAGACTTTTCAACCTGTCTTACAAGAAAGAGGTTTTTTCTTCTTGATGGAAGATTGCCCATGTTCAGCCTATTCCCAGGAAGGACAAGAAAAATCTTCCAAATAACTATAGACCAGTCACTTTGCCATCAGTGATATCAAAAATCATGGAGAAAGCCGTAAACTACCATATCC
>NW_019289866.1:0-204750 GCF_000500325.1 Leptinotarsa decemlineata | reverse complement strand
TTAGAACAATAACAAAATACTAGGAATCGATTCAATGACCGTCATCATAATGATTCGTCTAGATGCATATAAAAATCAGTCATCCTCTGACGATGCTAACTTGGTTGGAGAAACGAATGTTGAGATACATCATGTTTGTTCTGGTAAGGACACAGTTTCTTCAATAAATTGTCTTTGTATGTGAAGTAGTAGAGAAACCATCAGTAGTTATCACAGATACACAAATTCCTGTCATCATCCTGCCTATCAGCAGCTAAAGGCTGGCTTTCGACCGCAGTAGGTCAGATGTCAATCTTGCTGAAGGGCCCATCAGTAGTTGAGGACCGCTCTAGAGGAGCCGGGGTGGATGGACGAGATGGGATTTTCTGCACACGTTAAACGTGTGGGGAAGATTTTAACCCAGGGCACTTAACCCGGGAGGGGGTGAACCCGTAGTCGACCCTTGGGAGTATGTAGAATGAAACCAGATCTGTGAAGTAGGCAGATTGAGATCCTGGCGTCAATTCACAAAACCCTTGCAGAGTGTCACTATCTGAGGAGTGGGTAAATTGATATCTGAGTATGGTCATAGCTTCTTGAAAATAGTTTCAAAGACGTAGTCAAAAAGTCGAACAACTAAAAACTCCAAACGCGGTTCAACCCTGATTTTATGATTATATCAAATGAACAATATTGGTGATTCCTCTATGATAGAAGATTCCAGAACTGAAAAATAAAATCTCAATTCGAATATTTCAGGCAAACAATAATCCCTCAAAACTTCCATACCACCAATCAATTCAGTGAAGGTATATTGAAACCACTGAAAAGTTATTCGTATATTTATACTTCTGCTGAAGCAAATTGGTTAGGAACTCTTCAAGATTTGTTTCTCGTTTCCTGCATTTGAGACACGAAACTTTTGTTGATTATATCACTGATCACTGGGAGGGTATAAAAATCATTAATTATAGCGAAACTTTATAACGAAATTATGTCGGATCCCTTGATTACAGGACCCCTTTTTCATTATCTTCAAAGAAAAAGGAGATTCTCATTTATACTTTGCCTGTTTCCTTATCTTGATTTCAAATGTTGACAGTCCGCTAAAAGAAATGAATTAACTTACTTGAATTGAAAACTTTTATATTCTCATAAGATATAATGAGATTATGACAAAATATATTTATTAATGAACATACCAAAAGACTTCGCCCTTTACGAGACAGTATGATGGAAAAATAGAAGAGAATATAATATAATAATGTACAGATCTGGCTACAGATCTAGTTAGCTACAGCAATATATAAGAAAAAAATACAATGTTGGCGGATTTATAAATTATATGTAGGCTACAAATTTTGTGGAACAACCTTGCAGAGCAGCTAACAAGTTGTTCTATTTCTTGAGATGATACTTGTACTCACTTGAAAGGATCATTGATCCAGTGAAATCATATATGCCTATCGAGTTCACATAGGAATTTCGTAAATCATGAAAAATGTAAAAGTCGGTAAATTGGGTTAAAATTTAAGAGTAGTTTCAAATAGCAGTGTAAAACCGACCATAGTCGACTGGAAAATCAAAAATTTCTTGCCATGGAAACTTTCAATCAAAGTATGTTAATTAAACTGTATATCTCATAAAGACAAAATAGTTCTCTCTCAATGTTGATTTTCATTCCCAACCATTCAGAAAGCAACAACCACCTAGATTTGCATACAAATGAATGATAGAGTGTCAAAGGGAAGCTGAATTGCATTTTCGAGAAATGATACAATATGATACAACAAAAATATTTCTCACACATATCAGAATTGGGATGATCCTCTGTAGGATCATCAGTAGATTATCTGAAAAATATGATAGAACTTACTGATATTTGATGAAACTCCATTACAACATATTAAAAAAACACACTTAAATTTGAGATTTCCACCGCAACACATGTTTCGTTATACAATAACATCTTCGGACGTCAAAATATTGTTTGCTCAAATTCTGTGTCGTACTTTCATAGTAATTTGAATCATTATGACTATTTCTACCTGATGAATTTCCACATGATGAATTCTTTACCTAAAGTAAACTACTCGAAATGAATATAGAGACACATTCTTGAAATCCAATAAGTAAAAAAATATGTATTATTTCATGATAAAAACTTCTGGTGTGTACTCCATACTAATTCTTATCATGTTCCATTCGGTTGTTGCTTACTTTTTTACTTTTTTTACTTCTTTTTGTACTTTTAGCTACAAAATCATTATTATGAAAAATTCTGTATTTAGTACAAGGCGTCGTGTAGCCCAAATGCTTAATGTGAGTCTTTCTGTGGTTTCCAGAGCTTGGAATCGCTACCAAAATTACGGCATAGTAAAAAGAGCACCTTATCTCAATCGACAAAGGGCAACAACCCGCAGAGAAGATCGTTTGTTACGACTTTGGGCAATTAGAGGTCGCACCGATTCTGCTAGAACACTGCAAAATCGCCTTATAGAAGCTATGGGAACGCGAATTTCGAACCAAACGATACGAAACCGACTCCACGAAGTACTGTTAGAGCCCCTAGAATAACTCCAGCTCATCGAGGAAATCGTAGAAACTTTTGTCAAGAGTATCGTAGTTGGAATTTAGAGTAGTGGGCCAATGTAATGTTTACAGATGAAAAAAAAATCATGTTATTCAACAATGACGGACGTGTTCGGGTATGGAGACATCCCTGTGAACGCTATTTGGATGACTGTCTGCAAGAAATTGTTCCATTTGGAGGTGGATCGATAATGGTTTGGGTTAGTATAACTTTGACAGGACACACGGAGCTTGTGGTATTTCGGGAAGGGATTTTAACGGATGTCCGTTACATAGAGGAGATATTAGAACCTCATGGCTTCCCATTTGCTCAAAATATGGGCGCTATTTTCATTTTACAGCTAGATAATGCCAGGCCACACGTAGCCAGGGTCGTGAGAAATTTCCTACAGGAGCACAATATTAATGTCATGAGATGGCCAGCTAATAGTCCGGATTTAAATCCTATTTAGCAGCTATGGGATGAACTGGAAAGACGTTTAAAGAATCATCAACCCTTCCAAAATCTGAACCAAGTTGCAGGTGATTTTTTGTCGATTTACGAGCAGTAACAACAAATAATTAGAAATTTGGTGGAAAGCATTCCTCGTCGTTTTGCCGAACTTCTTAGAGCCAGGGGTGGACGAACTTACTATTAATGTACATTTTTCTTAATTTTTTTCTGAAATGGATTTTATTTGTTTTTGACATTTTGAAAACAATGTAAGTTAAATTTAATAAAGGCACCTATAAACTATTTTATAAATACAAATGTTTGACAAAATAATACATATTTCTTCACTTATTGCATTTTAAGGACATGTCTCTATATTCATTTTGAGTAGTTTATTTACCATTCTAGGAACAACTTATAAGACTGGAGAATAATGATAACAATTTTACCTAGGTCATGATTTCACCTACTTTTAAGATTGGTCATAATTACCAATTTCTTCGTTGTATACTGAATTCGATAAAGGGAATCAATTTAGATCTATTTGATCATTGAGCGATAATCCCAAATGTATACATTCATTGATTTCTAAACATTCTAAAAGGTTCGGTTTTGTACCTTCCTCTTCCGAATGCAATACGTCATAATCGTGATTAAATCGTGCCCTTCTGTCGAAAGATGATGGGCAAATGTTGAATTGGTATTCTCATTCAAAAGACTACTTCTGCGCTCTTTCACTCTTCAGGAAAAAGTTCTCTCGTTTAGTCCGATATGAAATTTTGGACAAGAACCACAACTCAACTATCTTCATTTACCTTTGCGAATATAAGAGATATCGTACTTGTAATGTTGAACATTTTTATGCAGTTTGCAAAATACTGTTTTGTGAATCTGAGTATGAATAACATTCCACTTCAGGGTGAGATTTCTACAAAATTTTTATACGAACTGAGATATATTTCAAAATACCTGACAATCAAACAAAAGGCCAGGAATAATGATGAATAAATTACTTACTTACTAGCCTCGATTGGAATTTTATCCTTGGATTAAACTTGTAAAAATAAATTTACCCATCACAGATAACGTTGAGGCGAGGAAAATTATTCAGATGCGATACAATGCAAAACACTAACTGAAAAATATGGTTTCCTTCCCCGAAGGGAGGGAAACGATTATTTCAGGTCTTGCCAAAGGCTTGACCTATCGGAGATTACCTACCGTATTTTTCATGCATATTTACCGAAAGTTGCCAATTTTAAGCATCAATCGGGACTCGTAGAGGAGAAAATCCCCCCTCTTAGACTATGGTTATCATGGTGCCGGGTAGCGCGTACCGCTAAGGTCCGTGAGTTGTCAGTACCTGCTCCGATGTACGCCAGCAAGGACTTGTTTAGATCAAGCCTTTGACAAGAATTGAAATAACCGATTCCATGCCTTCGTGGTAGGAAACCTTTCATATTTCATATCTGTACCTTTGGCTTGAACTATCGGAGAGGTGTTTAGCTTCTTCCGGCACCCAGCGTATTGTGACCCTGAAAAGAATCACCTCCAACTCTAACTACTTAACGATAAACCAGACGAAAACTATTTCCAGTTGCTTATTTATTGAACACAACATCATACAGACGATAAACACAATTTGAGCAAAGAAAACAAAGATTAATATGAGAAGATGATTAACCTTATAGAAAGTTTACTCGACTAACATAAATAAATTAGTTGACTGGTTCAAAAACACTTAATACTGTTTGATTCTGAAGCTTTGGCTTAGACCTCTGCACCTGCTTACAGTAGTACTTGAAGACGTTCTTCACACCTTGTCAATTGCCCCGTTTCAGGATCTCATCCAGCTCCATCCCCTGCTCAAATCTCTACGAAGCTACCGCTGAGCGAATCGACTCTGGACTGGTGTCGATTTTCAGATCCTTGAAGATAGTCTTAATGCAGCCAGCAATTATCGTCTACGAAGATTCTGTAACCTTGCCCTTCGTCGTGATAAACAGCTTAAGTAAGCCCGGCATTGCCTTGCGTCTCTCCGCTGACAATTTTATCAGTCGCTTTACCCAGAACATCAGGTCAAATTTACGCTGCTTAGATTTTGACAGCTTCCATCCAAAGATCGGCCAGAAGATGTCATAATTTCGCTGCGGCACATAATTATTCGCTTCAATAGCCAGCAGAGTAACATCGTGAATACGTTTTCCCGAAGCCAGTATTAACAAAATCGCAGTGTGCCTGGAGATCTGGAAAAGGCTGTTCTGGTCAGAGGGGTGACTTTTCATCCACTCGATGACATTCCAAACGCTCGTTTTCGCAGGTAACTTAGCTGCTTCTCGATTACCAATAGCCTTAATCATCGACCCAACTAATAGGTGAGCACACAGCCGGTCTTTGCTATTCGGATCAGCCTTCGAGCTAACCACTGACTTTTTTGTTAAAATGGTCCGGTAACCCAACTTCCTTTCATTAGCTAAATACCACAAGTATGCCGCCAGCTGCTGACCTGTCGGTCGGCTGAGTGGTAACCGGTTCTCGGTGCACCATTTTGTCCACCATTTTGTCCATTTTGTCCACTGACTCCAGGCTGAAAGGTAAGTATTCCATGTAGAGCTCCTCCACGCCGATGACACTAAGTCTGAATTCGAGCTACTTACGCCAGCTACTAGATCGGTCCACCACGTATCCGCGAAACCTCTAAACACAGGTTTTTTTACATCCTGTGGGGGTCTCCTGTAGCCAGGTTTACCAGCGAATGCTCCTTGAAATAACTTAAATTTTGCATTGATTATATACGTGGTTCAGATCTTTTCTACTTTTTGAAAACGGTGATATCGTACAAAATAGTGTCTATGCATTGGTTTGTGTCACGGAATTAAAACAATAATCGAACGGCCAACGAAAGAAAGTTCAACTTGAAAATTATCATGAGTGGTCAGGTCCATTCACTGAGTCAACCGCTGTTGTGAATGTGGGATCGATCCCTACGCTGGAACAATGAATATTTTATGCTTTGTGCTGAGAATCGTACGTTGAAAAGTAAGATTTCGTTCATCCTGATAATTTTACATTTTTGAGGGTTGTGGGATGATACCAGGTTGAAGAAAAAAATCATTTCAACTTTCCTCAATAAGTTTTTCATACGGAATTTTTTGAACTTGAGTTACTTACTGAAAATTGATATTCGGAAAGTGAACAGAACAAAAATGAAAACGATTTGTCTGAAAATCATCCAACCAGCTGCTCCCATATGAGTAATCCTAGGATGTCTTGGAAATAGTTGAAATAGATTTGCAATCTAGAGAAAATTGTATACAAAGAACACACTTTATTATGAGATTTCCACTATACGCTTTACGATGGCATCCTCGGTAGTCACGATACTGTGTCGCGATTTTTAAACTTTCAATTAGAATCTCACATTTAAATGTATTTTTTTTAAATATGTTACGATGAATTTTCATCAAGTATAGGTCAGTTCTATCATATTTTTTAGAAAAAATTGATGGTTTCACTTTTCAAAGAGAGAAAGATTCCATATTGAAATAGTAAATTCAATTACTACAGTATCAGGATTGAAACTAGTGAACTTGTTTGCAAAACTCGAGACATATATTTGCCTCAAATAAACTCATTTCCGACTGAAGTTGATTGAAAGACAAATTTCACAAGCGTTTCTGCTGCACTCTGTTCTGTTAAAGTTTAAATAGATCTTATCGTGGATTTAGAGTTTGTACTAAATTTCATGAATGAATTTATGATATTTATTATTTATAATAAATCACTTCATTTGATTTCAATTTATTTTCAGTAAAGCAACAATGAAAGTATATGCAAAAAATATATTCCAAAGAAATAACGTGTGAAAGAGAAAATGTTTTCTATTCCTTCACACGAATAAGTAGTTTTTTGACTCTCGCATTTTAAATAGCTTGAAAAATTCAGTGAAACCAAATTATAACCCCTAGTTTTCAGAAAAAATCTATCTGAAGAAAAACACTATTCTCAGCCAGATGAATGTGAAACGTATTAATTATAGCAATCTCTTAGTGAGGATGACAATTTCACATCTTCATTAAGTGAAGTGAAGAGAATTAGATTTATTTTCATCGATTTTTGTTGAAAATTTGATGTAATTAATATATCTTCCTGAACTTGTTGGTTTAATATATCAATCTGTTATTAAATCATCTAGAGGAACAATTCGTTCAGGCCAGTCTCAACACCCTACACAGTAGGTTAATGGACTGACACCTATCAGAAAACAACTACTCCCCTGGCTAATACCACGAAGGGCGTTGGATTATATCCGACAGGTATCATTCCTCGAACTAAGCTGAAGACTACAACAAACAACAGGTTTGTCGTCGCTCCATCTGCTTGTGTTTCTGTTATTAATAAATTGTCATCTCTGTGAATTATTTTTATATCTAAGAAAGGAACGGTATTGTTATCTTCCAGTTCTATATTCAATTTCAATTTGTATTTCATCAACAAATTTTTTAAGAAATGGAACTTTGAAACTAAGTTGGGAAAGTACTTCATCAAAGAGATCATGCATAACGTATGGTGCTAGTATTGGTTAAATTGTTGCACCATTGATGTACCTAACGTCTGTTTATAATAATTTTCTTCGAATGAAAAGTAACTTGGATTGAAAATGAATTTAGTTATTTCAAGAATTTTTTTTTGGGTAGTGTCACTGTGTTTTGGATAGACAAGGTCTGATTTAAAATATGTCGTGGAAACAATTGGCTATAAAAGTCCTTTGAGACATACGTCATTTACGAATAAATAATCGATACTCCGTCATTTCGATTTTTCTCCTCATAAACAATTGATCTAAATATTGTTCACAACAATGATGCTCATCCGTCTCTTTAAATTTGTAATACTATAGATGAATGCATAAGGAATCAAAAGGAACTGCCACTTTCCCACTTCAGAGGCGGGTTTCAATCGCAAGCATTTACATATCAAAAGCGGTTTTCCAGTATCTCAACATTAACCTGAGCTATCTATAGAAATTGCCAATTCAGACTAAGAGGCCCATCTAATATCTGATATTAACTGTAATTACTGATCTCTTTCGAACTTCTCACATCCCTAATTCCATTAAGAAAATTCTCCTTGAAAAATATTGCTTGGAAATTGCTTTTATAATTATCATCGACCGAGTGAAACATGAATGTTTATGGGAAATACAAGAATAAAATAGTGAGTCAACTTGAGGTGTGAGTCGATAGAGAGACGAAGCTGAAGAGAATATGAACAAACGAGTTTTAAGAATCAGTGAAAGAAAATTTCAACTGTAAGAAAATAATTGAAAATGTGGATAGCGCGAATACTGACTTTTTCTATGAGGATGAATGAAACAAAAATACCATAATCTGAATAGAAAAAAAAACAGATTATACTGGGGCAATTCTCAGTGAAGTGGGGGAATATCGTAACTGAGAATGAAACTAATCTTGATTGGAACCATATCAAAGTAGTTCGGTCGAATTAGACTAAAAAATGAAAGTAATCTACCCAAAATCCCACCAAGCTGAAAATCAGTAAGATTATTTAAATTATGATTGAAAATGAAATTGAGAGTTCCTCATATTTCCCCTGTATGGAAAAAAATATTTAAAGGTCAAAGGTCAAAAAAATTAGATTTTCGCGATTTTCAGCAAAACGGTGTAGATCATAACATTATCTACAAAAAATGTACGTCGACATTTTGGTTTCAGAGTTACTGTCGTATTTGATGGCTATAATGATTGCACGAGACATACCAAATTGAAACAGCTATAGAGCAATTCAATTTGACAAATACAACTATTATTGTTGGTGAAGATGTAGACTCAACATCAACATCAATCGGAAATATATTCATCAGAAAGTTCATCTACTTTTGCAAAGTGTCAAAATCATGTACTATTTTTACACGCAATAACTGGCTGTGATACAACATCTGCATTTTACAGGAGGGGTAAAATAACAGTTTTCAAAATGTTTGAAAAACAAAATTTAGTTCAATGTGCTGAAGTTTTCAAAAATAGTAATTCAATTCGACAATAAATCATCACTAACGGCATTCGCTTTCTTCTTTCTATGTACGGAACTTCTGAAAAAACTACCTGCTTAGATAAGTATAAATATCCATGTTTAGTTAAAAATGCCAAAATTAAAAAACAAGTACAATTACCTTTTCTTTCTCCAACCTCAGTTGTTGCTCATCAACATTTTTTTCTTGTATATTACCAAGTTCAAGTGTTGCTTGGTTATCAGCTAGACGCTACAAACTGGAGTTAGAAGTTGGTCAACAATTCATTAGAACCAGTCCAAACTCTACTTCCAACTGCGCCGGAAAAACTGCCGAACACAATTTTTCGCAACTGCAAAAAGGGGTGCAGTGCTGAATGTGGTTGCATAAAAGCCGGACTATTTTAATCTCTGGCATGTACACATTGCTAAGGCCGGTCGTGCTCTAATATTGAATCGCCAACAGTGGAGGATCCGTTTGATTCCAACGAGGCGACATGTGATACATCGCTATTAACGCAGTTTACATGTACTCAGAATGATGATGAAGAAAAACAAGAATAACAAGAACAAGAAGAGGACGAACAAAAACTTAAATTAACTCAAATTGCTTTTATCTTTTCAATCTCTGCTACTATCCATTATTTTGCAATAGTTTCAAATTAAACAGGATCACAACTGACCCGTGGAATAGGACTACTGGGGAAACCACGTTGAAAAAACGTGCTAAGTACACATTAGCTTATGGGTGGCGTGGAAACGTGTGCATATTTTGACGATTACAACTTTTTTAATCCTTATATCTCAAAAACGGTGGCTCGTAGAAAAAAAGTATGTTAATTACTGATCTCTTTCGAACTTCTCACATCCCTAATTCCATTAAGAAAATTCTCCTTGAAAAATATTGTTTGGAAATTGCTTTTATAATTATCATCGACCGAGTGAAACATGAATGGTTATGGGAAATACAAGAATGAAATAGTGAGTCAACATGAGGTCTGAGTCGATAGAGAGACGAAGCTGAAGAGAATATGAACAATCACTGATTTTTAGCTTGATGGGAATTTAGGTAGCTTCGAATGTCTAAATTGACCAGACTAAAGTTTTTTTTTGGGTTTGCTCGTTTGGTGTTCTGCTCGTCTTTATGCCTCCGATTTGTATACAATTATGGTGAACATAATCAAAGGCAATGAGGTAACAAGATTCAATACTTTCTCAGCACACACTTCATAATCGGTGATAATTCCATCCTATTGATTAATTTAATTGGCTTGATGAGTATCCTGTTGAGTACGGGTGGCTAGAATTTATTTATTACCTCTTCTCTTTTGTTGAAATTGTCTATGTCGTATGTTTGAATTCCTGTTGCCTCTCTATGTGATCTCGAATAGTTATTATGAGTTCATGGTATGTAGGCTTTCATAGCTGGTGTCTAACAAATTGTCCGATGTTTCCGGGTTTATTAGCCGTGGTTTACAGATTTTAATAACATAATGTGTCGTCTGCTACTGCGGCAGACAGTATCGAAGGCGATACGGCAACGATCGAAGTGATCTACCTTGCTGGGATACACAAACTGAAAATGGGTCTGGTGCCTATGTACTAGGAGTAGGGTGATGTGTAATGCAACTAGGTGTCGGAAGACCGACTGCTTTTGTACCTGATTAGTCCGACCCTCCTTTTATATTGGGAGAATCTTTCTGTTATGAAGTGCCGGTATTCATGTTTTGTTGATGTTCAAGCTAATTCCTCACGATCAAAATTATTTTTATGTTCATGTATTTCTATGGTCTGTCTGAATAACTTCGGATAGCACCATTTTCAGTTCACGCATCTCAGCAAGGTAGATCACTTCGACTGTTGCTGCACCGCCGTTGATAATATTTGCCACAGTAGTAGGCGAAACATCAGATACACAAACCTGCAGACCAATCATGACAATTATGAGTTCTCTCAAGCACTTGGGTCTCTTAGAAAGTGATTACGTGAGTGCCTTCTGAATGTTCATGTTCATTCGCATCGATATGTTTGAGGCAACAAATTCTCTTGTGTTCAGAAAACCAGGTTCTCACACTTTTTTTCGTAGTTCCAGTATGGACAGATCCACAACTACAAATAATCTGGAATAACCTCAGTATCGTTGGAAGCTTTCTGAAGTTTAAAGCTAACCTTAGACTCTCTCTCTCTCTCTCTCTCTGATGGATTTTGTTGTCCTGAATATAAATTTCACATTTTCTCTAGAATTCTCTCAATACAATCCTTAGCATCTGCATCTGTAGAGCAGGGAGGGTGAGTGTAGGCCTACATCACTTAGGACACATGTGACCCATTGTACATCCTCCCGAAGAGTTGTCCTCCCGAAGAGTTGTAGTTGTCCGTCATCGTCCATCCTGTCCTTTTAAGGAAGGTGGACAGGTCACTGAGGGACATCTCCTTTATATCGGCAGGTATAGGCCAAGACTCGCCGACCACACGCTCTCTTATTGACAATAACTCCGGACACTCGCAAAATACATGCCTGACAGTTTCATCTTCCTGTTCACACATCCTGCTCAGAAGTGTGTCCACTGATCCCATAATATGGAGATGTATCCTTATTTGACAGTGGCCAGTCAGAAATCCTACTGTTAAGCGTAGGTTTTTCCTAGTCATCATCAGATATTTTTTCGGCGCCAGCTTCCCAGGGTGATCCTGGTCGCCCAGGGTGATCCTGGCAATAATACATCCTTTGATTCCATCCCATCTCTTTAGGGTGTGACGTTTGGCTAATTCTGCAATTGTCGAAGTCATCAGGTCGTAGGTGTCACTGGGTCCTGAAATTATTAGTCCAGCCGCTTCCTGAAGAGTCGTGCTTTTTAACCCACCTCAGGATAATGTAATTATCTAGCGAGGCTTTGGCTGAATCTTGGTGGCACTCTAGTACTAGCCCTGAGGTAACACGTCTGTTCAAGGCTAATACGGCTTGTCTACTATCAGTGCAGATTGATATGTTTTTGCCAGAAGTTTCTTTCCTGGTTATTTCTTTTGTGGCAGTATTGTTGGAAGCTCTCTGAAGTTTAAAGCTAACCTTAGACTCTCTCTTTCTGATGGTTTCTGTTGTCCTGATTATGAAATTCACATTTCCTCTAGAATTCTCTCTATACGATCCTTAGCATTTTGTGACAGTATTGTTGGAAGCTCTCTGAGGTTTAAATCTGCCCTTAGACTCTCTCTTATGGTTTTTGTTGTTATGAATATCAATTTCTCATATCCTCTAGAACACTCTCAATACGATCCTTAGCATTTTGAACACTGGGCAGGAAAGCTTTTACATTGATGGGAACATATGAAGATACCTCGACATCATATTTCTTGGGTCGTAATGACCGCTTTAATTCAACATCGCTATATTCATTTTTTTGGAAGGTGATCTCCCAATGTTCGCAGATGCTTCGGATCTTCTGAACTAACGTTTTCATTACCCTTTTCTTTTGTCGTGGTTGCAGGTTAGGGTTTTCGTTCAGGTATCTATCTGTATGATTTGGTTTCCTGTAGGCCATGGTCACGATATCTTATCTCCAGGTATTTTCATTATTACATGCAAAAAGTCAATTGCTACTTGGATTTTCCGTTATATTGTGATTTGAGACAGTTCAGGCGAAAGGTGAAAGGTGAAAGTAACCAGGTTAATTCAATGCCACAAAAACCCAGGCATCGATTTTTTTCAAGAAAATGAATGTCTCCGAACCCGATGTAATAATGTCGGGTCAGACAATTCCGCTTTCTGCTTCAATAAGTTTTGCAAAGAATAAAAGTCAAAGTCGCCTCCACTGACACACTGACGATATCATCATCAGTGGTTAGAACGGCAAAATCATCAATCATCAATATTTTTGATTAATGTTCACCTGGAATGTGAAGAAATTTACTAATATCCAAATATTTTTCAGCATGGTATCGTTTGAAGATAAAATAGTTTTTTGAGAAATGATTGAAGATGATCTGAATTCTATTATATGTTAACTGAGGACAACTCATGTTGAACCACTGAGAGTGATACACTATTAAAAGTGGTGATGGAAGTTTCAATGTTTTATAGAAATTCATGAACTATGGCAGACTGTGTTACTTTTCTTTTTTTCTAACAACTCAATCCACCTAACCAGTTTATTATATATTATCCATAAGAATATGGTGAATCCACGAATATACTGGTGGAATTCTGAAATTTCTGTATTACTGTAAAGTAAAACCGTTGAACAGTCGAAAATTCGAATCAGAATACGTGTATGACAGTAACTCAGGAAGTTTGGGCCAAGAAACCAATGGAATATGCAATATGCAGTGCCGAAGGCAGATCCGTACTTACATTAAGTTCAAATACAAATACAGAATCGTATGAATAGTGAAAGATTTAATGTTAATAAAAAAAAATAATAAAAATTGGTTGTATATTCGATATATTGAATATTTACTTGAAAAAATGTGAGTATTCATTGTCTCTTGAAACTAGTCAATTTATTATACAGCTGTTATTTTGTTTCTTCAAAATTAGTTTATTTAGCTATGAAATGAAATCTTATATCTGTATATTTTTCAGAAATAGCTCTTATCAATTCTGATGCGTGGTTTTTCTTGGGAAAGTTATTTAGAGTATATTTTGTTGATTCAGTATAATTCTAAAGTTGACTGCATATAATAATGAAAATGATATACTTCGAGCGAGTACGGCCCATACTATTCTGTAAGTTTTATGACTTCAAACGTAAACATACTAATATTTCATTAACTGACCTATGAAATGCTTTTTCAAAAGAAGTGAACTTGGCGAATACTGAGTCATGACAAATACGCTTCGATTTATCTTTCCATAAGTTTACGATACTTCACTCGTCACTCTGCGGGTTCCATGATCCTGATGAATAAAAAACCTTAACGGCCAAGCTTGTTCGATTTTTTTTAGTTTAATAACTGAATAATCGTAGTGTGTGAGTTCTGATGCAAAATCATGTTTTCTATAATTGTGAAAAATCGTCTGAATTGTTGTCAGTGTGGGGCTAGCCTTATTCTCTTATCTCTTAACCTCAAATTCACACGAACAAACCTTGAAAGGTCTCAACATCCCGTTCATTTCACAAAGTCTTGAGTTATTGCTGCCGAGTAGAGATAGGCGTCAAGTCTGCGTTGTCTAAAGACTTTCTTTTTCAGCAAATCCAGCTTCACTTTCCCCCGCTCATAAACGCGACAGAGCAGAAGAACGCGAGATAAGGAAGCAAAGTCATCCGAAAATTGAGGCGGGAAAACAACCGAGCATTTTATATCTGGATGTATATAAATCTTTCCAGAACTAAAAGGGTGTTGGGATAGGCTGGACGGGGGCTTTCACGAAAATGAAGACCGAGAACGGGAAGAGAGACAAAAAACGTTTTAAAAAGAATCGTGTCCATGAAATATCAAGCCGGCATTGTTCGGAAATTAATGACCCTTATTGTAGCCGGTAGAATTTTGTTGAGAAGATTAACTGGTATTTCTCTTTAGAAAAATATTAAGAATAAAAATAAAAGTTCAGAAGTGGATTTTCTATATTGGGAAAAATAATTTCTTGCATAAGTGAGACACCTGAAAATATTGTTTGCGAATTGTTATTATAATTGATGAAGAAAAACGAACAATTCAGTTTGAGACTATTACACATCTTCTATGGTCAGCAATGCTTAACATATTTTTTACTCGATGCAAAAAATCTGTGTCTGAAGAACTTTCAGCAGTACAGTATGATTAGTTGGTAATTTTTCGTTCATTTCTCAAAAGTTTCTCCAAACTACATTGTTCATCATGAAATTTCCCAATAAGAATACGATTCGTTTTTCCATAGATATTACAGTTATCGAAAAATCGGCACTTATTTCATAATACTATGAAAGGTATCAATACTTATATTTTTAGTACGGAGGGTGCTTTAATCAAAGCTTCCGCAGAAGTTATCAAAGAATGGGGAATGTTCCTCCTGACGAAAATCAAGTAGTTTTCATAAAAGAGCTCTAAAACAACGCATTTTAAACTTATCATTTCAAGTTAGTGAAGTGTTTTTGAAGCGATCGATTGTATGTATATGTGAGTAAGTAGTATTCAGAAGTATTTTCAATCATCACTCTGTTATTTGAATCCCTACTTTCCCACTCATCTATATAAACGAAATATTTATGAATCTGAATCGCTGTTGACGTCATTCAACAATTCTTGAGCGATGCTTGCGGGACGGTTTTTTTATCAAAATTCAGTAATTTTGGACGTCAACGGCGATTCAGATTCATAAATATTTCGTTTATATCGATGAGTGGGAAAGTAGGGATTCAAATAACAGAGTGATGATTGAAAATACTTCTGAATACTACTTACTCACATATGTATACAATCGATCGCTTCAAAAACACTTCACTAACTTTTTTCGAAAGCTTCTGATGAATCCTCTTCCATATTCTCTGTTTCACTATCACTGTCGCCATATCAATCAATAATGAATTAGTATCCACTATTAATATGGAAGTGTCCAATCTCAATAAAGTCTTTTTCAACTGAAATTACTTTTTTAATCCTTTGCTACCAGTCTTCTTCGGTAATATCAGATACTTCTTCTTTAACTAGCTCTATTACCTTCTTATCAAATTTTGTAAAATTATTTTTACGCTTGATGCTTTGTTTCAATTTTCCCTAAATCAACTCGATGGGATTGATAACACAAAAATAGGGAGGAAGTCTCAGTATGGTGTGTCCATACTTTTCAGCAATACTCTCAAGGGCATACACTTTTTGAAATGTTTTTCTCTGTGAAATTTCAAGTAGTTGGCTTTTAACATTGTTATCTTCAAAATACAAATTGTTATCCATTAACAAACTTTGTATTTCATCTTTCCTCGAATTTTTATTCAGTATTTTGATGAGCTGTCACGAATGATAGGAAGCGTTGTCAAGAACTATCACACTATTCGCATCCAAATTTGGGGTCGATTTCGACACCGTAACATGACTTCAAATTCAATTTAATGACTTTTAGCCAATCATTAAACTCGGTTGGTAAACATTATACAATACGAACCGCCAATTCTTCAGTCCACGTGGACTAGTTCGCAGCGGCATTATTTCTCCGTATTGGTTTTTTGGTCTTTGAGATGCAGATAGCTTCAAGTATTCACAATAAAGGTTACTTTGACTATACATGGTTATGACATCGAAACCAAAGTCCAATCGCCCCAATGGAAGAGCCCAGGAGAACCAAGACTGAAAAAGCACGTTCGATCAGAAGTTTTGTTAACTGTTTTCTTTGATTACAGTGGCGGTGTTCTTGCCACATGGTCGTGTATGGTACATTGAAGTAAACGAGAAGCAGGACGGCGTTTTCAAAATGATTGACGAAATAAAAACATAATCGCTGGAAAAGCTCAAGGTCATACCAAAAGTGAGTATCAGAACTGCTTTCAGGTAAATTATATCTAACGGAGACTACTTTGAAGGAGACAAAATAGAAACTGATGGATAAACAAATATTTGTTGAGAAAAATGGAAGTTTATTGTATTTTTTGAACCCACCTCGTAGGTAGTTCGTATTTTCTATGAAAGTTATCATCTATAAAAATATCAGCTCTCAAGAAACATGAACGATGATATTGGTGCACCTACCACCTACCTTTTTCATAAAAAAAATTCCACTATCAAAATTCATTTCGCAGTTGAATTATGCAATGTGAGCAGAATAATGAGCCTAAATATTTACTGTCAAAATATTGTGAGATACTAAATATAGACAAATGGAATATTTATTGTATACAAATGAGTTCAACAACTATTGACGAAAATTGGGTGAACTACACGTTGAGAAATTTGGCTAAAATTTTTTGATTTTCGAAAAACTTCATTCATAACAATATTTTTCGAAATCTAAATTGAAAAAGTATAAAGCGGTGAGAAAATCGATGGCCTTTCAAACGGGGAAAATTTCAACCATATCCAATTTACCATTCAATCCCAACTGAAAAGTGGAAGTGACAAAGAGTGAAATATTTTTACCTCAAAATAAAAATTGTGGGCTCTAAGCTCTAAGCGCTTACTTTGTTTATATTGGCCCATGCTGTAATTCTACTTCAAAATTGAATGTAATTATTGAGCAAATGTTACAAATATAGATCCATTGTTTCAAAATAATTGAAAGTCAAGAACAATCTGCTCAGTAAAATTGATGAATTTGTTTCTAGTGGAGGAACTGGTAATCGGTTTCCATAGCGATAGGAAATAGTTCGTTCATGATTTGTTCACAACAATCATTAATTATTTAAAAATATATGAAGCGATATGTGAAGTCGAGATTTTGAAGAAAAACTAATTAATTTTTCCCCCTACAAAGCAGTACCTACTACTATCAAGTGGTAGCAAATAGATGTGACACAGGTTAATTCTTGAGTTGAGTTTTCACTGAGAAGAAACAGAATATTCAGAAATTTATATTCAAACAGAATATATGTGATTACAATCATGTAGATGAGAAAGAAATATATTTATCGTCGCTGTGGAGGAGAAGAATATGATAGTTGGATTAACTCGTGAGCCTTGTTTAGAAAAAAAATCAATAAAAAAAACATATAGCTCATGCACATCACTCTTTTTTATACATTCTGTGTTTTTAAAATAACAATAAAACATACCTACCTTATCATTACGAAGGAAATCTTGAATAAACTCATTGTATGATAATGATTTAATTTCACAACCAAATCTGAAAATTTGTTCTGCCCACAGTAATTGTATCCCCGTCAAACTAATCTCAGACTTTCCCAACATCTGATGTGTATGTACAAAGTTTACCACTTCTAATAATTGCTTCAACACTAGTATCAAAATTATGCTACTATCATTATGATATAGGACGATAATAAAAACAAGCACACATCTCTTATGTGGCAGAGTTGTTACTTCGTATTCCCTATTGTGCGATATTCTAATATAACTCAAAGAACAGATAAAGGCTGCGAACTCATATAAGGGAAATCCTGATTCGTATAATGAAATGTGCTCAAAAATGTTCGAAACACGAAGAAAGTGAGGGTGAAATTCCAAGGGATTCGGTTTTAATTGAACGAGCTTTCTCTTATCACAGATTGGGGTGGAAACAAATTATTTTGGAGCAAGATTCGGGAATCTTGTGAATACAACAACAACAGAAGACTTCCTGGGGAGTTTTCGGATAATATGAACATAAAATGTCTGAAAATAACTTTCTCTAAAATGTGTTTGTAATCTGTCATAAGAGAAAAATTACAATTTCATGAGGAAAAATACTTTGATAGTAATATGAACCAGATACAAAATAACATTGCTTCAATTCGCTAAAAATGTTATCAGTAGTACCGGGCTAGGTTTTGAATAGAAAATTTGCAATTTTTTGCAAATGCAAATGAGAAGAGGGGATGAGAACTCATTTTTAGAAATGAAGTTCCCACCGGCGGCGGTGGTCTATTCCAAAGTCCAGCTTCGACATCGCTGCCTTGATGAGAAATCGATCTCTAACTTTCTCTTCAGTTTACAATGCAATAGGTAACTAGATGAGGAAACAAAAAATTGCATCCATGATTCAATACCTAACCTGCTAGATTTTCTATAGAAGATCTTTTGAACGCTCGGTCCTGTATGATAAAAAGCATTAAAGTTTGTTATCGTTCTTTCTCTGAGTATTCATGGCCTCTACTTCCATGTAGGCGCATTGATTGTTATATTTCATTTCGATGGGGTTTTTCATGAGGAGATTCCTCATACTCACTTTTCAACAGGATTGTATTTGTTGAAGAAAAATGACTGTAGCATTTATAACTTGGACTAGTCTCATTGATGAGATATATGATCGTAACAGCAATATTCCGAATCATGTTATGAATGTAACACGTTTGGGCTCTAATAACTTCAGTGGCTCAGCAGTGTACAGTAAAAAGAGAGAAAGAGAGAGAGAGAGAGAGAGAGAAGGAAGAGAATACACAAAGGGATTTATCATTTTTATGAGGATGTCTATAAGCGCTGCAGAAAATTTGTTAACAATATCTGAAAGCAGTCCTTGAAAATAAACCTTTTTATTCATTACGGAAAGCTCATTCCATATGGACGTTGTTTTCCAAATGAAAAAGTAGTTGAAAAGTATAGTTATAGGGGTATGGAGTTGAATTTCGAAGTAATAGTTCACCACGTACTTTTGACATATACCACACTTGGAGGAACCAAGAGGGCTTTGCTAGTCAAACAATTTGTGCTAAAGTATTTATAGAGAAGAGATAGATCACAGATTCGCAATGAAATACCCCTGCCGTGCAAGGATTAAATCGCAAAGGTGAAACTCCTCCTTAATTATGCCTCATCCTAGGGTACGTGCCGGAAGGATGATTTTGAACTTACTCAGTACCATTAACGGAATCATCAAAATACCGGATACCATCTCATCGTAGAAGACCAAATCACGATAATAGGGACTCTATCTCTTTTATAAACTACTCTCGGGATGCTTAATTGACTATTAAATGATGAAAAAATCCAACCCCAAGTCTACAGAGGAGATGGTCGGTTATTAATCGACTCTAGCTGTCCTTCTTGAAACAGCGAATTGAGAGTGAGTGCTTCTCAGTTTTCCAAATTTTGTTCCTGTCAACAAACCTAGGAGACCTAGTGGTGCAGTTCGGAAGGGACCTTGCACTAAACTCTTGAGCAGCAGAAGTGGAACATGCACCAGAAAAAGAATTAAACACCCTATGAGCAAGTCAGCAAACAATATCGCCAATACTAGAAGAGTGAGACCGTGCTTGATTAAATCTGACATATCGTCAGGTAAAGCTGACTCGCAGATAGCCTCATATGGGAACGTTGTTGTCATTAAAGGTGGAATAATTGGACCTTGATCATTCGACAATCTCAATGTCAACCAATCAAGTGGAATCTGACTATAATTGTATATGTGAAGGCTGCTCTGAAAATGAAGGACCGTTAATTTCATTCAGTTGAGGGAATTGAATACCCAAACATCATTATGTTCTGTTTGAAGGTGGTCGACAATGTTTCGTTCTGTTTAAACAAATCGGGTTATAAATTTTCAGTGCGTATGCGCGAAACAAGTAGTATTTCTGTTAATGTCAATCTATACTTTTTGTCTTAAGAATGTATCGCAGGGTTGGGAATTCTTGATTGATTTCTGGCGTTTACCCTGAATTGATTATACTACCAGATATTATCTGAGCCAAAATTCTTGAAATGAAAATTGTAGGTGTAACAGGTATATGCCAAAATAATGAAGTCAACGTAATCCCAGAAATTGCAGAGAATACTGTACTAAAGTTATGTATACAGTCAAATTCTAATGGCCGTCTTGCCATTGGATTTCTATCTGTTGGATGGCCTTGTTATTATTGAATGAATGAACAAATAATACAAGAAATATGTTGTATTTTTTCAATCAATTAACGAATTCACAGGTTTTTAATATTTTTCTTCTACACCCGTACTATAATGATACACTTATATTCCTATAATTCGTTACGTTTCGCCGGTTCGAACTACCAATGAAATAGCCTAGACCGATAGGCCACCGGCCAACCTTTAATGAAGTTCAGCTTCATTCTTTAGTGTTGGTCAACAATCACCTTTTAATTATATTATAAATAATAAGCTAGTTTATTAATCACAACTAATGAAATGGTGAAGCATCATTTAAGTGTTTTTCAGCCTATCAACACTGAGGCTGAACTACTTGGCAATGAATACACAAGACGATTGGCTACAGTATTACTAATCATTAATTATATTATAAATAATAAGCTAGTTTATTAATCACAACTAATGAAGCATCATTTAAGTGTTTTTCAGCCTATCAACAATGAGGCTAGACTACTTGGCAATGAATACACTAGACGATTGGCTACAGTATTACTAATCAGAATAAAATATATTGAATTTCATCGAACTTCATATAATACTTAAATTCCTCTGATATATGAACTTGTTTGAAAAACTAAAATCGAACAACGTTATTTCAATTCAATTTCATTTGTTATCATTTTACCCAAATTCATATCATTTCTGATGTGGTTTCAAGAAAACTGATCAAAACAATAAATTAATAACTTTAAAAAATTAAGATTTTTCATCAAAGTGAAAGTTTCCTGATGAAATATGACTGAATTTGAATAAAAATTACACCTACAAAATTCAATAGTGAAAGTTTGTCAACAATTCAGTCCATCAAACATGTATTAAGTATCACAACGAAAATAGATATTAATAAAAAATGTTATTTTTCTTAGTGTAGTGCGTAGTGGTCAAACTTGAATCACTATCTGTGCTATTTTTCTCAATGTATCAATTAGTATCTCTGTCAATGCTGTGATGTATTTCTTCTGAATATCTTGCACAACGAAAATAAAAGGTTCCGATGAAGCATTCGCCTCTTGGTAGTTGTGTACTCTCTGGTTTTCATAGTTACCCAAAAGCGTCACCCCAAGACAAAATTTTCTACATTTCTTCACTGAGATGGAAAACTTTCTTTTGAGGACAAAAAGTGTAGCTGATGTTAACGCATTTATTTGGAAAAAGGGACGAGTCATTAATAAAGTAATACATTGAATTCATGGTCTTTTTTGATGAGTCATTGACGTAAAATGAAAAAAACTTTGGAAGCCATATGAATCTCTATGGAGCACCAGTATTGATGTTATTGTCACTTGTGAGGAACGGCCTTTGAAAATACCAGGTAGCTACAAAAATAGCTGAAAAGTCACAACAAAGAAGGTTGATTGATAAACGCTCATGTCATTTTCTGTTGAATTCCTTGGAGATATCAAAAGCAACTGCCTGCTACTCTTCATGTTAATTAATTACTCAAAGATGGGTGACATATGAAAAAAGTCGCCCGTTGAACTTTGATTCCAGAAACCATTTTAATAGTCTTTTGAAATATTAAATTTTTCAAATATTTCAGAGTATTGTTTTTTAAATATTTTTATAATACAGCTTAAAGAGCACTTATTGGCTGAACGAGTTGATATAAATTTCATTGGACCAGTTTTGTTGATGTTGATCTATTTCAGAATTTATTTGATGAGGCTATATCATGCACTGGGAATAAATCGTGATGCGAAGTTTTCAATGAGTGCATTAACTGCATAGATCACAGTCTAGCGAGTAATCAAAGAAGGTGATTCATAGATGATAACATGAAAAGTTTATCCGAAATCACAGTAGAAAGTCTCTACGATTCAAAGATAGTCGTGCAGAGCAAATCATTTACTATCAAATACTATCTAAGTAACTTTTTTTACTATTGGCACACTGTACTTTTATTAAATGATATATAACTTGGACGAACTGGTTCAACTGGCATTTGATCATGCAAATAAATTACGTTAGCTTTGTGCTACATTATATATGTACATGTACATCACCCTCAATTCATATTCGAAATGTCAGTCTGTGTGTCTTTCATATATTTCTTGTATCCTTGATTTTCGGATATTCGATATTTCGGTTCCCTATTTTTTTTCAGGAATCCTAATTCTAGAAGTACTTCGATGGGATCGACTTCCGATAGTAAATGATCCAGTAACTCACTGTCTTTCGATACCAAATGGACCGTAGTGCTTGCATTTACACCACTTCATGAACCCGGAGTCGTTAATGCGAATTTCATCCAACATCTGTGTTTCCATTCCGAACGTAAGTTCTCTCTTATCATCAAGCCTCAGCTATTCAAAACGTTTTTCTCTCCCAAGTCCCGTGTTATCGATCCTGGGACGTTATTAAAGCCGATCTCCCGATCTGATTTATTATTCTTATCCTGCTGAATTTACATCCCAATATATTTTCCGCGAGAGATTCTCCGTCTCCAGGGAATTACTAATGTTACACCCTAGTGTTTCCTTACAATTTTATCTACACTAATAGGGTTGGGGCTCTTTTGTGAAAAAAGGCCGAAAGATTTCGAATTTTTTATGTCGGTGTTTCAGAACTCAGATAAAAATGAGTGTTTGATATTATCTGGGAAATTTTGAATTTCTCTGTTCACTTTGTGTTATTTCTGGTGGAAAAAATAGGAAACTCAGGATCTATGTGGAGATTTCAAATCTGGATGATATTTTCTTTACATCATCCGTTTTTGACAAAATGGTTTAGACTTTCACGGCTGAGGTTGTCAGTGTCATTGCTCTTTGAGTTTGAAAGCCGTGGATTTTTGGAATTTCTTCCTGACGTTTCGCTGGCGCGAGTGGCTAGCTTCTTCAGAGGTTAAACCATCATGGCTTGCTGTCCGATGACTACCTTTTAGGCTTTGTAAAGCGTATTTATGAATTGTACCTGTATTTGTACCTATATTTGTACCTGTACTTGTACCTGCACTTGTACCTGTACTCGTACCTGCATTCACCCCGGAACATTAACAATCTTGCTGCCTGTTGTCCTGTTCGTTATTCTAGAATTCTTTAAAATGATATTCGATTGAGGTTCACCGCTTCTTCTTTTCTGTTGAAATTCTCCGTGTGTTTGTGGATCTCTATTGCCTCCCGTACCAGTCGGCTATGGTATCCCTGGTTGGGAGCAATTAGTTCTGTGTTTTCAAACAAAATTATGTGGTCTCCTTCACAAAGTGCGTGTTCTGCCACAGCTGACTTGTCCGTTTGGCCTAGTCTGCAGTTCCTTTTATGCTCTTTTAGTCTTGTTCCCATGGATCGTTTGGTGGTTCCAATATATACCTTTCCACACGGTATGCGATAGACCCCCGCTGCTGATAATGGGTCTCTTTTTGTCTTTAGCCGACCTGAGGCTTTGTTGTATCTTCTTCGTGGGTTTGAAGACTGTTTCGATGTCGTGTTTGCCCAATAGTTTTTCAATTCGGATAAACGATAGATATGCGCGTGCAACCATCTGATCCTTTTTCGCTTTCTGAACCGTGGTGCCCTCGGTTTCATGACTTTTCTGGTCTCGGAGGCACTGTATCCATTCATTCTCAAAGTCACTTCAAGGTATTTCAGTTCCCTCTCTAGATGTTCTGGTTCACATATTCTCCGAGCCCGTTCCGTTAGAGTTGAGATGACTCATCTCTTTTTGGCTAGGATGGTGGTTCGATACTGCGTGCAAGTATCTATTTGTATGTTTGGGTTTTCGATACACTTTGTGGATTAGTCTGGTACCACATCGTTCTACTAGTACATCTAGGAAAGCTATCCGTTGGTCTTGCTCAATCTCCATGGTGAATTCTATGCTCGGGTGTTGGGCGTTCAAGTGGTTTAGGAAACTCAGGGCGTCTCTTCCATGTTTCCAGATGACGAAGGTGGCATTCACGTAAAGTAGCCACAAGGTCAGCTTCAATTCAAAAGTGTCCACCTTCCCTTCAATTTGTTCCACGAAATGATTTGCTATCAATGGGCTAATTCCACTTAGACTAGGCCAAACGGACAAGTCAGCTGTGGCAGAACACGCACTTAGTGAAGGAGACCACATAATTTTGTTTGAAAACAGAACTAATTGCCCCCAACCAGGGATACCATAGCCGTCTGGTACGGGAGGCAATAGAGATCCACAAACACACGGAGAATTTCAACAGAAAAGAAGAAGCGGTGAACCTCAATCGAATATGGAACCCCATTTTAAGGAATTATAGAATAACGAACAGGACAATAGGAAGCAAAATTGTTAATGTTTCAGGGTCAAGTGTGGGTACGAGTACAGGTACAAGTGCAGGTACAAGTAAAGGTACATATATAGGTACAAAAACAGGTACAATTCATAAATACGCTTTACGAAGCCTAAAAGGCAGTCATCGGACAGTAAGCCATGATGGTTGAACTTCTGAAGAAGCTAGACACTCGCGCTAGCGAAAAGTCAGGAAGAAATTGCAAAAATCCATGGCTTTCAAACTCGAAAAGTAATGACACTGATCATCCGTTTGTTCATGTATTCAGTACGGAAAATTAGATAGTCACACACTGGCAACTTTTCAGTTGTGGTGAATGAATGATCCACTTTGGAACTATTTGGAGAAACTATAATTGAAATATTTGCTGAACCCAACAAAAACATCTCTCGTCTTTAGAAAACGAAAGACTGGGACGTGACTTACAAAACATATAATGATTTGAACAAATTCATCAAAAACAATAAAAACACAATGTCAGTGTCGAATAGATCAGGGGTATATGAGTTGACATGCAAACTCAATATTGACTAAAAGGGAAAAAACATTTTCCAAGGAATCAAAAGGCTCACGAGTAGTTTCTTGATAGTGAAGACCGATTTCTCAATTGAAAAACTTTTTTTTGCAAAGGGGCTTGAGTTCAACCATGACTATGATATAATTCATTTGGAAGAGAAAGGTTCAGAATCAATCTTTTGGAATGCTTGGAATAGATTTGAGAACTCGAAAAATTCACCGTATGACCAAATATTATTGAGAACTGTTTATCAGAATGGTTGCTGATGAAATTGAACTCTAATATGCACACCTATAACCATATCCTGGTCATTAAAGAGTTACTCTTGATTTCGAATTTGCAGTTTTGTCGTGTATCAACATGTATATTGCTTGATTTCAGTATTTTCCAATTGAATAACGTCTCACGTTGAACGAAACAAGATTGAGAGAATATGCAGATATGAACCTGAAACGAGTTTCTCGAAACTTTTTCTGCTCAGGCGGCTACAATAAAAAATTCATTGGATATTTTTTAAATTGCCAATTCATCCGTCTAACAACCTTGTGTTTAGAACCTTTGGTGTAGTAATGAACATAACTGGAGTTTTATTCCAACACCAAACCGTTATTTTAACACCTCGACACTTGTTTCGATCACCAAGTGATCATCTTCCTCTTGAAGGCGATCACTTCATGATCAAGAGCTGTTGCGCTTGATATGTCTGAGGCCTTTGACCGTGTGTGGCATGAAGGTTTGCTGACCAAACTTCTATACTATGGCTTGTTGGATCATTTCTGTGTGTGGCTCTTCAGCTTCCTGAAAGAACGTTCCCTGCAAGTGGCCGTCGATGGATATCTCTCGAATACTTTCACCATCAACGCTGGTATTCCCCAGGGATCCATATTGTTTCCAACCCTCTCTTTATTGTATAAAAAATCTGTTTTAAAATCTGTTTTTTCGTTAACCAGCTGTCGCACCCCTACGAACGACAACCCTCAGAAGTCGAAACTTGTGCCAGCTAAGGATTAACGAGGTCTTACCTTTTAACGTGTGATACGTGTGACACCTTTTAACACGGCTGATTGAAAAAAATCAAGAATCCAGTATATTGCGTTGCTGACGACAGCACACTTGTCTCGTCATTCCATTTGGATTCCAGGACATCTGCTACGGAGGCATATCTCCACCGGCAGCAGAAGGTTGCATATCTTAATGAGGATCTAGAAGTGATTTCGAATTGGGGTGAAAGTAACCAGGTTCAATTCAATGCCACAAAAACCCATGAATCGGTTTTCTCCCAGAAGATAAATGTCTCCGAACCGGATATAATAATGTCAGGTCAGACAATTCCGCTTTCTGCTTCGATAAGTTTGTTGGGAGTTAAAATGGACACCAATATGTCTTGGCACAATCATGTTACTGGAATTGCAAAGGCTGCTTCCCAAAAGCTTGGAACACTGTTCCAAACCAGAAAACTGTACACACCTCACCAACTTATGATGCTTTATAAAGCTCAGATTAGACCTTCTTTGGAGTAGTGTCCTCATGAATGGAGCTCTGCCCCCAAACATACCCTGAAGAGACAGAAAAGAGCCATCCCCCCAATTGGAGACGTGCAATCTTGATAGCCTGGAACATTGAAGATAAGTTGGAGATTTATCTCTCTTCTACAGATACTTTCACGAGAGGTGTAACAGTGAATTGGCACATTTGATTCCACCAAGAGCGGTACATATCAGAAATATGCGACGGACTGTGGCTGCTCATCGTTTTGAGGTTCAACTCAGTATACTTCGAACTTCAATGTCTAAGAAGTCTTATTTGGAGAACTCCGTTTATATGGAATAAACTTCCTGAGAACGTTTTTCCAAATGGATTTAATCTCCAGCGAATCAAATCCAATGTGAATAGTTACCTTCGCACTTTGAGAGAGCTTCAAGGATTTTCCTGTAGTGCTTGTGTTTTGTCCTTAAAAAAAGGTGTTTAAATAACGGTTTGGTGTTGGAATAAAACTCGAGTGATATTTATATTTGAGGATAATGTTTACTCCTAGTGATGCCAGTTTGCGTTTGAAACAACAGAGTAATAATTTCAACCTGGTATAGATTATTTACTCATCGAGATTGAAAAGTTACAAGTGTGCGGCTAGCCTAAATGCATTCAGAATTTTAATATAAAGTGAATGTTGATGACCTGATGATAACATGGAGAGATGAAGTGTTCCACTTTTGTGAATGAAAAGTTGCCTGAAGGCTAACCTTAATGGAATTGAAAATCATTGCAACAATAAAAGAACTATTTAGTCGAAACTTCTAGATTCAACGGTAAATCATATGTATTATCGGAAAATCTGATTAACCGCCCAAAAAGCGAAGTAATATATTTGGCTATTCAACTGCATTGGATCAGAGGAAGATAGGAGTATTTCACAGATCACTGAGAGATTCATAGGTTGTTTACAAAAACATCAATCAGAATAAGCTTGACTGATTATGATATGATGCTTGTTGGTGATATAACAATATCGATATTTAGTTCAATTACTTCAGATCTTGTTTAGATTTATATGCTGTGTCCGATTTTGGCAATAATATGTGGATACGTAACTGTCATAATTAATAAGATAAATCTGAATAATTATTACTTGAATGAACTAAGACATAAGATAAAACCGTTGTCAACAGATACGGCAGAAAGATTCATTACAGTTTACTATCAATTTAAATAAAACAATTGCAAAAACTCAAATGCTTATTAGTTGGAAAAGGGATAAAAAATTCTTCGTAGATGGATAATTCAATTTTTTCAGCGTTTCGGAATTTATTGAATCCATCATCAGGGCTCTATAATAGAATAATATCATAAGAAAACAGTATACATACCAATACATATTGCAAATTGATATAATTTTGATTATTCTCTCAGACAACATACGTATGAAATACGAAAACAAACGAAAATAAGGACTAACTACATGAAACGCATACAACTACAGACACATTAAAAATAAATACGCTATCAAGGGAGACAACTGATTAGAATTGGACGTCTTTGTTGACCAATTTTTTGAAGTTTATAAACGATGACAAGATATCTGGGTACACATGATGGTGAAAACTTATTTATAATAAACTATTAAGGAATCCAATTCAACAAACTGAAATAAGCACTGTTCAGTCCTTCTCTACTGTCTCTTCTAGTGTTAACACTTTTTTGTTCGAAAATATTGATCATCTCACTAAACAGTCGTTTACCTAATGAAGTATAATAATATACAGGATCTTCCTGTGAGACTTCATAGAAGAAGAGTTTCGATAAACATAATATGTTCAAAACTTCTGAGTTCCAGAAATGGAGTTCATCGAGTCGAAGTGAATTTGTACATTTTATCAAATATGACGAGAACTAGTGAAAATACAAACTTCTTATATGGGTCAAATGTTATGTCATATAATATTGCTGATTTGATTGAGAGAAATATCAGTAATGGGGATTATAACATTGTTTCCAAGGAAAGTAGACGTATCCTGGAGGTATATATTCATTCTGAGAATTTTTAATAATCAATGAAACTTTTTAATGTTCTCTAAGTGCAATAATTTTTTATGAATACTGTCTTTATCATTAATTTCAAAAAAGTCGGAAGTCAATTAATTCATTCGAAACAATTCAGTGCAGCAATTTTTGAAATTTCTGTGTAAACAAAATTTAGGACAACAACCGTTTTCAGTAGAAACTTTGATTTCAAAATATGACATAGATCTGTTACGTTACCCATATCCTTAACACACGGGAATAATTTATTTATACCTATTAAATAAAATAAGGTCAATCAGAATGTCAGTTTTGTCTGTTATTCTAGTGGGACTTTCTTTATCTTTAACATTATTCAGTTGAAATCTATCCAAGATAGATTTATCAATATTGAATAAATATTGAATAATTGAATTGAATTGAATAATTGAATAAAAACGTGTGCGTCTTGGGTTCTCGACAGAAATGATAACTTAAACTGATCTGACTTGAACTACTTAATATTGAAATAGTTCAACTCGAGAAAAGCTTTGTAATTACTTATATTTTATGTATATTAATATGATAATATGAGCCAATTGTTACTTTTGTAGAAATAAATAATGATACTAATATTTACATAGACAAAGTTAATATCATCATTTTTAGGCTACGTTTCACATATTGAAAGAATATTATGTGCTTGATGGTAAGATTTTTATAATAATGTCAACAGCATATCTCTACACTGAACACTGAGCGTTTGTTCGACGAGAGAGGAGGAGCCGGCCTTCCGCTGACGTATGCGTGAGAGAAAGAGAAGCCAGACATACTGGCATTGTAATGCGTTAGGTAACGAAGCGGTTTACCCTTCCATAAGGAGTCAACAGTTCAAAATTACAAATTTTGCAAGGGTGGCTTCGTTCAAATGAAGAGCTCCTCCATAATAGTTTGTTATTAGAATAATCATTTCATCTCTGAACATTCAGTTATGAAACTATTTATCTTGCTTACCTGATACAACTACTTGAACAGACATGGCATTCCTTAAAGAATCCAACCTTCTCGTGGCATCTTTGGTTGGTGCTACGCAGCGGTATTCACCACCCTCTTGATATAAAACGCTATCCAGTCTTAATTCCTGAGAAGCACCCAATGGTTCCAAGCGCCCAGTTCCTGGTTCTACTCTCGTCCAGCATCCTGTTGTTCCTGGAAAATATCCGATCGATAAATATAATCTTCATTAGGAGTATTTTCACTTATGGTCCATGACAAAAACACACAGTTACCCTCCTAGCTACCTTCCCTCAAATTACCTCCGGAATCTGAGGGACTATCTTCAAATATTTGATTTTGAGTCAAGAGTAAAGTACTCCATTTTTGAAAAATTTCGAAAAATGTTATTTAAAAAAGTTGTTCAGCATTAAAAAATACATTCAGATTTGACGTCATGGCCATCTAAGTGAAGTTTTATTTTTTTCCCAATTTTTTTTTAAATGGGCACTACGAAAAAAAATTGCTAAAACAATAAATAGTCAACATCCTGTATAAGACGGTTCATTTTGAAAGCCTGGAATATTAAGAATTACACAACTATGGTGTTAACTACGGTTAATTTTTTTGAAGAGTAAAATAACTTTCAAAATTTTTGGTATTTTTATTTTTTGTTAACACCGAAAATTACTCAAAATCATACAGAACTGTAACGAGAACTCGATATTCTATAATATCAAATCACAAAACATCAAAATAAATAGGTATTTCGGAACAAACTCGTTGATTTTCTGGAGATTCTCTTGTCCAAAATAATTCTCCAAAATAATCTCCAGAAAATCAAGGAGTTTGTTCCAATATACCTATTTTCTTTTGATGTTTTGTGATTTGATAATATTGAATATTAGGTTCTTGTTATAATACTGTATAATTTTGAGTAATCTTCGGTGTTGACAAAAAATAAAAAAAAACTTTCCACCCAAAACTTTGAAAATTATTTTATTCTTCAAAAAAATTGGCCGTGGTTACTACCATAGTTATGTAATTAGAAATATTGCAGGCTTTGAAAATAAAACGTCATATACAGGATGCTGTCTATTTATCGTTTTAGCAAATTTTTCTTTTCGTAGACCCCATTAAAAAACAAAGGTGAAAAAAATGAAACCCCACTTAGATGGCCATGATTTCAAATCTAGATGTATTTTTCAATCCTGAAAAACTTTTTTGAATAACATTTCCCGAGATTTTTCAAAATAAGAGTACTTTACTCCTGTCTATTACGTGTGTTCTGCTGTATTTTGTTAGTGCCTGTTTAGTTTTAGGGGATGCAAAAACTTTTATCAAGAATAACTTTTTGTCAAAAAACTCCATTACGACCAAAAACTATTTTCGTCGTAATGCCGGCGGGACCCCCCTAATATTTGCTATTTGTCTAGAAAATGAAATTTGGGAAATTTTAGCTCAATTGGATAGTGTTAACCCGTGCGTTATTGAGATTAAATTTGAAAAAATATCGATAACAGATCTGAAAGCAAAGCTCAAAATGAAGAAGTAGAAACTTTCAAGTCAGCCCTTGATGACCTTTTTGATAATGCTCATCAGGATGCCTTAAAAACAGTGTTGAAGAAGACAAGCAGATGATATCGCAAGAATCACAAATCAAAGTAGATTAGTAAAGTTTTTCTATCTTTTTTTCTCACATTTTCTCTAACAACGTTTTCTCTATTGACTTGAAGCCTATTCCATGAGTGCTCTGCTTACTGCTTTTTACTGCCTATTGGGTTTTTTTTTTTTTCTAGAAGATGTGAATTTAATTGCACAACTGGAATCTTCAACAAGCAACACATCAGAAGAAGAGGAACAAGAAGAAATAGAGGGGAATTTTCACGATACAAAGGATGGGGGACCAGAAATAAAGAAAAAGAAAAATATTATTATCGAAAAATTTTCTGTATTGTTGAATAGATATAGTATTTCAGATATAGACTTTTCGAAAGCTCTTTAGAAACCATATCACCTTTATCTGATATCTATTCGTAAATGTAAATAATAATATTAACTTATTTCTTTCATAAGATTTTTTTTTATTTCAAGCAACAACATTTTGAACATTATTTCTTCTTGTTTTTTATACCTTTTTATACCTAAATCCATCATTTTCAATTTGGATTGTGCTGTATTTACTTTGAAAACCATTTTAACTACACCCTTATTTATGTACCAATTGAAAAATTTAATAAAGCAAAACCTGGATAGAATATGTAATCAAATCCTGCAATATTGTTATAAAAAAACAATTTTATAGAAAGCTGATACTTCAATCTTGATGAGGCTTGGGTTAATCTCATTCAATTGAACTGAAATTTCACTAATCTCATTTCATGGACAATAGGCAGCTTTTAGGGGAGTTCTCTCAAAAAAATTCCGAAATTAATTTTTCGTAACCACCTTAAAACATACTTACAATATAAGTTTTGAAATCATAAGTAGTGTTAGTTGCATTATCGATGAAGTATGCGGTAATGAAACCACTGCTATTGTGAAAGCTGGTTTGATTCAAACTCTGTGTTCTGTGCATATAATTTGACCCATGCTAGTAATCACATGTTGAAAGGCAGGACCTCGTCATTTCCTAATTCGTATAAGTTAGGTATTATCAAAGTACGAGAACAACAGCTTATTAACGAAAAAATCTTTTTCCGCCATGTTTTTTTAAGAATATAATTTGGAACCTCTGGCGTGAGATGAATCTATTGAAAACACTTTTTTTTTTCTGTCACCTCCCGATTATGCTAATCAAATTAGCATAATCAGGAGATGACTGAAATTGCTTCTCACAACTACTCGAATGTTATTATTTTTATATGCATATAAATGAAGTATAAAAGAGGGCAATTGAATCAATTTCGAGTATTTTTTCATCATTCCTATCGTTATTCACAATCTGACTGATACCCTGTCTTTACCTGTTTTCTACCTTCAATTATGTACGAGTGAGAATGATGGGCTATTAGCAATGGGATCTTTATCACCGTTCATGGATTTCATTTCACATTTTTCGATTTCTGAAGTTTCGAAGGCATCCAAAAACTTGTTGCCATAAACCGATCTCAACAATTTCAAACATTTCTCACTTATTTTGGCTTATGAAATCGAATATGTGGAACATGTTCCTTGTAACGAGCTATTATAGTTGGCTCAGTTTGACCAACATACCTATTATCGCAATCCTCACAGCTCATTTCGTTAATCCTAGGCTTTTACTCTTCTGTCATTTTGTCTTTCGGGTTGCCCAAAACTTCTTGAAGTTCAAGATCAGTTTTTGAAGCCAGTTACATATTGATTTGAAAAAAATTAACCAGACCATTGGTGTACTTTAGTTCATATGAGAGAACTATGAATTTTGAGTTTTTTTTTCTGAAAAGGGAAAGGGCACTCACCGAATTTTCTCTTACTAATTAACTTTTACACAATGTTTGAGAAAATCTCGTTAGTTTTAGCTATCTTCTTGATAGCTTCTTTCTCGGTATCATATCTTCCTTTGATCAATGGGAGCGTGACTAGACTATGGGTAAGAAAATGTAGTTCCGCCATTTTTTGTTGTGGGCATTGGTCGGAGCTATCGCGAATACATCTGGAGGGACAAGTATTTCTTCTATTCATATCAAATTTCGAACCCTTACCGACGTTTCTTATAACTATAACATCTAAGAATGGTGACCCTTGTTGTTTTCAGTTTCATATTTCTACCTATCCTTTATTCGCATCGATAATGGTAGATAAATCATCCATGTATAGAATACAACTTTGTAGAAAGTAATGCAACTCTTTTCATATGCAGATTTGAAAAAGAAACAGGAGAATAGTTAGGGTATTTCTACAAACTTGGACACGATACGTGTATGATATGTTTAGCATTTTTGACACGTTAATGAAATGAATAAAAATACTTTTGTCCAATTACCACTATTTAATTTTATTTATACGAGCTGTTTCGGTTTAACCCTATTATCAAAAGGAGCGTGATATGGATAAGAAAATGTAGTCCCGCCGATCATACAAATAAAATTAACTAGTGGAAATTAAAGTGATCATGAATTACCACAAAATAAACAAGTCATCAATCACACATATTTACGACACGAATTATGTGACTTGCCCCAATGTAACTTGCCTAAATTAGTCTACATTAGAATCTCCTGATGACGCTATCTTGGTTATCGAAACACGCATCGAGATACACTATTTTTGTTCTTGTTACGAAAAAGGATAACAACAGGAATTGTTTTATTCAATGATAGGTAAAGACAAATTTCGGCATGAAGTTTACCATATTTGGTATCAGCAAAAAGTGACTCACAAAATTGAGAAGAATATCTACAACAAATATATAAAAATATTATTTTCCTATAAACTGTTTATTGACTTTCATCAAAAATATATTGATCGTTTTTGAGAAGATTGCGGCAGATACACTCTAATGAAGATGGTGAAGATGGTGCTGTTTAAATGTCGATATTTGAAGTAGCAGAAGTAGCTCCTTTGGCAGATCACAGTTTTATAAGAAATTTATAAGTAATTGGTAATTATAATAATTACCAATTACTGCCAACATGTTTTTGGTGAAACAAAGCAGACAAGCGAACAGCAAACTTCAAAACCTGTCTCTGTCTTCCCGACTCAGATTCACTCTGCACACTTCTCAACCTTGAGCCCCTTTCCAAACGAAACATCCGTCGTTTCCAATTCCGTTAGAACCGGAGGGAGAATCGATAATTAGAATTTCATTACTGGCTCGAAAATACACTCGCACCCTCTCAATTGTCAGTAGTCGCTTCGTCGAGGACTGCCTAAGTGGAAACGCACGGCTTAGAAGTATAATCAGCCCAGAATTCATCCACTGTAATCCACAGTAATATTCGCGGGTAATAACTGCACTTGATTTGATACTTATTACGCCTTTGCTCTAAAACAGGTCCGTTTCGTGTTTTTTGCTGCATCACAGCAAATACACACGGAGAAAAATGGTAAGAATGAACTGTACATTCTTATGGTTGGATTAAATTGAACGATGTTAGAAATCACACGTCAAAAGGTGAGACCTCGTTAATCCTTAGCTCGCAGAAGTTTCGACTTCTGAGGGTTATCGTTCGTAGGGGTGCGACAGCTGGTTAACGGAAAAACATATTTTTAAACAGATGTGTGTGTATTGTAACAGGGTAGTTGAGGGATTCAAAGTAATTGACTAGATAAATTATATGATCCCTGGACATTTAGAATGTTTCAATGGACTTCTGTATGAGCGAAAATACAGAACAAAAAAAACGACCAAATATTATATATTATTTTACGAAGTAAGGTAGGTCACGTAATCATAAGAATAATATTAATATTAATTATTAATAATTTTCGTATAATCAAGAGGCTGTCAGCTTCATTCATCGAACAAACAAATTCTCTGAAATCAAACAAAAAGTAAATGGTACTATGGAGGGTGATTTCGTAGTGCTTACTGTTATAATACATTGTTAGCAATTATGGGTGAAATTCGCGTGGTAAAAAGTTGTCCAAGTGAGCGTTAATTAAAAAAATATAAGTATTTGGGATAACGCCCACCAGGAGGAGTGGCATATCAATCGAAAGGGGACGATGAGAGGAACACAATGGTATGGGTTTCATCGCGAGGAAATGACAAAAAATATTTTTTATTCATATTATTCTATTACATATATTTTGGTTTGAACTGACTTTTTATACATTTAGGTTAGGTTAGGTTAGGTTAGGTTAGGTTAGGTTAGGTCAGGTTGGGTTAGGTTAGGTTAGGTTAGGTTAGGTTAGGTTGGGTTGGGTTAGGTTAGGTTAGGTTAGGTTCGGTTAGGTTAGGTTAGGTTAGGTTGGGTTGGGTGAGGTTAGGTTAGGTTAGGTTAGGTTAGTTCATGTCAGAAAATTTTGACATTTTTCAATTTTTTTTCCTCTTATTTCCTCGCGATAAAACCCATACCATTGTGTTCTTCTCATCGTCCCCTTTCGATTGATATGCCACTCCCCCTGGTGGGCGTTATCCCAAATACTAAAGTGAAGCCAAATATAAATAATGATCCACCTCAGTCTCTGTCGTACTTTCAGCCTACAGTATGTAAAAATTTTTTTACAATTTTTTATAATAATGAAGTTTGAAGAAGCCACTGATGAAATTTTTTTTTCAATTGTTGGATCTCTCTTAATTTTAACGTCATTTCATTTATGTATTATCTTCTAAGTGTTATATTGATCAAGCGTTGGGAAATGATAAGCAAACATTTTATTCTTATTTTGAAAAGTGCGCAATAATGAGATGGAAGTACTTTCGTCCTTTTTTTAATTCTCTATCCTATTCTAATAACTTTCAGCGCCATTTTTTAAATTTACCCTGTTACTATTGTAGTGCCACCCTTATTTAGCACATTTTAACGGACACTTTTAGAAACACAGACGGTTCTTCTTATCTCTACCTTTCATATATGATACGAACTGAAATATTCTAAATAAATAAATAGCATAGCTTCGCCATCTATCAGACAACATAAAACATAAGCTTGTATTACATAGATCGCCTGAGTATCATCGTAACAGAAGCAGATTTGTCTCTTCCGGTAACATGAAGTCGTAAAGTTGTGCAGAAATGATTGCTTCCTCTTGTAATTTCATTAAAAATGGCATTGATCAAGTGATATGAGTGTTTTGTCGTGAAACTTATAAGTAGGTACATCGTTGAGACTGTTATTTTTGATTTATAAAGTCAGAAACAATCTTGTTAAAATTCAAGTTCAGAGTTGTGAAATATTATTACGAATCTATCGATGGTTTGTTGAAAAATAAAGACCTTATATCAAAGTATGGTATAATTTTTTTTTTCCTTATATCAGGGTATGATATAGAACTTTCTTCGTTTTTTTGTTCTACTGTTAACGAAAGCGGTGTAATTATCGTCTCCTACTTGATAATCATGGCTTGGGAGAAATGTTGAATTCGCGTTTTTTGGTTTTCAAGAAATTTTATTTCAATCGCAATTTGATTTATTTGTACTTGTTCTCAAACAAGTCACCAATTTCCATTATGGTAAAATGAAGAGATGATTTTTTTTAAGGATAAACCACAAGCACTACAGGAAAATCCTTAAGGCGCTCTTAGAGCGGTGTCTGTGCGAAAGTAATGATTCACATTGGATCTGAATAGCGGGAGATTAAATTTTTTGGAAAAACGTTGTGAGGAAGTTTATTCCACATAAACGCCGTTCTCCAAATGAAAGAATTCTCAAACTGTGAAGTTTGAGGTGAACTGAGTTGAACCTCAAAGCAATGAGCAGTCACAGCCTGTCGCGTATTTCTGACATGTACCAAGTCACTTGAACACTTCCCGTGAAAAGAGACAAATCTCCAACCTTTCTTCGATGCCAGACTATCAAGGTTGCGGAGCTCCATACATAAGAACAATACTTCAAAGAATGTCTGATCTGAGCTTTATAAAGCATCAAAAGTTGCTGAGGTGTGTACAATTTTCTGGTTCGGAACAGTGTTCCAAGCTTTTGAGAAGCAGCCTTTGCAATTTCAGCCACATGATTATTCCAGGACATATTGGTGTCCAATTTTACCCTCAATAAATTCAACGAAGCAGAAAGCGGAATTGTCGTGACCTGACATTATTATATCAAGTTCGGAGACGGCAGTTCGGAGACGGTGTTTTTTTTTTTGGAGAAAAGTGATGCCTGGGTTTTTGTGGCATTGAATTGAACTTGGTTACTTCCACCGCAATTCGAAATTACTTCTAGATCCTCATTAAGATATTCAATTGAACTTCCTGCTGCCGGTGAAGATGTGCATCCGCAGCCGATGTCCTGGAATCCAAATGTAATGACAATCCAATATATTGGATTCTTGTTTTTTTCTAATAAGTCGTTGATATACAATAAAAAGAGGGTTGGAGACAATATGGATCCCTGGGGAACACCAGCATTGATAGTGAAAGTATTCGAGAGATATCCATCAACAACCACTTGCAGGGAACGTTCTTTGAGGATTGCTATCATCACTTTCCCGAGACCTCCACAAAATATTTACAATAAGAGATGTCAGAAAAGAGATAAAAAAAATTGACTAACTGCAGTAGTATGCCAAAATGCCTGCATGAGGCCTAGAGTTGAAACTGCAGAAGTTCAAAGTCGATCTTCTTCCGCTACTCTATCTTCTGTACTAGATACATGTTCAAGCCATGAGTATCACTTCCAAAATTACTTTCGTTTGGATTTATAGACTTTACTTGTATTCTTTGTTTCAGATGTTATTCTCACAAAGGTTTTGACAGAACTCTGTTCTCCCGTAAAGTTGGATACCTGTATTCTAAGGTTCGATGAATAAGCTATCGTTCGATACTGGGACCGTCCCTGTTCGAACGTGTCGTCTTATCACATCTTAATCAGTATGCACAACTACCCCGGGGTCTCGTCTCAAACTCTGAGCGTCTCCCTTTAATCCTCACCATAACAATAACACGAGAAATTAAGTCAGTCAGTTTCCTCGAAACTGCAAATATTTAAGTACGCCATTCTCCTTGGGCAAAAACGAAATCATCCGAGTGTTGTTCTAAAAAGCTTGAGAACTCCCGCAGCACTTAACTTCTGGCTGCGGTATGCATATGTAAGCAAGGTAAACGATCAACTTGTGATGAGTTTACTTTATAGTCGGTTTATTCTCCGGCGAATGGGTGTGTACTTCGTTCTACTTGCTACTTGAGGACGTGACAGAATCAGCAACAACATGTCGGGTTGAAGGTACAGGATCCCAGCGGAATTAAATGGCTATGAATGGTGGAGTTACGGTTAGTATTTACTTTGAACCATTCACGTGTAGTTTCTGCAAATTTTGCATCGCAATATAGGATATTCAAAAAAAATTCTGGTACGTTCAATTCGGTATGAAACACTTGCCAACAGTCACAGTATTTTATTTAATTGTAATTTCAATTCAGGGTTTTTTGCTTAATATAATTGTTATTTTCAGCTATTCATTTTAATGTTGATGATTCTTTCAGGGATTTCATATCATTTTATATCTAATTAGACAACAGAAGTCCGAACTAATGAAATTCATTAAGTATCAGCATTGCACCGGGACGGTTCGCTGGTGAAATATACATTCAGTTAGTTAGTTGCTGATTGGAGTTCTACTTGAGAAATCAATGCTTTTGCGAAAGCTGGCTCGATTTCTGTACGGTACGAGTGTATCATATTTATTAATTATTCAGTTGTATCTGTGCAACAAATCATACATTGGAACGTAAGATTTTGTTATTCCATTGCTCGCATGAATATTGACTTTTCAGGATTACTGTTCATGTTGGGATCATGATAGCGTTGGAAAAACAAAATCACGAGACTAATCAAAGCTAATTAACACAAAATTCAACGAATATTTTCTTGATGTTTTCATGGTGTTTAGCCGTATTTGCTTCGTCTGATCAATAATACAGATTTTAAATATCAATATTCTTCAAGAATATTATGAAGTTATCAATGTTTGACAGACTGGGAATTTTGTCAAGTATCATAGTGTTGTAAATCATGCCCCAAAGAAAATAACGCCGGCCGCCACTGGTAGCCATAAAACAATTGTGACGTAGCTCAGAGCGCGCGAATGTTCGATGTTCGCTGACGTACTAGATGTGGCGAGAATAATGCTACCGACTTCGATGGAATTCCGTGGAATTTTCCAACGCCTTCGATTGCCAAATATAAGCGCCATCCACTTGCCCATCGAGACATTCAGGTTTCGCGGACAGTGTCGTACGGAGCGATCTCATAATGAGATAATAGTTGAAGTTTTAGTAAAGTGTTTTGTTATATTAATATTGGAGTAAAGTTGAGTTCAATTATTGTTCAGTGTAGTCAGTTATTGGTAAACTTACGGGGAAAAACGTAACATTTGGTGTCGGAAGTGGAATAATTGACTGAAAATTTTCTGTTTTATTGTGGAAACAAGGATTGTTTATTACGACGGGATGGAAGAGCTTAAAAAAATGTTCGAGGCTTTGCAAGCGGGCTTGGTGCAGAATGAAAATCGCAGAAGAGAGGAAGATGAACGCAGAAAAGAGGAAGATGAACGCAGTAGAGAGAAAGATGAACGAAGGAGGGAGGAAGAATGATTACGGCGAAAGGAAGATCGTGAATTATTACTAGGTATTCAGAAAAAAGATAATTAGATGTACCTTTATTTATTTGAAGATTTAAAAACTACTCAAGTGAGTAAAGGGAAGGTAAAGGAATTGATTCAGGAAGCATTTCAAAAAGTATTTCAGGAAACAAAAAAAGTATTGGAAAACGCAGTCGATGGAAAGCTTAAAGAAGTTGAGAGGAAATTTGAAGAGGAGCGTGAAGGAGTCGGAAGGAAATTTTAAGAGGAGCTTGAAGGAGTCGAAAGGAAATTTGGAAAGAAGCTTGAAGGAGTCGAGAAAAAGTTCAAGAGGTTTTCCGAGAACTTCAGAAAGAATCACCGGTACCACAAAGATTGCTGTGGTGAAATGTAAATCGGAAACGACATATCTTCCTTCTAGCAGTAGTTTTATTAAAACTCCAACTTTCGATGGCGCATCTTCATGGTTAATTCATCGCATAAAATTTGAGGCCGCTGTGAAAAATAATGGGTGGAAAAACAAGGAAAAAGCAACAGTCCTTATACTGGCACTTCAGGGAAAGGCCCTTGAAATTCTGCAAAATATTTCAGTGAATAAGCAGAAAGATTGAGAAACAGTCATATAGGCTTTGGAGGTACGGTATGGTAGTGAGCACATTTAACAAGTCTACCAAGTTCAACTGAAGGTTGGTGAGACTCGCCCATCTAGAAGCCCCTGATAACTTCACCCACTGGATTAGTGTCCCTAGTTTTATCGACGAGGTACGTGATATGGAGCTGCAGCAGTCGCTGCAGCAGTCTGCAGCAGTCGCTGCAGTGGCACGACATAAAAAACTGAACAAATCCATGATTTATGTCCTAGAATTTGAAGCTGCTAAAAATGCTTCGCGACAATAACAGAAAGTTTTAGTGAGGGCCATCAGTGAAAAGGGAGATAAAAGAACAGATAAACTCTAGTTGAACTAGGTCTAGTTGAACTCTTTAAGAAATATTTGATGAATGGAACTGCAACTGAAGCGTCGGGGTTTGGAAAAACTTCAGCCCGCGTTGAGAGAAATACATTGACTGTTGCATCTCAAGTTCTCAGATATTCGATTGCAACGATAGGATGCAAAAGTAACAGCTTAGTTGTAGACGGATTTCCTAATAATCACCAATGCATTTTCATCGTCGATACTGGAGCAACGTGGTCAGTAATGAGAGTCGACATTTTCAACAGAAGCAGTTTGAAGTAGTTATCGATAGTATCTGTTCTGGAAACGGTCACTGGAGATACGGTCTATGGAGAAGCTGAAGTGAGACTTGGGCTTGTAAATTGTGAAATAGAAACCAAGGTATTAGTGACCAACATCGTCGACGAATTCATTTTAGGACTAGACATAACAATATATTATTTGTAATTTTTCTGATATTCTGAAGGAATAACCACTATTGTTATCCTAGGTTAGGTTAGGTCTGAAGTGAGTGGGTCTATTCGACAACCTCTACCGCGACCCGCAAGGATTTATTGTGGCCCACACCTATTCATACTCGACCAAATAAACCCAGCTTCTTAACGAAGCCGATTAGTTTGTATGGTGAGTGGTCTTTCAGGTTAGATGGTAAGAGTACGGCTCAGCCGAACCCTAAAAACCCTACTCAGTCCCCAGCGGGGCAGACACAAAGTATNTGTTTCATTCATTTATACAGGGTACATCGCGATGACCGTCGGTTAGCCGTATTTTGGGAAATGATAGGATTCATACCCTGAAAATTGTCAAATAAAGGCTTTTCAATATGCTTCATCGAATGAAAATAAGGGTGTTTCTGCAACACTTCCGGTTATACCAGAAATTGGTACTAGGTATTTGGCTTTCGAGTGATTTACCCATACAATTCGAAAGTTTCATAGGATACATAAATAAGCTATTATTGATTATTCAAAATAGGTCATTACATCGTTTAGTGGAAGTAACATTTTCAAAATAGAACACCTTGTAATCGAGGATTTTTTCGAAATTCCGAGATGACTTCGACTTACTTTCATAGAACATTCCATTCATCAAAAATCAACCGTTGACGAGATCAGTTTTTGTTGAAAAAATGAAACATGCGCATGTCCACCACAAAACTACGGGCTACGAAATATTTATTAAGCAGAGTTACAGAAAGTTCATCAGAGCTATTGATTTGTCGTCAGGGTTTTTGTTGAAGACGGGATTTCATATGACTGAATAATAAAATACTATTTTAAAATATGTTCTAATACATTTCCGTTAACTTCCAGGCATTTATTGTTTCTCCATCAAATTTTTATTTATAGCACGATTGGTTTCATCGGCATCTAGGGTATTGGATACAATTTTCTATTCAACCTTTATGAGTACTTTATCGTTTAATACAATAGATATGCTATGGAAACAAATGACTGTAGCTGTTGATTTATTGATGTTGTCATTTGTTTAAGTGTATTTCATGAAGTCTTATGGAAAATGTTCCATTTTGGTTATACGAACGAAAATTTTTTAACTTTGCTTATGATCTATGGTGAATGTAATCGAATTATCGACCGGACGTGCAGGTTATTTGCTAAGATGTATTGTGATTCGATTTGAGTTTTCCGAATACCTTTCGGCAAATAACCTGCATGGTCCGGTCGATAATTCGATTACATTCACCACAGATCATAATCAAATTGAAAAAATCTTCGGGACATTTTGTTCACGAGTTTATAAAATAATTGTAGCCTGTATAAAAGAAGATTTTTGAATATATGAGGCACATTGGATAACTTCATGAGTATGATGAAGAATAATTTCTTTGATGATGATATATTTGCACTGGAATAGTTTTGCAAAAATTGCATCTAGAAAATACAAATACAAATAAATATAAAACGAACCACGAAGCATTAGATGCTTGTATGTGATGAAAAACAAATGCCCAAATATAAAATCTAAAATATATACTTATATATGTTTAAATCTATATGTTTGAAATATTTTTCCGTTAACCAGCTGTCGCACCCCGACAAGCTTCAGAAGTCGAAAGTAAGTTCCCAGGTCTTACCTTTTAATATGTGATTCATAACACGAAAACATCGAAAATATCAAATGAAGTCTATGAATCTAATAAAGAGTATAAAATCTCAAATTTATTCAAAATATACATATAAATAAAATCTAATATTGAACATGTAAATTATCGCTTTCGATTTCAACTTTGAACGTACCTTAATGATTACAAATTTCAATTTCAGTTTATGAAAATACCATAATTCACAGAATTCACATGTTATAATTCATAAATGTTATGCATTTCGTTAGTTCGGACTTCCATTGTCTAATATGATAAAAAAATTGATTTAAAATCCCTGAAAGAATCTTGTATTTTATTTCACTGTAATTTCAGTTTTTTGCTTGATATAATTGTTATTTTTCAGCTGATCTCTATTAATTTTCTACAGATTCTTTCAGGGATTTCAAATCAATTTATATCATATCAGACAATGAAATTTATTTGAAGTGATGTAAGTGTTTCATCAAGATTTAGTGGTAACAGATCAACTACATTAATATTGAGAAATAAAAACATAAATGAAAGGTAAAAAGAGATAAAATAAGAAAATAAAAAAACTAGGTGTTCATGATTATGCAGGAAAAGAAATGACGGCAAGAGAGGATGAAGTGTTTGATGAGGATTCGATTGTAACAAACGAGAAAGTGAAGAGGTGATATTTCAATGAGTGATGATTTGTTGAATATAATATATATGGAATATAATATGGATGTTGGCTGAATAGAGTATATCAAAAATTCTTCGGTTGATGTGTATTTCAATGAAATAAAAGTAAATGAAACAAAACAATGTAATAATCATAATACGTAGTCAAATGTCCAAAAACGAAGTCTGAAATATTTGCATTCTGCGTTGAATTCAGTAACGGACACGTCACATGTCAAGAATGATAGTAATGAATAATGACCTTCTTTTCAAAACAAATATAATGGTAAAATGAATCTAATTATGTTTAAGGAGTACTCCGAAAACTTCTTAATTTTTTTCTCTAGGTAAACTATTTATTTTTCTAGATCTAATAAAAAGATGTGTGCAGGTGAAACCTTGTATTGTCTAGAAATAAGAAGCAGGGAAACTGCTTTGATTGATTTATCTCTATGAGGAAATGACCCTACAAATGAAGTTTCACCCCCTCAGAATACGCTTAATGTTTCCTCATTCACAAACACCTTTTCAATGAGAATACTGCAAGGTAATTTTTAAACTTCCATTCTACGAGCATAAGTTATCTTCACTTCGTGAAAGGCATGCGAAACTATTAACCAACTGGAAAGAAAGTCGTTGAAAAGTTGTGGTCTTTCACATTTCTTTCGTATGAACTTTTCGTATGTTCTGTAAAGTTCCTCAGATTCTGTTCGACATATAACTTTCTGAATATCGAATAGGTTTCACTAACTTTCTTTAAATTCGTATAAATTTTATTTGTTATACCGACCCTGGTGGAGTAATACAGTAACTCAAAAGGATGGACCACAATGGGATGGAAATATGAAAAGATTTCCTCGATTTATATTCATCGGATGATGTAGAGATCGAGCGGAAGAGATTGATTAAATTGGCTGGGATCTTTTTTTCACGTTATGAGCCTAAATCTGCCTCTTATTGAAATTTATTTTCGCCTGTTTCACAAAAAGTATCATAAAAACTGGAGTTTATTTGAGGTATAGCTTGTTCGTAACATGTTCATCACTATTCTAACGTGGAGTGGATTGAGTTGAAACGATTAAAATGCTCAGCAGAAATGAATGATGAAAAATTATTGAAGAGGTCGGGAGAAACATATTTTGGTGGTTTTGAAAATATCTGAATTCCTTAAAATTTTTAAGAAGCTTGAAGAGAGCTGCTACTACAGTGTTCAATCAATCATTGTTTTTGAAATTTAGAGAGCTGAAAGTTTTTGTAGACCAACACACAGATGGCACTACTACTATATAATCCATATAATTTTCAGTTTACCCTAACCTTCAAAAGACACGTGTACAAATTTCACTGCTGTCGCATTGTTAGTTTGTAGTATAGAACAATTTGAGTAAAGCAACTTTGCACTAGGAAAATTAACCGTTGACACCGTACATAAGTAAACAGAAGTAAATTCACTCCCAGTTGGCCTCTTTGATGTTTCGGCTCAAGATTTTATTTTTTGCTGGCATGTGGCGAGGCAAGAGGGTGTAGGCTAAGAGCTTTTAGTTGTGCACCTCTGCACGAGGTTCGATCAAAAAATATATGACCATGATCTGACTTCATCATTGCTACGAGGAGTTCCCAATGAATGTCTCATTTGGTTGTGAACTGAATTGATGAAAAATGAAACAAGATGGTGGAATAAATTTATATTTTATATTGTAAGAGTATACAATTCAGGCCAAGTGTGATAATCTATTCTAAAGGTTTTCAGAATGATGAGTTTTTGATAAATTCTTACCCTTGTGAAAAGAGAAAATAAATAATCCAAAGAAAAATTATCACATGTGTGTGAAATGTTGATTTTTGAAAACATTGTTTTGATCTGATTGCCTATGCAATCAGTGGCACATAAATTGTTGAAATGATTAAGAAACTCTGTCTCTAAATGAATGATATATTGTAAAAATGAATCTGGGGGCATATATAAACTTCTAAACTGTTTGGCTACTGTATTACTATATGCCTTGAAATGACTATATACATTTGTTCCATTCACTGTGTTACTAACCGCCGTGACAAAATTTGAAACAGCCCAAGCTGTTGCCTTCTGGAGAGGCTAGAGTTCTATAATCATTTGTCTCTACTCTCAAAGGTTTATAGGGATTTTTGGAACTTCCACAAGAATCTTCATTATATTCATGTCTGCATCTGTAATATTAGATGGAATCTCACCAGACAGTTAGTTTCTTCTGCCTGTGTGAAATACTGAAGAGTAAATGTGTTTTTGAAAGCTCTGGTAATTTGAATAGGAGTTGGGTTTCTGGCATTTCCACAAGTATTTCTAAGTTGACCAAAATAATTTTCCACAACGTCCTGATTTATATTCTTCGTCAATATGAAGAAATTTCCTTATTTGTAAGCTTTGTCCAAACTTGGAGCTTCCTCATCTAATTCAAGTTCCATCGCCAATGGTTCCATATCAGTTTCCTTATCGAAAGATTCCTCGATTATACAGATGTTTTATTCTTCTTCAAGTTCACCTTGACGTAGGGGTTTCACGTCCCCACTTGTATAAGCATTTCCCGATGTCGTGAGTATATCAACTGTTGAAAATATAATTTTTATCTTTAGTATAAATACTTTTCCTTAGAACCCTTCGGGTCATAAATGAAAATGTGGCTCTCGAAAATTCCTTGACCTTATAGATCTCAATAGTCATTAGCAATTACGGCAGGTACCCACCCCAAACACTGTTCATATTTGGGGAGATTGTCTCATATAATAATGGAATTCTAATCTCCTGTGACTGAATTGAAGGAATTTCCAAGGTCGTTATCGTTGTTCGCTAACCGTTATTCTTACCTGAACGAATTGCACTATTCGTAAAGTTCAATTTCATCAAATTGACTCCACTATATATGGTTTATAACAATTTATTTTATGATTTTCGTTATATGTTCATAACTTCAATCTTACATAATAAATAATAGAAAAACATACCTTTCTTCGTCAATTTGAAATCGAAAAAAATGAATGCCGACATCACCCTGCAAATTACAGCAACCCACAGCTCGACACTTGCTCATTTGGAACTAGACACAAATTTTTCACAAATACAAAACCACCACTTACAACGACTCATTCTGTAATAATATTCCATGCCTCCATTTGGCTCGCTTGGTAAACGTCTCAGATTCAATCGGACCCAAATATGTCGGAGAGTGAACTTACTTGTGTTTACTTCTTTACGGTGCCGTTGAGAAGTGATTTGCTAGGTTTGAACGAGGTGAAATGAGTAGGGAAACAAAGGGGGTCGTTGGTAAGAGTTTCAGAGGGAGACTTTAGCGACTGGAAGAGAGAAACATGTGACGTAATCGATGCAGAGAAGGATGGAATGAGTATCGGAGAGAATAAAAGATAATAGCGTGGACTTGGGTTCTCTTGGGGCTCCGCCTCACCCCTCAGGCCTTCGCCCCTGAGCCTCCTTATCGCGTACCAGTCACGTGGTCCTAGTTGTCATCGGCAGTCGAGGAAAATTGAATTAAAAAAGTTTACCGGAATGAAATTGAACCCAGGTCGTCGGGGTGGTAGACTATGCCCTTAGTCTCGACACTAACGTGGGATATTGGAAGTAACTGCGAATTGTTGATAGTGATGGCGGTTGTTTTGTCGGCTGTCATCTGCGATTTAGAGTGATGAATGAAAACAAAGAAGAATGCAATGAGTATCGGAGAGATTCAATGATAAAAGCACCGAGGTCGATCCACGTAATTGACGCCACAAAGAGGCTGTTACCCAAAAACATGAAAAAGTCCACAACATAATTTTGGATTACCGCAAAGTGAAGTTGATAGAAATAGCTGAGGCTCTAAAGATATCAAAGGAACGTGTTGGACATATCGTGCATGGATATTTGGGTATGCGAAAGCTCTGTTCAAAGGGTGTGCCGTGCGAACTGCACAACCATTGAAGCCATTCCACCATGAAAAACACAAATTTATGAATCGATTTGTAACAATGGATGAAGCATAGCTCTATCATTTCACGATCGTTCACAGTAGGCTGGCAAGGTTATAGTGACAGTGACGAAAAAGGAGAACCATTAACAGCGACTATAACATAGCATTAATAGAGCGTTTGAAGGACGAAATCAGGAGGAAACGATCCTCTTCGATGAAGAGGTAATTGTTGAATCTAAGACCTATTTTGAGGCTTAAGACATTCCATTCATATGATTGGAAACTGTTTTTCAAAAGTTTTCATTCTGTTCAAAATATTATGAATGGATTTTTGAAGTTCAAGTTACAATGAATGTATAATAATCAAACTCAGGAGATTACTCAAAACATTCAGTTATTCAATGGAGCTAGCACCACTGACGAGATTTATGACGGGTCAAAACAGCGCTGTCTGGTGTTGAGTCATAAATGGGTTCTGTTTGGGCTCTGATTCTCAAATTTCAGATGAAATTCTTCATGGAAATGACACACATCCTAATAAAAATAACAAATAAATTCTAACAAAAGTAATATCCATACTATATACGAACTCCAAACACATATGATTGGTAAAATAAGCTTTTTTCACTCTCGACAATAACACATCACAGGTCGCTACTACAAACAGACACAATCAATCAGTGATTGGCGCATTAAGTTTTGTCGCGATTAAGTGTTCAGTTTCCGATTTGAATATTATGCTGTTATCTGTGCCCCTATCTTCAACCTCCACTTTCGAGGGATTCCTTGGCTAGATCGATCCAGAAACCACCATTCATATAAATTTCAGCACTTAACCTGTCTACCTCTTCACGTAGAACTTCGGTAGTTAGTATGCGTACACAAATTCGGTTAAATAGTTTCCTGTACTTCGCACATCCGGTAATAAACAGTGAAGAGGATTGATCGCTTAAATATAGATACCACAATAACTCATCCCTGACTCCCGGTAATATTATTAGCGGTAATTGTGATTGAAATTGCTTCGGAAGTGGATTTGGAAGTTCCGGTTGAGAAATCGGTAATCGAATTCTGTGCGAGTGATGAACTTGCTCCCATTCTGCTGATTCAGGAGGAGGTACGTTATCGGCGGATAATTCATATTCTATCCATTCCACATCAAATGTTAACTTATACCATTAACACTGAATAGGTATTTGATTGTGATCATCGGGATGAAATTATTCGTAAGGACCATTATTTGAAAGGAAATCTATTACGAAAGATGGAGGATCGGCCCAGAATATTCTTTGTTGAAATCTTCTCATCATGAAGTAAGATTCACCGGTGAGTGAAATTGTAAAGCAAATTAAAGCCATAGTTATAATAACATTTTGATATTTAGTTATGACAAACTTGAAGAACTTTGGGAATATATACCCAAAATATTTTCAATACTGTCTCTATCTCTGTAGGAGGATTCATATGATATTTTCGATTGATTTGCCGATTTTCGATATTATTTTTCATTCAATTGCTAGTTTTGAATCTTATAGGAAGCTGTGTGTGGATACGTTTTCTAATGCATAATCATTACAGTGGGTTACCAAATAATATATTCGAGGTTTACTAATCATGATTTCGTTTTAATTTCTGTAATAACAAATATTTTATTGTTGGTGACTACGGTTTTTTGCGGCATGAATCAATGTTTTCCTCATGACTGGTTTTTGGTACAAGTTGCTAATTGTTAGGGATATGTGCAAAACGTCACTGAGTACTACTGGAATCTCAGAAACAGTTTGCCATTTTGGTATCCAAATTGACACCCAACAAGTCAATTCACATAACTAACAGAATTGTTGCTTTGTTGTTTTGGTGTCTCGTCCCTTCATTCACTTTTTTACAATATACTAATGCTTAGATTTTTGTAGTATTGAATTACACAGGCCAACAAAAAAATGTTTTCGAAAACTTACTTCAATAGCTGATTTTTATAGATTTTTGTGTGCTGAATCAAAATCTGGTCTGAGTTTTTTTGTATCACCCATGGTTTTTGAGAAATTCAAAAAACATGGAAATTTGGTAAAACCACCTTGCTGACCAAGAAGCATGCATGGTACTTTCGAGTCACCACATATCATCCAACCATGAGCCGAATAGCCAACAAGTATATTATCTTCAGCAGAGCAAAGTAATGGCTTTGTGATTATGGTAAATATAATTAAACGTAATGAGTGAACGAAATATTCCGTGTATCCAGAACAACCAGAACACTTCATCAGGCAAAAAACCTGGCACACTTATTTTCGGCATCTTCATTTCAGGTGACAGTTTTTTTAAATATATTTTTTCCATAAACTGGAACGTTTCAGGGTATTAGTACCTTTATTGAACCCCAAAGATGGAAGAACTTTTCAAAAATATCACCGTAATATAAATTTCAAATCATTTAAAGGAACTAATTATTGCGGCGGTCAAATCTCCAAGAAGAATCCTGCACTGACACCTGTCGGATATAATCCAACGCCCTTCGTGGTATTAGCCAGAGGTGTAGTTGTTTTCTGATAGGAGTCAGTCCATTATCTTACAGTGTAGGGAGTTGAGACTAGCCTGAACGAATTGTTTTGTCAGATGATTTGATTTATAGCCTGGCTTCAAGTATGCCCACTGACTATATGTGAAATTGAATTAAATATAATAATACTATTTTCGAACTGATATTACTAGGAATATTATATTAGATTTTTTCTTTGACAATAATAACCTTTGCTCATTGAAGGAGTTGTTTTTTCTCTAAATAACAAAATATCGATCACTGAATTAGACAATTATAGGGTATGGTCAGATTTTCAATCATTTGTAGAGCATACGGTGCTCGCCCTTCGTCAGTTCGAGGTTTGTAGATTTGGACATATCATTATGGACGTAAAAAAATCAATTTTTCTCCAATAACCTCAGTGACCTATTTCTTTCGAAGAAAATGAAATATCCCTCTTCTCGATATGTAACGAACGCTTCAATAGCTTTCATAATTATATGATTATATGAAAAGTTATATGAATAGATCATTTAAAATTTATAACCAAACTACTGAGAACTGGTCAAAAGTACCAGATGAATTGAATATAGGATGGAAAATATAACTTTGGTCTGATTTACTGTAATATTTTTATTTGTTAACACTGGTTTCTGTTTATTGAACCATTCTCAAGTGAAGTCGAGTTACGACCGGTTTCTGTTCATGAAACCATTCTTAAGAAAAGTTGAGTTTACTAATCTAAGTGGAAATTAGACCAAAGTTTTTTCTCTATGCTATATTCGAAATGAATTTCCACAAAATAAATAGGTCATCAATCGAACAAACTAGCTAAGTTAATGAATATTTCTTTGGAAATTATCATTGTGAATATAATAATAATAATAAAAGTTATTGAAGAATTTCCTAGATAAATATGACTACCAATCACTAACTTTCTACAAATGAGGAAAGTTTTACCTGGTGGGCAGGCGAGTTGAACGGCTCCTCCTAGCGAAACTTCTAACTGCTTTCCCGTCGAACTAAGTTCGCCAATGTCAAAGTCTGGCTCTTGTGTAACATCCGTGTCATCTACGGGGACAAAAAGAAAAACAATTATTGGCTACTTTCTGCCGTAAACGGGGTATTATCGGGTTTTGAGACTTTAATGGGATGTTGCATCCAGCGGAAAAAGTTTAACAAGTTCGCGAATTACTCCCGTAGGAAGACATGTACGAGGATAGACTATTTTTCATTTTCTGTTGGCGACAGTTTTCAAGACCTTTCGATAAGTTAGGCTGTTAGTTGTTTTCAACGGATTCATTGTTTGAATGGCATAACAGAATCTATAATTTATTGATATTACCAAATCAATTTAAACGAATAATTTAACTGAAATGGTAATGAATGAGGAAACGATTTTATTTTTGGATCTTTCTCTTTCTTTTCGAATTGCTGTAAAACAGCTTTTCCAAAATGTTCTTCAATTTGAACACTCGAAATAAAATAAATTTATGACAGGTGTAACCAAGAACTGTCTATATTTATAGAAACACCAAAACACATATGACCCAAGAAACCCTAAGAAAGCTTCATTTTCACACATCCGATTTAGGATGATTCGATGATATGAAAGTTAACTGATTAATGCAAATACAAATTTTCAATTGGATGTACGAAAAAATGCTGTACATCTCATAATGATTATCTTTACAATGATACAAATATCATAACAGATGAAAAGACTGAAAATAAATGGAAGACTCGAATAAACAGTGACAATTATCTATTATTTCTGAAAGCATATTATTTCTCAAACAGTGGCGTACCCACAGTAAACCTTTCTTACGATGATAACATTTTGGGTGATAAAAAATAAAATTATCTTTAACAGCACTTGATCGATTCCCAATTTTAGTACACCGATGTAACTGGAATTGAATTCTCTTCAAAATGATGTATTACAAGTATAGTAGTTTAGATGAGGGGGTTGACAACACAATGACGATGTATTTGGTGAAAGTGTTTCCATCTCTCATGTCTTGACATAAATTAACCTCAATACCGGGGAAATCGAAGGAAGCTGTACTTGTATTTTTCCAGATGACTATAATCCGCTGCGATTTGAATCCTATTTTAGTCACTTCTCAGAGTGAAATAAATCTTTGATTGAGTCTGTTTGTATGAGAGTATTAATTGCTCTGAACATAACCATCCATCATACCATTTATATTCCGGATTATCACGTGAAGAGGAATTCTTTCATCTGCAATTATTTTGATATGAAGTGGCAGTACTCGAAAAATTAGTATAATCTGTCATTTAGTGACAACAACAAACTCCAGCTGATGAATGGCTCAGATGTTGTCAACTGTCACCATATTTCTTCTCAGAATGTCCCTCTGCTGAGGGCACAATTCATTGCCGCCACATTTATCCCACGACATCGCCACGCGAAAAACGTGTTGGAAGCTCCCTCAACCGAACCGATGGGGAAAATCTGCGGAAAAACTACTTCTCTCCGAAACTAAATCAACTAGAAGTTTCATCTACCCCGCGCGTGCCCCCCTCATTCACCGCAGCCTCTATAAATAGTTGTGGTGAGTGGATTAGTTGGTGAAGTTTTCGTAAATGAGTTAGAGCGTCAGCAGCAGACATCGTTTGATTATAGCCGCGAACACGTTTTATAACTCCACCACAGGGTTGGATCTAAGTGCGATTTGATATCAGGGGCGGTATTTTCAAGTCGAGTGTCTCGTGGAAACTCATTTTAAATTGTTATTTTCGTTTCGATGTATTTTGGCTCAATTCAATTTTTCAATGAACATTCCTAAAGACAACGTTACCTTTATTGAAATCAACATTATGTGGATAAAATCCATATCTGGAGATATTTGATACTGAGGAATCAATATCAAATATTGTGATATAGTCGGGCCTCCTCTATTACAGTCAATTACTTCAGTATTATACAAATGTTTATTTTCACAATCTCAACATTTTACATAAAGGCCAGAAGGTTGTGCACTGACTATGCAATCAATCATAGTTGACGTTATCTGAGTTGCTGACCTTTCAAAATCTGAGAAATTATTGAATATAGATCAAGAAAGAATCTGCTCAAATATAATTAAGGGCAGACTGAAAAGTTCATATCGAAAAGATACTGTGTGATACAAATCCAGTTAGTGAGTAAGTGGGAATTGGCGAAGTTTCTACCGGTGAGAATTGGCGAAGGTTCTACCGGTGAGAAAATCATCGAAGTGCTTGAAAAGATGGTAGGCGATTGGCGAGAAGAAGTTTAGTGGGTGGGGCAGAATTTTGTTTCATTTTCGGACAGTGATTTGTGAAACGTGCGGACGGGTGTTGTTGTGGAGCAGGATCAGACTTCTTCTGTTGACCAGTGACGGCTGTTGCTGACGCAATTTCTGGTACATTTCGTTTTTTTCCTCACAATAGGAATCTACTGTCATGCTTTGACCTGGTTGTATAATAAATAACACCAGTCGCTGACCACCATACACTAACCAAGGTCTTTTTCGGCGGGTTCTTGCCTTTGGAAAGTGCCTGGGAGACTCAACTGTATTCCTGAACGTCTCCTGTTGTCCGTAGAGGATCCACTTTTCATCACTTGTGACGATCCGATCCAAAAAAGAATCGTTTTGGTTGTGCAGAAGCAACCTCAAAGCCTGACAATTTTTGTAGATCGTTCAAATCGTGGGGCACCCACTTTTCGACCTTTTCGAAACGTTAAGGTGCGTATTCACCAAAAAAGCGAGCACGAGCGAACAAGAGCGAACAAAAATTCTGCATCAATAATCGTCTTGTGAGTTCGGGCTAGCGAGCGAGCGAACGTATGCTCGTTCGCGTTCAGTGAAGATCGAGAAGAAGGCGGTACTACAGGAGCGCATTCACCAAAAAAGCGAACATACTCGCTCGTGCTCGCTTTTTGATGAATACGCACCTTTAAAGACCATCGAAAACCGCATGGGAGCTGACGCCTAGTTCTTTCGACATCACACGATGGGTCACCAGGGTGGTAGTCCTGGACTACTGTAGGTCAACCACTTTGGGGCTCATCTTCGAAGCTAAAATCCATGAATGAAATTTCAAAAATTAACATCAAAGTTTGCGTTCATTAACTCTATCATTGCCAAATGTCTGATTCATTATATAGTAATACGTTGGAAAGGGGCCAAAATTAAAATTTGGGAAAAAATTAACAGCATCGATATATAGAGTATAAAATTCTCTATCGATTAGTATACACAACGACACAGTAGAATAAATATTTATTGAGATATAGAGCTCCGGAAACACATTAAAACTAACAGAACCCGCATCCCGCAAAGGTATATTGTGGCTCACAACTATTCAAACTCGACCAAATAAACCTAGTTTCCTGACGAAGCCGATTAGTATGTATGGTGAGTGATCTTTCAGGTCAGATGGTAAAAGTGTGGTTTTATCAAACTCTGAAAAACTAATTCGGTCCCCAGCGGGGCAGGCACAAAGTATATGCTCTGCTGTTTCATCTTTTTCCAAACAGAGGCGACACACTGTCTGCCCACAGTCCGAGTCTCTGCATATGACGATTCAGATGACCGTTACCTGTGAGAAGACCTGTCAGACATCGTAGTTCATCCCTATCCAACAACTGTTTGGTATCAAGCTTCTTGCTATCCAGGTTTTCAATGTATGTTTGGCAAAGCCTAAAGCGATGCCAATGACACGTTCTGGTCCAATGAAGATACTTGCAGCACCCTCCTCTGCAAAGCAGTCAGCAGCCACATTGCCTTCTAGTCAAGTATGGTCAGCAATCCAGACCAGAGACAATCTGTTGTTGAGTCTTTCTATCGAGGAAAGTCGTTTTTGGGAATTTATTACCAATTAAAACGTTGTTGCTCTGTAGGAGCCAAGAGCTTCCAATGCCGCTTGACTGTTCGAGAATATTTTTAATGACTTGTGTATGAGGTTGAATTCTTTCAGTCTCTCCGCACACAATTCAATAGCGTGCATTTCCGTTTGAAATACAGTCGCATAGGTTCCTAGTTCTCTGTCCTGGGTCTGCGACTGAAAATACCTGCACCAGAACCCAAAAGTGTTGTTGATCCATTTGTGAACCAACAACTATCTTCTCTTAATATTTCCTTGTCCCGAAGGATCCAGTCCTCTTTATTCGAAAACAGTATTTTATAAGGAAGTTCATAGTTGACAGTTGAAGGCATAAAATCAGATGTCATTCTCAGAATTTTGTGGATTCAATTCGTTACTACAGATAAATCTGGTCAGGTTACCTTCAAACTAAAGTTGATCAATTATCCGATTTTTTGAAATGTCGGTTCATATATTTTTTTCATTTCTTATATCTGAGTTTGTAACTCTCTCATTTAATGAAGATTTTCTTGAAAACTTGTATCTGTCTGTCTGTTCTGTTTTTCTGTTAATTAGCCGTTGCCCCCATACGACGACAACTCTCAGAAGTTGAGAAACTTATGCGAGTTAAGGACTAACGAGGTCTTTCCTTTCAACGTGTGTCTCCTAACACGGTTGCAGAATCATCCCAGCTACAACCAGATAAATTATCTCGAGAAAATATCTGGTCAAGGCGGGTATCGAACCCACGGCCTTCCGACCGTGAGTAGGGCGCACTACCACCGCGGCCAATTCCACAACATCAACAATAGAATATGTGGATTGATCAGAAAAAATAGGTAGATTTGCAAAAATTTATATTCACCATTTTCTACCGAAATTCTATGCAGTAAAGATATTTTCACATATAATTCGTAATTCGGATGAATTTTTGAGGATCGAATTGAGTCACATGGCTATTCCACGTGATTTTTCTTGCACAAGTCTTAGGATGTTTCTATCTATGAAAATACATTTAGTTCAGTATTTCCATCAACAAGCAATGTTTTCCTCTGGGCAAATACTTCACATGGAATTGAATCGTTTTTCGATTTTACTGATAATTTTTTATGCAATAGGGGGCAATTCAGGATACTTTTCATGAAACAAGTTAACAACATCCAGCTGAACGAAAAATTGAAGAAAAATAAATTACTTTTGTTTTTTTTCAGTTCCAAAATTCCTCTCTCCAGAGCTGAAAAAATAAATAATTAGAAAAAGTAGGTGTAGACTGACAATCCGTGTTGGAAACTAATTTATAGTTATTGCAGGGGTTAACCTATGAGTCAAGAGGTTGAATTATTTTCAGGTAGAAATAAATCAGTTCAAAAATTCATGAAAAATATATTTCTGTCGGGGATTTTATTTTCCCTCGTTGGTTTCCATACTGGATGTACTTTTACTTTAGATTTCTGTGAGGAAGTGAACTGAATTGTTGGGTTGAACAACATACAGTAAGTTCTTTCAGTTTGGAAATGAAACTATTCATTTCGTGCAGTGACAATCTTCTATTGTGGTTCGTTCATCTGTCATAGATAAATTTTATATATTTGTTTCAAATAGTATGCCTGCTCTATAGACCTCTGAAAAACAGAAATATCCTCATTCAGGATGATTATTTATGAGTGTTCGATCTATTTCTATACTTCGAGACTATTTAAAAGTCACTTGGACACTTTTCCTCTCCTCTATCTCTCTGTCTCTCTCTTTGTTTTCTAATTCAGTACAACGTAGGAGATTTCCAAGATCATAAATCTTTATACTAAAAGGGATGAATGCGTCGTTGATTTATATGGAAGCAGTTTCTTCAAACTTCTTTTTGAACCAGTATCTTTCCTTGCAGAAATTTGGAACTTTGGACCACTTGATGTTTTATTGGTGGGTTCAAATATGCTCCGCTATTTTCTTCGCAGGGCGATTTTCTTGTACTCCTTAATACGAAGTTTCACTTGATTTCACCGATAAAGAGCCCGCCGTACTGACAGTGTATCGGTAGTATGTAACATATAATCGTAGTTATCCTATACAAATAAATGCTTCTTCTGCACATTATATTTACACTTTTCTTGGCGCCAATTTCACGCCAATTTCACGCCACAAGTTGGTGTTTTTATTGTCATTTTTGAAATATTTATAGTACCATATTTTGTTGAATTCGATTCTTATTCTTCAATGGACTGGAATATATTTCAATAATCATCCTTTTCCTGAAAAGGAAGCGGTGGAAAAAATTCGCATGCAACTATTTGTAGAGACGTGGAACGGAATGAATATTTCGAATTTCGACTTGAAATATTAATTTTCTCAATACATATGCATCTCTGATCGTCACGAACATCAAACTTATTTGATAGTGGGTTTCATATTTTTTTGAAGTCAGAGGTTTCGATTCCACTTTACAGCAGTTTTGCTGTCCAGGCTGAATAAAATTTCCCTATACCAGTCCTGATCCGTTATTTGCATCACTCCACAATCAAGGATAGTTAATAGCTGCTTGCAGCGCTTGCTTTTTTGAAAGGCAGTCATTATGTGATAGGTGGAATTAGCCTAATTGATCATTCACTAACCTCGCAAAATACAAATGAGAGAGAAATGACGGAAGTTACAGAAGACAACTACATATGTTACACGATGCAATGCAAAGAGGATCCTTCAATGTAGTAGTGAGTGTTGGATGAACATACTATGAAATACTTTTTATAGAAGGTGCTCTATTTACTGAACGAATTAGAATTATATGGGTTGTATATCATTTCACTCGTTTGTTTGTAAAGTTTTGCTGAAAAATAAAATAGTGACCTCAGAGTATGAACTTAATGACCACGGAGTATGAACTTCCACGGCCGGAGATAACTGTCGAAACTATTTTCTGGATTTTTTTCAGCTGTGGTTCGCATGTTTTTATGTCTCTACTACTGCGGTAGACATTATCAAAGGCCATGAGGTAACGGTTGAAATGCTCGACTCGTTTTGAACACAGAAACTCGCTGAGAACAACTCCAAATAAAACGATCATTGTTTACGACCGTACTTCCAGCGACTGATAAAGAGTTCTGACCACCCTAGGTTGATTATCAGGACACGCACCCGCCGGGTGTGTTAAGATCGGCTTGAAAAGAAGTATATTGGTTTTGATTTTGTCAACTAGTGTGAAAATTTTAACATAGTTCATACTACATTGAAAGTTTTCAGATCGATCTGCAAACGAAACTAACGTTGTCCTTTCATCTGCAATACATTCAATCTAAGGCAACCGTAAAGGCAATACACTTTACGCAGTATACGACCAAAATCATGACAAGAGATTGCAAGTTACAAAGTAGAAAATCAAATCCATGTTGTGTTCGGCCGCATCTAGTGTGTGAAGTTGCTTCGACTTTGAGTATTTTTCAAATATTTACACTTCTGTTGTTATCTTTGGAAAAAGATGAGAGGCATCATATAAGTGAAACATTTTTGCAACTGATTAATGATTCATTTGAAAATTATAGTGAATAAGTAATTATTATTAGCTTATACTAGTCCTTATTCGTGCTTTAGCGTTTGCAAATCTTTTCGCATTTTTTTCAAATAGAATAGTATGTATATTAGCGAGCGAGAGTGTTGCAAGTTTTTGCTGGAGAAGTGTGGGGCGCAAGCAATTTTTCACTCTTTTAAGGGCTGAAAAAGACCTTTCGCCACTGCAGTTGGTAACACTCACTGTCAAAAAATTTTTAAATGTTATCTCCACATTCAGGAACATACATGAAATAATAAAGCTTTTTATTGACGGCACATTTAGTGTTAGTGTTTTGTCTCGCTCTAGTTGACACTATTTCAGCGCGCCCCCCTGATCCTTGCGCCTTAGGCTGCAGCCTAATTAGCATAAGGGTTAATCAGGCCGTGCGTACCCCTTGTTCTTCAAAAAGTAGTTGTTCCATAATATTTGCTGAACCTGAAATTAACAATACAATAACAGAAAAAACTTGAACTGAAAAAAGCTGAAAACATTTACAATGCACTTTTTGACGTGGAATTTAATGGTTTGAAAAGCTTATTTTTTCAAATGAGATATCAATAGTGCTTGATGAAAAACTATTGTTTCAATGAGATATCCTGTGATTCCTGCATATTTCGATAGAGTTCAAAATTACCTTTCCAAAAAGGTAGCACATTTGATATTTTGCTAGAGTCACCTTTGAAATACAGATCTTTTAGTTTTTTTTCGTGTAGACTTTGAAACGCACACTTTTATCAAGGAGGCTTTGGATCTGTCAACCTTCCCTAGAGGTAAGAGTCCATAGGCGTAAGGTACGGTGACCTGGCCGGCCAACGGTTGGGTCCTTGGTTGGCTATCCAATTATTACCAAAATTTGCAGCCAAAATTTTGTAACAAATGCAGTGTTGTGAGGCGAAGCCCCGTGTTGTTGAAAATACATTTTTCTGAGCTATGTTAGTGGCGGGTTGGCTGTTCTTAATCATCTTTCACTGCATTAATCACTGTGCATGCTATTTTTGGCGAGTGCACTGGCTTTGGATGTGGGGGTTGAGCAAACCGGCCATCGGATGCCTGCTTCCACGTAGCCCCGCTGGATACGGGAATAACACAATCACTTGTAGTTCTGTTATTTCCTAATTGAATGGAATTCCAGCAATAGCCTAATCCTAAGGTGTGTGTATCCGTGTGGAGAGGATGAATGACACTGAGCCTATCAGCTGTCTCTACGGAACCTTCGAGATACCAGGCGCCCTCTCGTCATAGCATCGCCTTGTCACGGTAATGCGGGACTCTGCTGTGATTGACCTTCTTTCCCTAGCTACTCGTGGGACTTTTATGAACAGAGTAAATTTAAAAATTTTTTCTGGCGCTGAGTCTATAGAGGAAATGGATGTCGAGCTTACGACTCCAACTGACCTCCCTGTGAATTTAGTTCAGGAGCGAGAGCTTCTGAACTCCCCAACTGCTGATCCAATAAGTGAACCTACAAGAAAGGTTTGGTGGAGCAGCCAGGAAACGACTGAGTCGTCTTCTCAAAAGCGGGGTACCTTATAAAACCGCCTTGCACTAATTTGTTGAGTGGCGTACGCAAAATCTGTCTCAGATGAAGGAACAAAACCTCCATGAGCAGGTTAGCAAACGTTTGAGCTCAAGTGATGATTCACCAAAACCAGAGGCGAAAAAGCCCTGTACGTCAGTAGCTGACATGCAAAAAACCTCATATGGGAAGGTTGTCGCGGGTGTCAAGGTGGGAATCTTGCACTTTGACTATACGACTTCCTCATTAAATATAAAACAGCAGAGCATATACTTTGTGCCTGCTCCGCTGGGGACCGAATCAAATTTTTAGAGTTTGGCAGAGTACTCTTACCGATCTGAAAGACCAGTCACCATACAAATTAATTGGCTTCGTTAAGAAGCTGGGTTTATTTGGTCGAGTGTGAATAGGTGTGAGCCACAATAAACCCTTGAGGGTTGCGGTGGAGGGTCGAATAGAATAACTCTGAAATATGCCACTATAAATGAACGAACTGATGAGTCTTCTCCTGAAAACACCTAAATCCAACTCTTCCTTGACTTCTCTGCTTCACTATAGAATGAGGATTCTGTTGTGCTTCTAAATACAATTTAACGAAAAATCATGCAATTGGTTGCAACTTTCCAGGAACCACTGGCAAAAAGCCATGCGGCGTTCAAAATCTCCTGGTCCGAGTTGATGAAAAATTCTGGTCCTGTATGGCTTGAACGTTAGCTCTTGGTTGATATTCTCGATTTTTACGTTGACGTTTCGTGATTATTCCCAACAGCTCATAAAACGACTATTTCTTCCAACTCCTCACTAGTTACTACTACTACTACTCCTGACTACCTACCATCAATTGAGTTGTTTCGCAATCTTGCAAAAAAAAACTCTCGGATACCTCTCTTGATACAAATTGCTTGCTTCTTCAGCATTTTTCCGGTTTCTATAAAACAGACTATCACATCCAATTTTTCATAATTCTCATACTTCATTTCGAATGTTTTTGGAAATTGAATGAAAACCACTAAATGTCACTGTTTGAATCAAAATTTGATAGCTACTAGCAAAAATTTGCGGTCTGTTTTATCACCACATCTTCCAAAGCCTACTTGATCAAAGGGTGCATTTAGAAGTTTACATGAAAAAATCTAAAAGATCTGTATTCCAAAGATGGAACACACACAGGACATGCCTGACAGTCTCATCTTCCTGTTCACACATCCTGCATAGAGGTGTGTCCACTAGCTCCATATTATGAAGGTGTTTCCTCAGTTGACAGTGGCCAGTCAGAAATCCTACTGTGAGGCGTAGATTTTTCCTGGTCATCGCCAGATATTTCTTCGGCGCCAGCTTCCCAGGGTCGCCCAAGGTGATCCTGGCAAGATTACATCCATTGATTTCATCCCATCTCTTAAAGGATTGAGCATGTGTGTAACATTTGACTAGTTCCGCAATTGTCGAAGTCATCAGGCCGTGGGTGCCACTGGGTCCTAAGTCCAGCCGCTTTCTTGGCTAAAGAGTCGGCAATGCGATCACCTTTACTCTTATCGTGCCCTTTAACCCACCTCAGGATAATGTTATTATCTACCGAGGCTTTGGCTAAATCTTGGTGGCACTCTAGTACTAGCTCTGAGGTAACATGCTGTCTGTTCAAGGCTAATATTTTTCTTATTGTGTATTATGTACGACTTGCTACAAGTGTGTATACATAATGTGGTCAAATAAAATAAAAAAATACTCACATCTGACATTGAGGAAGTATCCGATGCTGGAAAATCTCCCCAGCCTGTGCCTGGCTATGCATTTGTACCATCCGCTGTGCTCGCGCCGGATTTCAGTGAAATTCAGGTAACCGTCCGGGCTCTGTTGGACAGGAGGACTTGTGTCGTCCTTCTGCCAGACGGGAAGGGCCTTCGGGTTGGCGTCGACGTCGCACTTCAGAGAGACCGGCATTCCCTCACGAATGGGAAAACCAAAGCCCGGTTCGCGAGATATGGCGAAAGATGGGGTGTCTGAAATAATAATAATAAGACTGGTTTTCAGAGATAAGTGATGGTAGAGCCGGTTTGCAACATGAATATATGTTCTCTGAACGATTGTTTATGTTGAGCATGTCGTGTTCAGTTGCGCATTGGTTTTAAGTTTTGTAATATGCTTGTGATCTACATAGTTCAGTTGTATACGTTTTTTGTGTTGTTCCACAATAGTTCCTAGAAAGTAAAGTGGTCTGAGGTCGAGTGATTTTGATTCTTCAAAAAGTGTTTCCGATGAGTATTGTGTTGGTTTTCTGAGGAGAATTTTCAGAAATTTTTTCTGCAATACATTTAATTTTTTCAAATGTGATGTTGTCACTCCGCCTTAGCCTACTATTCCATATGCAATGGAAGAAATGTTGGATAAAACATTGAAAGAAAAATTATTTTCAAGTGGAAAAACCAATCTGACCCTTCGTCTCAGTCCTCATTCCAAATTTCATGAAATACAGACTAAATCAGTTTCCCCCATCTCATCTTATATCATATTTAGTATTACCTAACATTCATTGAGAAAAAAAAGTTGTTTTGAAAGCTTTCGATATGGTCAGTTTTCTGAAGCTCTAATCAACCCATTATTGTATTCTGGTTCATGTAGAACAACAACAAACTTCGACTATTGATCTGAAAACAACTTTTGGATTTCACTTTTCTTGAATAGTTCATTAAACTTAATTGAAGGATATCCATTGCTCAAATAATGTAAACTTTCATGATCGCAGAAAACTAGTTGTGTCGAAGCAATTTTTTTGGTTGTGTAGTAGGTACAGGTTTTAATGCCTAAAATTTCGTTTACTACTGCGGTAGATATTATCAAAGGCGAGGAGTCCTCTGTTTCAAGCAATGGAAACGAAGCCACGCTACTATCAATGGAATAATTCTGAAGACCCAAATAAATTCTATAGTATCTGCTTTGAGGCCAATTAGAACACTTCGTCCGTTACCGCATCGTCTTCGATAATGATAGATGAAATGTTAGATACTGAAACCTGCAGCCCACAGTCAACAAAGACGAAAAATAGCTTTGCGGCAGATATCCACTTATTTATGTCCCTGATAAATTTTCCTTCAATATCTTTGCTTGAGGGAACAGACCTTGTGAACAATAAGTGTGGTATCGCCTTTTTCGTTGTCTAACTTGGTAGTTCCTCGTTATTTTCAACATGAATTTCGAATAAGCCAATTTAGAAAAAAATGATCGAATAGTTTTCTAATAATTCAATTGTATTATGCAAATACCTTTGAGTAATTTATATATGTGAATTCCAAATTAATGTCCTTGCATTGGCGAATATATGATCACTAACCGATAATATACGTAAACTGTTTCTCAAACAACGCCAAAAAATGCAATATTCTGGTTTGCTAACAGCACACTTGTACCTTCTTTTTATTCAAATACATTAAAATCAGCTGCTGATGCACCTCTATAAAAGAGGTGCTGAATCGAATGTTTATATCTCAATGGAGGAAGATGTGGCTTCGGATATTAGTGACCAGTAGAATCAATAAAATTCCGCTATGAATACACCAGATATAATTATTCAAATTTTAATGGAGGCCATTTTCGTGGAGTCGATGTTACAGAACTTGACTTTCGGGGAAGCGGTTATGAAGAACCATCTATTAAATGAAAAATCACCTATTGGTGATTAAAATTAATAAGAGGCACATTATATTTTACAAATGATATTTTTGTAGCTTCATTGTGAAAAATAATCCGTTAAAACTCGCATTTGTCGAGACAGAGGCCAGGTCAAACTACAGAATTTTCCTGCCTCTGTCGATTAATTTTGTAGTTAACAAACAAGAATATGTTTTGGCAGAATCATGTTAGTGTAGTAACAAATACGTGCTTCGAACTGGGAAGAGAATAAAGTATTATAATTAGTTATTTACACAAATCAGAACTTCCTTGATGTCACATACACGTCACATATGCGCCCCTAAGCATACTTTAGATCTGAAAAAATCCACCTGAAAATAACTTCAAAACCCTCATTGATTCATTATGGATAGAGTTTATTTCACATCTTCCAAAACTTCATTATAGTTTGATATGAAGTAGGTATTGAAACTTGAACCACTCTGTTTCGTTTTTGACCAATGTGTAATAATGAGCAGATTCAACGCCAGAACCACAGTGAACAATGACTGCATGAAGATTATGATAGTGGTCTGCTAGATTCTGCTAGTGTTCACCTTTTTCGAACCTTCGTAAGAGATTCGTGCTTTCGTCAGAGGTTGAGTCATGTTTGAAAATCATCAGTGTTATTATTAGATTGACTGGTGCGTCAGCTATACTTGTTTTTATTTAAATAGTCAGTTAGTTTGGCGCATGTTTGGCAATACAGTTGATCATCACCCGTTGAAAGTTTCATTTTCAAATGATTCAATAATTAAGCTTTGCACGGATTGGTTATCAGTCATATTGAGAACCTCTAGTTGACATTCTAGAAAATCACATACGTTTTTGCTACCTCTTGAACATTTACTATAAAGTAAACAAGTGAGGATTTTTCCAGCAGAAGATCTACTAAGACAAGGTGAGATAGACTGTACGGAATCATTCAATCCAGAGCGGTCAGGAGTATTGATTCTGCTATTTTTGCTTATGAAATGTATTTAACAAGAACCCCAAGAATTCGGAACAATCCTCTTGTTGTCCCAATGGGTATCTAGTGGACTTCAAAGAATCCAGGAAATCGGCTAGTATGCAAGATGATACATTCTTACGAAACTGCAACTGCATGAACAATAATTGGAGTTTGGTGAATAAGTAGAAAATATTCTCGTTCTCGTTCATCCTTAAAACGTCGTACTTGAAATTATTCGTCATGAACAACACTTGTAAAATGCTATTCATATAACAAGTGTTTCCTAAATTATCTAATTCAATTGTCTTCGCAAGATTTTCAGGACAACTGTCTACTGATTCATAAGGAAGATCATGTTTCACAGAATCTGCATCAGAAACATTTCTCAAGCTGCAATCGATCCTTCCAAGTGATGACAAGGGTTTCGTAGTATTTTGAACATTACCATGGTGAGAATATGATTGTTACGTTCAGATGTTATCGGAGTAACTATCATTATGTGTTTTCTTTCGATAAAGAGTTAAAACAATACGATTTGTTGACTTTATCAACATGAAATCAAGAGAAGTAAGTCGACTATTAGTGTATTGTTATTCCTACGGTCTGTGTTCTCCACCTAAAGTTTGGCCGTTCTGATTCTTCCGCCGCAAAATGAGAGAAGGAAGGGAACATGAACATTACGAGTATGTGAAACCTTCTATTCTCACTATAAAAAATAACCTTCATTCAATATGTAAATACGTCATGTCATTTCATGTTACGAATTTGATTCATACTTATGAAAATTCTGTGAAAATCTTGACTCAGAACAAACCAAATTCAATATTGTTTTCAGGTAACTGAAATATTCCAATATCAGATAATCTACATTTTAAAATTTTAATATCAACACTATCAAGTGACTCAAATTTTCATCGGACCTTACTCAGGATATAAATGAGTCAACAAGGATTCCTGATCGATATGGATAATCTGTCATCTTTTCAGATCTTCTTTGGAGTCCTAACAGGCCAGGCAATTCAACGTGGGTGTTTTGTTCACTCACTCTATTTGATTGCCGTGTTGGACGGTGGTTCGATTTTCACTTGCTATCGTCCAACCTGTGTTAGGAATCACACGTTAAAAGGTAAGACCTCGTTAATCCTTAGCTCGCACAAGTTTCGACTTCTGAGGGTTGTCGTTCATAGAGGTGTGACAGCTGGTTAACGAACAAACAGATTTTAAAACTGATTAGAGTTTTGGGTGAATCACTAATAGATGTTGAAGAGTAACCCAAATCACGTGAATTCAGTTACAACAGATCTGCTAAATGAAAAGATTTCCAAGAGCATTTCCAAAATTTTCTTTGGATAGACGTTTGTTTAGTGAGGCACGTATTGAGAGTGACTGTTTAGATCGTCTAGACCATGGCTTGAATCACTGGCCAAAATTTATCATTCCATCATTATAACTGGATAATTCTAAAGCAACAACAGCGAATAATTTTTTTTCTGTCAAGCAGTTTGCATTCAGTTTCATATTCAACTTACAGATAAAAGGGAAATCCATGCAGTAGTTTTCTCGAAGAAGGTGAAAGTTGTTGATAGTGTAACCAAATCGGTTATCATAACATCAGGGTTAAAATTTCGCTAAATATGCCTATTTATTTGTTGATTATCAAATTTGTTATCAATATGTATCAGCACTGGATATAGCAAAGTCAGCTTGAAACTTCCGATTCAGAACTCAGCAACTTTTAATGCTGTATGAAGCTCAGATCAGAACTTCTCTAAATTATTGCTCACATACATGAAGGTTGCTAAATTTGATCCAGAATAAAGTCGTACGTCTGATCGGAGACCCGAATATCACAAGCAACTTTGATTGCCCCGGATATTGAGAGAATACACTAGACTTATTCCTCTGAAGTTTGACTATTTATAGGTCATTCGAGTGATTTCTTCAACCCCTCTTTCCTCTCACCGCTTCATCGGTTTTACCAGAAGCTGACCGTTTGGCGCGAGTTGGTCTTGTTCCGCTTGATTAGAGGTTTCCATATGTTGTGTATCTCTACTCTAGTTTGGCTAAATGCGTTGTTGGACAACATATATGTGACTTCTTTGAATTTTCTTCCAAGCCAGTGTTCTTTCTTGTGAATGAATTCAGCTTGAGCCCACTTGATATTATGTCGATGAGTCCAAACATGCTTTGCTATTCCGGATTTGCTAGTTTCTCCTCGCTGTGTGTGTTTCTTGTGCTCAGCAATGCGGTCTTTCAATGGCCTCTTAGTTTCACCGATGTATGATTCTCCGCACTCGCAGGGTATCCGGTAAATGCCATCCTTGGAATCGCAGTCCGCGTTTGGTGGTCTGGTTTTTGTGAGGCTGCTACGGATAGTGTTCCCAGATCTGAAGCAGGTTCTAACATTTCACTTATATACCCAATCCTTTTCATTCTTTTCGACAATCCTCTAATGTAGGGAAGTACAAGTACTAGTTGTGGCGGCTTTTTAATTTTTACAGATTCTTTCAGATATTTCACATCAATATATCATATTAGACAATGGAAGTCCGAAATAATGAAATGCACGAAACATTGTCAACTACCTTCAAATATGTTTTGTTAATTCATATTTATGTCGACTGGGTTGTATTGATTCAGTAGATGATGGTGGCAGACAAAGTTTTCAAGACAAGAGATGTGACATTCTTTAGATGAAATGAACGTTCTAAATTTTTAACCTACGCTGTCATTATTTATTTCAAATTGCCCTAACATTTTTGACGGTGAACTTTTGGTACTTTTCATGGAAAATCCTAATTTCCACATCTTATCCAAGTAAAAAAGGTACACTTCCTCAACAACGCTGGAGGAAACCGTTTTCGAGATATTTACAATTTTCTCCATCGATGAAGTTGCAGAAAACATCACAAAAACTAAGTAGATGGTGGATCACGTCAAAATAAACAACTTTTTCCTATAAAATGTTTATCGAAAAATGAGTCGCTTTCGAGATATAAATTGTTAAAATTTTTCAAAACATTGTTGGTTTTTGTCATAAGTTTTTTGCAATTTCAGATTTTGTGCAAATAACTTACTTTTTGCAAAATTTATTTAACAGGAAAACGAACTAAAATTTCAACACCCTGTATCTCCGAAACGAAGCATTAAAATTGTCTTATGAATACGTCACTTGAATATTTCAACTTACTTATGTTACACCCTATATAAACTCTGAAACAAAAACACAAACGAGTTGAACTATTTCAAAGCTTTTCCACTTCATCATTTGGAATTCTCCCTTGAGCCAAACCATTCATATATGAAACAAAAGTATAATGGGAAAAACCGAATCCTATTCGAAGAAAAAGACTGATTTTATGGTCTCTCGTTTCACAAAAGTATCCTTTGGAATTCGTGTCAAACTTTCTGCGACGTTGTGATTGTATGTAAACTTCGAACTATTCAGCGTCTTTTTACAAGTCAGAATGAACTAAGAAATTCGGTCACGTATATGCAGAACCTGATTTCGTTCGGGTTTTTTTTGAAATCTTGCTAGAAAGAATACTTCCGAAAGGTGGACGAAAGATATATATAGTTAGACAACAAAGGATTTGCATAAGTGGTTACAAAGGGGACTTGGGAGTTTCCAACAGAGCAATAGTGGGGTGATAGACGGATACGCTTTTCATCTAAGAATTAGGTACACGTCTTTATATTCTGCGAGAGAATGAAAATGATATACGACGTCCGGCTATTAGCGAGACTGGTTACGAAAAGTTTTTATTATAAAAATGATTCTACATTCGAATCCTCCCCTTCAATACACTCCCCTCCCCTCGTCACACACCTTTCCATACGTTTTTTTCATTGATCGAAGCAGAACTGGAAGTCTTCTTTGGTGAGGGATTTTAGGAGATCTGCGGTTTTTTGCTTTACCGCTTCCATCGACCAAAACCGGGTCCCTTTCAAAGCAGATTTTATTTTGGTAATACAAAAAGTTGCACGGTGCCAAATCTGGCGAGTACGACGCGTGTTCGAGCACTAGAGTGCATTTATCGGCCAAATACCGCTTCACTGATAGCGCGTATTGGCTTGTGCGTTGTTCTGGTGCAAAATCCACGAGTTGTTCAATAGGAGGACAAAGTATTCTATAGGAGACGTGTTAAATAATATCTTGTTCAAGGTGTTAGGGTTTGAATTTTGTAGTTGAAGTTTGAGTAGAATGTTTTAAGTTCTTCTGGTGAAAGGAAAAGTCTGAAATTTTCAAAATGCACTATTTTATTTGCTTGACTGAGTTGAATTCGGTTGATTGTCTATGGTAAGACCAGTAATTCATATATCTACCAGAACAGGTTTTCTGTACCAGTTTGCAAGATGAAAAACCTCTCGTTGACTCTGCTATGGGTAGTGATTTGAGTAATGAGTGATTGGGATCGAAAAATGAGGGGTATCTCAATAGAAGGATCGACTTTACCAGTACACCGATGAGCGACATCTTTAGGGGGCAACTGAAGTCGAGCATTCATCGTACCGGAGACCACATTACTGAGAATATTCAGCATTTCCTCACGCTCTCACTTAACATTGAGGAAATAAAGACTGTCAGCGAAGCGCTTAAGGTACTCGTCTCCAAGAACAGTTTAGAGGGGCTCACTTTGTCGAAAACTAACAAGCAGGTCAAAGCGTGCAAACTTTCCGTTATCCTCATATTGTATCTGAAGTTTCTCAAATACAGCCACGACGGTTGCTCGAAGATTATCAAGGTCTTGGAGTTTGGATTCGATTTGAAAATTGAATCGACTTTGGTATCGACGAAAACACAGTCTCCAAAAGAGTAGCGGTACAAGCATGGGGCACTACGTGACCGATACCTTCTATGTCGGTTACAACTGTTTCCTAAGGAACGAAGATTCTTTGGTCAAGACCGTGCAAGAAAAATACTTACCCATTTGCTGTTCTACAAGCGAAGCGATACAGAATCAATTTTTAATAATTTTATTTCTAGTAATACAAATCATGAAATTATGAAACAACAACAACAACAACAACAAAAATTAATTGGCGCCCCGAAGCGACTTCATTGATTCCAGTGGCGCATTTGCTTTTTCAGCTGCAGGCGAGATAGACTGTACGGAATCATTCAATCCAGAGCGGTCAGGAGTATTGATTCCGGTAGTTTTTGCTCATTAAATGTATTTTACAAGAACTCCAAGAATTCGGAACAATCCTCTTGTTGTCCCAATGAGTATCTAGTGGATATCGGCTGGTTTGAAAGATGATACTACATTCTTAGGAAACTGCAACTGCATGAACAATTATTGGAGTTTGGTGAATAAGTAGAAAATAGTCTCGTTCTCGTTCATCCTTGAAACCTCGTACTTGAAATTATTCGTCATGAACAACACTTGTAAAATGCTATTCATATAACAAGTGTTTTCTAAATTATCTAATCCAATTGTCTTCGCAAGATTTTCTGGAAAACTGTCTACTGATTCATAAGGAAGATCATGTTCCACAGAATCTGCATCAGAAACATTTCTCAAGCTGCAATCGATCCTTCCTAGTGATGACAAGGGTTTCGTAGTATTTTGAACATTACCATGGTGATGAGTGACTTCATAATAAATGAATATGATTATTACGTTCAGATGTCATCGGAGTAACTATCATTATGTGTTTTCTTTCGATAAAGAGTTAAAACAATACGATTTGTTGACTTTATCAACATGAAATCACGAGAAGTAAGTCGGCTATTTCTGTATTGTTGTTCCTACGGTCTGTGTTCTCCACCTAAAGTTTGGCCGTTCTGATTCTTCCGCCGCAAAATGAGAGAAGGGAGGGAACATGAACAGAACGAGTATGTGAAACCTTCTATTCTCTCTACAAAAAATAACCTTCGTTCAATATGTTAATACGTCATGTCATTTCATGTTACGAATTTGATTCATACTTATGAAAATTCTGTGAAAATCTTGACTCAGAACAAACCAAATTCAATATTGTTTATGTTCCATGAATGTCATATTTCAATAAATATTCTGCTGATTCTGCGCAGTCATCTTGCCGGCTACGTAATTGAACATATTTCCTAGAACCTCTGGTGTGAAATGAATCTATTGAGAACACTCTTTCTTGCCAGAACAGAAATGCTCCATCGACACGTGTTTCGCTAACCAAGTTAACATCGTCAGAAGATGACTAGTCATGCGAAACGCGCGTCAAGAGACAGCATTTTTGTTCTGTTGAGGAAAAAGTGCTTTCAATAGTCTCGTAAATTGATTGATGAAAGTTTAAATCCTTCTTGTTGAACCAGTTGATGAGCACCGTAGAATTTGAGCAGAAATAAAGAATTGGTTTCCGACAAAAAGCTTTATTTAACAACTGCAAAATGATTGATTTTACAACTACTGTTTTTTGAAACTTTTTTGTTTTCATCATTTACTAATCTCTGTAAAATCATAACATCGGAAAATTGAACAGAATTGCCAACTTAGAACACAAAATGTTAACCATTTCTGGGCTGGTATAGGTTGGGACGTGTTTTGATCAACTGCAAAACAATAACTGTTTTACTATAATTATAGAACACTTTTGATTGAACAACATTTCTTTTCATATCGTAGCAACTTCACAATGATCTTCTAGTTAGTATTCGACTCACTTCACTCAAATATCCACAATTTAACCATTATAATGCCACAAGAGGAAACTATATTCAATATATGATTTTTTTATCATGAAATAGAATAAATTCCGGACTGGTCGGATATCCCAATTTATCAGGATATCCCATATTTTCTAAGATTAATGCGTTGTGGACTCCTCGATGGGTGATATCGATCATTCTTCCTTGCGATTACTTAATGATATATCAGTGAAATTGGATCTCCGTACATCATAATTTGTCAAGGAATTTAGGGACATGGGGTGGAAATAATACTGGGCGTGCCAGGATGCCTCCTGAATATTAAGTGACTACGGAAGTGGAGAAGTCGAGCTGCTATAGTTTGTAGAGGGAGATGTAATACAATGTTAGGAAATAAACAATTTTCAACTTCGCTGGCATTGCCATCTCAAAAAACTTGAAAATATGTTCAGTCCATTGTTCACCAATCTGCGAATGAATAAAATGAAATAAATGAAGGAATTAGAATTTGATTTTTCATTATAACTACAACTATGTGAGAGTAGATTGGTGAATTATACTGACGTTTGAAAGACGAATGCAGGGATATGTGATAGAATTGAACGATACTTGATGAAAATCTATAACCAACGTAGTTAAAAAACACTTCATTGTGAGAGAGGCATCAAGGCAAGTTCATTTAATATGTCAATTCTATCCACCCGCCAATAAAATTCACCACTGAGAGCAGATTATCATATATAATTCCTCCATACACCCTTACCAGCATAAAGTTGCAGCATTCAATAGTATGTTTCACAGACTATTGAATATTCCACTGTCTGAGAGTAATTTCCAGAGAAAGCTGAGTGTGATCAAACAAATCGCGGTCAACAAAGGTTAAAATGTAGATATTATAGACTCAATTCTTTCCAAAAAACTACAGAAGCAAGCCATAGATCTGGTCTACTCAAATTTAAGATGCGATAACGTCAGTTATATAGTGAACCAACCAATAATATTGCCCGTCTTTTGAAGAAATAATGCGTAAACGTAGCTTACAGAACGAATAATAATGTAAGTAAATTTATTAAAAACAATAAAGACAAAACTTCGGTGTCGGATAGATTAGGAGTATATAAGCTGATTTGTAGCTCTTGCCCAAAACTGTATATTGGCCAAACAGGGAGAACTTTTTCCCTTGGAATCAAAAAGTATAGAAGTAGTTGTGAATAGAAATAGAAAGACCAATTCTATATTTGCAAACTACCTTCAGGCAGAATGATATGAGTTCAATCATGAATGTGTTACATTTAGAAGAGAAGAGTTTGAAACTCAATCTTCTAGAATATTCAGAAATCAATAGATTCAGGATTTCGGGTAATTTACTGAATTATCAATTAGAAGTGAATAACTCCTCGTTACTAAATATTTTTCCAAATGTCGAAACTGGGACATAAGGTCAGGTAATTTAATTCATTATAAATTAAGGTAACAATCAAGCACTTGAAATGAAGGTACTTTTAATTGTAAAACTAGATATATTGAGCTTTGAATATGTGGAATATTGTTAGTAAAGACACGCCCGAAGAAGCCATTTTAAGGCGAAACACGTGTTGCGTTTTTGTAAAATTGTTTGGTGAAAATCTCACAATGAAGTGTTTTTTTAAATACGTTACGAATGCAGAGGTTCCGTCTGACATTCGTCCGGTTGATACCTCGTAAAAATACGAGCCATGAAATGATGTATACATGATTAGAATCTTAGTGGTGACAAAATGGTTTAGACTTTCACGGTTGAGGTTTTCAGTGTCATTGCTTTTCGAGTTTGAAATCCGTGGATTTTTGGAATTTCTTCCTGACCTTCCTGAAGTTTCGCTGGCGCGAGTGGCTAGTTTCTTCAGAGGTTCAACCCTCATGGCTTGCTGTCCGATGACTACCTTTCAGGCTTCGTAAAGCGTATTTATGCCTTGTCAGGTAATCCGTTGTACCTGTATTTGTACCTGTACTCGTACCTGCTCTTGTACCTGTAGTCGTACCTGCACCTAGATGTACTAGTAGAACGATGTGGTAACAGATCAACCCACAGAGTGTATCGAAAACCCACACACACATATAGATACTTGCACGCACTATCGAACCACCATCCTATCTAGAAGAGAGGCGTCATCTTCACTCTAACGGAAGGGGCTCGAAGAATATGTGAACCAGAACATCTGGAGAGGGAACTGAAATACTTTGAAGGGATATTGAGATCGAATGGATACAGTGCCTCCGAGACCAGAAAAGCCATGAAATCGAAGGGCACCACGGTTCAGAAAGCAAAAAAAGATCAGATGGTTGCACGTGCATATCTACCGTTTATCCCTAGGGTCACGGACATAATTGGAAAACTATTGGGCAAACACGACATGGAAACAGTCTTCAAACTCACGAGGAAGATACAACAAAGCCTCAGGTGGGCTAAAGACAAAAGAGACCCATTTTCAGCAGCAGGGGTCTATCGCATACCGTGCACGTGTGGAAAGGTATATATCGGAACCACCAAACGATCCATGGGAACAAGACTTAAAGAGCATAAAAGGAACTGCAGACTAGGCCAAACGGGCAAGTCAGCTGTGGCAGAACACGCACTTAGTGAAGGAGACCACAGAATTGTGTTTGAAAACACAGAACTGATTGCCCCAACCAGGGATACCATAGCCGTATGGTACGGGAGGCAATAGAGATAAACAAACACACAGAGAATTTCAACAGAAAAGAAGAAGCGGTGAACCTCAATCGAATATGGAACCCCATTTTAAGGAATTCGAGAATAACGAACAGGACAACAGGCAGCGAGATTGTTAATGTTTCAGGTTCAAGTGCAGGTACGACTACAGGTACAAGAGCAGGTACGAGTACAGGTACAAATACAGGTACTGATACAACGGATTACCTGGCAAGACATAAATACGCTTCACGAAGCCTAAAAGGTAGTCATCGGACATCAAGCCATGATGGTTAAACCTCTGAGGAAGCTAGCCACTCGCGCCAGCGAAACGTCAGGAAAAAATTCCAAAAATCTACGGCTTTCAAACTCGAAAAGCAATGACACTGAATCTTAGTGGTGTTTGCCTGGTGTTACACCTACCCAGTTATCCATTATTCAACTTCTTACTGGTGCTTGCATTTTTGTAATACTGAATTCTACGTTATCTCTCACATCAAGCCAAACATTTTTTCAGGACTTCATCAAAATATGATGCCTATTGTCATTAGTAAAGGCAGATGTTGGTTTCATGGTCTCTCTCATTTGGTCATTGATGTGGAATAAAAGAGATAATATGGAATCCTATGATATAACAGAAAACCAGGTAACTGAAATATTCCAATATCAGATAATCTACATTTTAAAATTTTAATATCAACACTATCAAGTGGCACAAATTTTCAATTAGCAGCGGGCCTTACTCAGGATATAAATGAGTCAGCAAGGATTCCTGACCGATATGGATAATCTGTCATCTTTTCAGATCTTCTTTGGAGTCCTAACAGGCCAGGCAATTCGACGTGTGTGTTTTGTTCACTCACTCGAATTGACTGCCGTGTTGGACGATGGTTCGATTTTCACTTGCTATCGGATAGACGTTTGTTTAGTGAGGCACGTATTCAGAGTGACTGTTTAGATTCCGGCGACAGCTGATTAACGGAAAAACAGATTTTAAACAGAAACAGATTTTTTTTTTAAACAGATCGTCTAGACTCTAGACCATGACTTGAATCATTGGTCAACATTTATCATTCCATCATGATAACTGGATAATTCTAAAGCAACAACAGCGATTAATTTTTTTTCTGTTGAGCAATTTGCATTCAGTTTCATATTCAACTTACAGGTGAACGGAAATCCATGCATTAGTTTTCTCGAAGAAGGTGAAAGATGTTGATAGTGTAACCAAATCGGTATTCATGAAATCAGGGTTAAATTTTCGCTAAATATGCCTATTCATTTGTTGGTTATCGAATTTGTTATCAATATGTATTAGCACTGGATACGGCAAAGTCAGCTTAAAACTTCCGATTCAGAAAGTTGTATACATCTCAGCAACTTTTAATGCTGTATGAAGCTCAGATCAGACCTTCTCTAGATCATTGCTCACATACTACATGAAGCATCGCCTCTAAGCAAATCCTGAGGTTGCTAAATTTGATCCAAAATAAAGTCGTACGTCTGATCGGAGACCCGAATATCACAAGCAACTTTGATTGCCCCGAATATTGAGAGAAGATTGGAAATTTCTTTCTGAGAAGTAGTGTTATGAAAACGGTTTTTTTGATGAATAAACTTTCCGACATGCTTTTTCGAAATGGATGAGATCTACAGGTACTGCTTCAAGAGTGTTTTGAGATTTTTCCTGACAAGCTCGTACACCTCCACAATTAAAACTGAAACTAAACTATTATATCAAGTTCTACGATGAAAAAACATTCTCGAGTGAAATTGAACAGAATATCATGTTTTTCATTTGAATCAGAAGGTGATTATGAACCTCCAAACCTCCACATGAAAGTATTTGGTATGAAACGATTTATATTTCCTTCGTAATTATCAAATTGTTATTCAAGGTAAACCCACATGATTCGATGTTGATTCATGAATTATTCAGCTCTAATCTTGAATTATTGAGTATTTACGGCGGAAATCGGTATTCGTTGAGTATAGGTTGTTATTAAGGAAAATACTAACAATTGGATTTTATCATAAATCGATACCTATTTATTCATTAAAGACTATATCAAGGTTCAGGATCGTATAGGTTAGTTATCAACAATAAACATGACCAGAAAATGGTGTCAAACCATGTTTTGGTTGCATTTCATCAGTTCGGACTTCCATTGTCTGATAAACTTATTTGAAATACCTGAACCAAAAGAAACTGAAATTACAGTGAAATAAAATACAAGCAACAACCAAATATTAAAAGAAACTTTCAACACGAGATGAAAAATTCAAAAATCATTAACAAGAAATGAAAATTGAAAATTTAAAGATTTCAAACCAAGTTACTTTACGACGTTTCGGTGATAACACTAGACTTATTCCTCTGAAGTTTGACTATTTATAGGTCATTCGAGTGATTTCTTCAACCCCTCTTTCCTCTCACCGCTTCATCGGTTTTACCGGAAGCTGACCGTTTGGCGCGAGTTGGTCGTGTTCCGCTTGATTAGAGGTTTCCATATGTTGTGTATCTCTACTCTAGCTTGGCTGAATGCGTTGTTGGACAACATATATGTGACTTCTTTGAATTTTCTTTCAAGCCAGTGTTCTTCCTTGTGAATGATTTCAGCTTGAGTCCACTTGATATTATGTCGATGAGTCCAAACATGCTTTGCTATTCCGGATTTGCTGGTTTCTCCTCGCTGTGTGTGTTTCTTGTGCTCAGCAATGCGGACTTTCAATGGCCTCTTAGTTTCACCGATGTATGATTCTCCGCACTCACAGGGTATCCGGTAAATGCCATCCTTGGAATCGCAGTCTGCGTTTGGTGGCCTGGTTTTTGTGATTTTGTGAGGCTGCTACGGATAGTGTTCCCAGATCTGAAGCAGGTTCTAACGTTATACTTATATACCCAATCCTTTTCATTCTTTTCGACAATCCTCTGATGTAGGGAAGTACAAGTACTAGTTGTGGCGGCTTTTTAATTTTTACAGATTCTTTCAGGTATTTCACATCAATTCATATATCATATTAGACAATGGAAGTCCGAAATAATGGAATGCACGAAACATTGTCAACTACCTTCAAACATGTTTTGTTAATTCATATTTATGTCGACTGGGTTGTATTGATTCAGTAGATGATAGTGGCAGACAACGTTTTCAAGACAAGAGATGTGACATTCTTTAGATGAAATGAACGTTCTAAATTTTTAACCTACGCTGTCGTTATTTATTTCAAATTGCCCTAACTTTTTTGACGGTAAACTTTTGGTACTTTTCATGGAAAATCCTAATTTACACACCTCATCCAAGTAAAAACGGTACACTTCCTCAACAACGCTGGAGGAAATCGTTTTCGAGATATTTACAATTTTCTCCATCGATGAAGTTGCAGAAAACATCACAAAAACTAAGTAGATGGTGGATCACGTCAAAATAAACAACTTTTTTTATTATAAAAATGATTCTACATTCGAATCCTCCCCTTCAATACACTCCCCTACCCTCGTCACACATTTTTCCATACGTTTTTTTCATTGATCGAAACAGTACTGTGGTGAGGGATTTTAGGAGATCGGCGGTTTTTTGCTTTACCGTTTCAATCGACCAAACTCGGGTCCCATTCAAAGCAGATTTTATTTCGGTAATACAAAAAGTCGCACGGTGCCAAATCTGGCGAGTACGACGCGTATTCGAGCACTAGAGGGTGTTAATCGGCCAAATACCGCTTCACTAATAGCGCGTATTGGCGTGTGCGTAATCCTGGTGCAAAATCCACGAGGACAAAGTATTCTATAGGAGACGTGTTGAATAATATCTCGTTCAAGGTGTTAGGGTTTGAATTTTGTAGTTGAAGTTTGAGGAGGATGTTTTGACTTCTTTTGGTGAAAGAACTTAAATGTACTATTTTATTTTCTTGACTAGGTTGAACTCGATTGATTTTCTATGGTAAGACCAGTAATTCATATATCTACCAGAACTGATAGGCTTTCTGTACCAGTCAAGAAGTACAATGTAATCTGAAGTACGTTTTCGAAAGCAAATTGTACATGTGGTCAAAGCTATTGAAGATTCCAACAATTTCATTAACTTCAGTAACAGTAGCTTAATTTTTTTACAAAAACGACTTGGAAAGAGACGACACTTAAGATACTATCTGACAGGTGGTCCATAACATAATTTGCTCTCCAATTGGGGTTTATTTGTATACTTCATTGTTGGAAATAAAAGTATGTTTTATCAAAAAGAGAAGAAGAGAAGAATGAATATTACAAAAGTTACTAATGCGATACCAATTGTTATGAATAGCCCTAAGACGATAAAAACGTTGCTAAATAATGACACCATATCCATACTTGCTGATACGTGATTTTCAAAAAATTGAATTTCATTATATTTCGAAGAAACTATCAAGAAAAGGTGTCAAAAAAATTGATGGCATCCACAAAATCATCATAACTGCGCAGTAAAATTTGCAATATGCATGAAACCGATGGATTTCTATTACACGGGACAAACAATTTGGCACCATTATGGACCTTCAGGAAATGTTTCTGTAATGAATTCAAAGTCGGACAAGTTCCTAAACATTTAACAGCTTGCGGGATATCCGGCTGAGCCTTCTCGACTACCCGAAACTTTACCTTTCCACTAAATAGAAGACGATTTGACACAAATGGATGTTGTCGCATTGAAATTCGCTGTATTTGAAATATAGAAAGTCAAGTTCTCGGCAGAAAAAAGTGTATTTTTAGGGATTCCTTGACAACTTCTATCACAAAATTCCCCCTTGAAAATATTATCGAAAATAACAAGAAAAGGGAGAAAACTTGGAAAAAGTTAGTTGTAGAAATACACAAATTTCACAAGTTACTATTACTTAGTTCATTGATGTTCAATTATACTGCTAATTTCAATACTTTCAGTGAGAATATCGAAACTCTTTCACACTGATTGCAGTTAGTGATTTCTGTTGGGGCATTTTGAGAACGACAGCAATCAAAAACAGACATCAGTTTACCTTTTCAAACTGAATTCAAACTCAATTATGAATATTTTTTTGATTTTGAGTTGCGTCGAGCAGATTTTAAATATCTATCTTTCTCTGCTCCACTGCTGTCGCCCGCATACGAACGACAATTCTCTGAAGTTGAGAAATTTGTGCGAGCTAAGAACTAACGAGGTCTTACCTTTTAACGTGTGATTCCTAACACGGTCATGATGTATCACACCTTTCTTTATTATCCTTTATTATCTAACACTTCAAAATTGTATTTATTCATAATGAAATATGAACCGTCAAATGTTTTTCCATGAAGTGATTTCTCAAATTGGGGCAGGCTGTGGTCTTCGCATCAGTGTGTATGATAATACAGAGGGTTGCCGTATTATACACAGAGAAGTCTTGATGAAAAATAAATCAAGAATATACGAGAATTTCACTTATTGGTCTCGACAAAAATCACCTTAATCCATATCATCAAGTATTCTTATGAACTACATCTTTTCATAGTCCCGATTCCTTCAGAGTGATCAAATATTCAGAAACTCATTCAGAACGGATTCAGAACCTGGTAATGCCAACCTCGTGGCATGGATTAGTTCGGTCTTGCATGGAGAGACATGGACAACATTAAAATTATAAATGCAAATCTCAGGAAATTTTTGCCGACTCCGGATGTTTCCTTTCATGGAGGTCGAATTGTGAAACTAAGCATTTTTCAGAATTTAAATAACTCAAATCATCATTTCTAAGAAAAACAGCTGGGCGAAAAGATATTTGTGAAAAATGTATAATTTCAACTCTGATAATGTTGAGAAGTTATATGGAATACAAATAATCTAATTTTCTACTTTTCCAAAGTCAAACATTGAGTGTGTCATTTCGATGATCAACGAGTTGAGTGTAGGATGTTTGGAATTGAAATTCTATGCACTGATACGAAAAATTGAATACTTCGAAATATTTGGTTCGAAAGAGATATATTTTTTCGTAGAGTTCAGTTTTGGAGAAAAAAAATTTCGTAGAAAATTTTCCAAGGAGGAAAGGAACCAAACGAAGTCAAAATAAACTCTTCAAAAGGAGTTCCGTGGTGGCCGTGGTAGGGGACGGACGTGCTGATAACGTCCGTCCACAAAGAAGGTACGCGGATGCCATGTGCTATCGTGGGGCTCCGTTTTGTGTTGTGTCGTATTAAAATTGAAATGTGGAGTGTCTAAAAAAGTGATGAATGAGTGGCCCCCTTTATTCACGCCGGTATCCAGGCCGGGGTGGTTCGGATAACCACGTAAAGGGGGCTATATATGTGAAAAATTATCAAAAGGTCTCCCAAGTAGGAGGCGACTTCAAAAATCTAATTGTTTTCGTTAAAAAAAACTAGTGTTTTTTATTATAAAAAGTTAAAAAAAATGGGTGGCAGCATTGCTTTGTGCAAGATCGCTGCGCCCCCCGACGAAGCTCCTGTTAGCCAACAGGAGAAGCATTGGTCATATGCGCCTGACGATAGGAAGCAACGACCATCTAAAATAGAGAGAGAGAGAGAGAAACTCTTCAAAAAGATGTGTAGATCATACATACATACAAATTATACGAAATAATAGTACTTTCGAAACAACTACTTTCATATGAAGTTTGTACTCAAGAACATTTTTATCATCCATAGGAACGCTACACTATACAGGGTATTTTCCAGTACGAAACTTCGGAGAGTGATTCGTTAGGTTGTTTTAGGAAAAAAGTTCCTGTCTGGAGTTGCTTCGTTTTTGAGAGGCAGGACGTTGAGTTAAAATAAATATAGTTTAAAAAACTAAAAAACACGCTTTTAAAGAACATCGAACTAAAAAGTTAAAAATATATTTTTTTAATAAGCTTGAAACAATAACGAACGAAAAATACTAGTATCATTGTGAAAAAAGCGACGGCGCTTAATATATATAAAAATATAGCACAAAGCGTCCACGCTTTTTTCACAATAATACTAGTATTTTCAGTTCGTTATTGTTTTGAGCTTATTGAAAAAAATTAACTTGTTAGTTCGACGTTCTTTGAAAGCGTGTTTTTTAGTTTTTAGTTATATTTATTTTTCATTTTTTTAGTTTCATATGCAATAAAAGCGTGTTTTTTAATCTTTTTAAACTTTATTTATTTTAACTAAAATTTGTGATCAATCAGCCGTATATTGTTTAGAAAAATGACCATTGATATTTTCCGATTCCGGAAAGAGACCCTGAAAATTAGCTACCAAGCCCAAGGCAGCAGGCGCGCAATGGAGGGCTACAAATAAGGCAGCTGACGCACGTGTTAATAAAAAAATACTTTTTTCAAATGAAGAAATACATGTAAAGTGAGTTCGAATTATATCAAGGAGGTTACGTACAGCGCCATCTGCCGCTGCAATAATGCAATGCAATAATGCAATAAAGCAATAATGTCGATAATTCTGTCAAATGTAGATCACGAGCTTGAGAGTAACAAACATACATACATACATTACATACATACAGGTGAAGCTAATATAAATCGTGTAAAAAGAGTGCATGAAAGCCATTTCAGCGTTAGTGAAATTATTCATGAAACTATTCATTCATTTTTGAGAAAAAGCCAAGGCGTGAGCGTATTAGCGGCGCCGAGGCCAAGAGGAGAAAGAGAGCGAAAGAAGCAGGAGTGGCAGCAACTATGAGTGCACCCTCCCCCTCACCCATTCCATCTCCAACAACAAGGGCACCTCTTGCGTCAAGAGGTCCGCCTTGGAAAAAGGCAAGGAACCGGCTGCCACTGCAGGAAAGCGCCCTCACGCGAGTACCTCCACGGAGGGAACCCCAAGAAGGTTGAAGAAGCTGCGCAGCGACAGTAATGTCGCTGCACCTTCGCTGCACCTTCCAAAATCTTCGTGGAGGCTGCCTTGAGACACCTCAAGGTAGCCATCATAGATGAGACTAACCCGTACGGTAAGGTTACCGCAGAACGAGAGAGTCTCATAAAAAAAAACTAATGGAGGAGCTGGACAAGATCATCAACAACAGCGAACCGCCCACGTTCAAGTCGTGGACATACTCCGGTGAAATCATCAGAGTGGTCTGCGATGACGACGTGACGCTAGAGTGACTGAAGAAAGCCACAATGAATATTAGGCCATGGGAGGAGGCATCACTTGCGTTCGTCAGTGTGGATAAGCTCCCAAAGCTTACCAAAGCCTCACTCTGGATCCCGGAGGACGTCCACAAGACGACATCCGGTGAAAAGGAGAAGGTGCTGGGTCGGCTGAAGGCGCAGAACCCTGACCTGAAGGTAGCAAGATGGTGCACTTTCCATCATGAGGTTAAGATGAACCCACAAGGACACCTCTTCGTCTTCGGGATCGGAGACGATGATATGGCTGTTCTAAAGAAGAAGTCGATGAGGTTAAGTTACGCGTTTACCTCACTGACTATTAGGGGGACAAAAAAAGAAACAGAGGGTACCTCTGAAGACCCTAGGTCCTTGGAAGTCGAACCACTTAAAGTGGATATTGACCCCAAGGCCACCATGGGTCCCGAAAAGGAAGTCGAAGCATCTGAACAGATGTCAGTCGATGACCTGACGGAGGAGGCACCCAAAAACAGCGAGGCCACCTATCCCTTAGCGGGGGAGCAGATGGACCTCTAAAGGTAACTTTGAATCCAACAACTGTCTCATGGGCAAGGAAAAAAAGTAAAAATAATACAATGAAACCTCCAACACAAAAAGGCGGCAACGGCAACACTATGTCGCCACCTTGATGTATTGGAGGAGGCAATAGCTTTGATCCAGGAGCCCTGGATAATAAAGACCAAAATTACTGGTTTCAGTAGCTTAACTGGTCAAATTTTCAGCTTACCAAGCAACCAGCAACCTAGGACGGCTGTCTACGTTCCTAGGAAATACAGAGCGTTTCCGATGGCACAATTCAGCACCTCAGATCTCACTGCGGTCAAAGTTGAATGTCCAGTTGGGAAAGGCAAATATATGGCGTTGATAATCGCATCGGTGTACCTCCCTTCAGATGCAGCCATCCTACCACCGACCAGATAAATGAAGGTACTAGTGGACCACTGCCTCAACCAGAGAGTGGAGCTCATATTGGGTTGCGACTCAAACTCTCACCACGTGAGCTGGGGCAGCAAGGATATCAACGCCCGAGGTAAGGCACTATAGGAATATATAATACAGAAAGATCTAACAATCTTGAACAGAGGCACGGAGCCAACATTTATTAATGCCCGTAGTCAAACATTAATATATATCACGCTCACGATAGCCAAAATATCAAACAAAATCCAAGACTGGCAAGTCTCGGACCATATCTCTGTCAGACCACCGCTGGCTGACCTATAAGGTGAGCCAGGATCTCAGGACTACTGTAAAATCCCATATAATTTTTTTCCAAAAATCGAAATATTCTCATGCTATAAATGCCAGACTTATGAAGTCGTATATTGCATACCAGAAAAAGTAACGAATGAAGTTCATTAATCTAATGAAATAGGAAGTCTGCATAGTCGAAGTAACCGGTATTGAGCATAGTTGAAGATGTCAGCGATCTCAAAGGCTAAAAACATCAGTACAGAGATATAAAGCGGCTGCCAAACTGATCGCGATTTGAGTGTTGAAATTCGATATTGGTGCAGTAATAATTACATGAAATTTTCGTTATCTGTTCAAAATGTGGCGTCCTTGGACAAGTACTAACGAGTGTGATAACAACGCATACTTTTTCCTGTGCAGTGATTCCAATAGCGATGGTGAACAATGCGAAAAAGAGATACCAGTGAATAAGATTCGGATGCATTTGAATATTGAAACACACACAGAGTATGTTTCAATGTATAAGTTTGGTTTCGAGGAAAACGAACTATTACAAGCAAAATCAGATTTGACCGAAATTCCTTTCTCAACTGTACGTGAAATAGTCAAAAACAAACCTTATGAACGCAAGACGCGATGTGATACAGGATTACCAAAACCTTTAGATGTTCATCTAATTCACTAATGAAATCATTGAAAAAAAAACAATATACCACTGTTACAAAAGCAATGAAATTCCTACAACTGAAATCATAAGGAAGAAATTGAATACGTCTGGCTATAACGTGAGCTGCTGTGAGAAAACTCTTCAGAATTGGATAAAGAAACTAGGATTTAGATTTAAAATAATAAATAAACGTCAAGCAGTTATGGAAAGCAGAAAAGTAATGGAATTGTGTAACAAATATTTAGAACAAATAACTAAATATAGACAAGAACAACGGCAAATTTTCTATTTGGACGAAACTGGGTATGACACTTACGACACAGTTACGAAAGGTTGGATTGATAGTTCGAGAATGTTCGTTTACTTGAACTATACCTGTGTCAGTTAAGACACACTGGCACAAACTATTGAAAACGAAACAATTTGGTTGCTGCTCCGAAAACATTAATTCCTTTAAAGAGGAATACTTCATGTTATGATTTTGGGTTGGTTTCATAGAATTCCTCATCATTTCATTAACTATGTAACAAATATTTTACTTTTTTTACTAAAAATTTATCTCTCTTTCCCAAAAATGTATCTCTCCTAAAAGTATACCCTTTAAATTTAAATTTTATTTTCGATTTTTCAACGTCGATATCTGAAAATAGATTCTAGGTTGACATTCATTATTGCGAAAGAAAAGTAACTTACTGAGAAATATGAAGTGCCTACAGTAAATAAGTTGTGAAAACAACTATTGATACTTCATAAAAAAAATTAAAACTGGACTTTTAAATGAACAATATGTGAAAAATATATACTGTCAAAGAAATTACCGACGATCACATCCGTTTAGCTATCTCTTTTCGATGGGCATCTCTTTTCGATGTACGATAAAGCCTCTCTGTTCTGTCTCTCTCTTCCACTTGTGAAAGAAAGAGGGATGCTATATAAGAGTATGTGTTTCATCGTGTTTTCCGTTGATGATGCATGTGCATTCTTTCATGGTCTCAACTTTAATAACACTAGGAGTTTGGTGTCATGATAATACCAAACGTCAATAAAAATGTCTCCTTTCTGTGGCGATATAACAAATATAATTCACAGATCCAGTATTTCCAAGCTGACAGGAATTGAAATACTCTTCTACTTCATCTTCGGCATTTTCTTTCACTCCAAAACAAAAATTCCTCATATTTTAAGGGTTTCTTGTTAAAAGCGTCAGTCGACAATGTGCCTGATATTTTAATGATAATACTGATAGTAATACTTCAGTAGGGTATAGCCACGTGCAAGGTTAAGCAACACTTGGCTGCAGAAACAACACAAATGCACAGTCAGCAACAGAAACCAGTCGAACTGGTTCAGTATTCGATATAGAAGATGATTTGGTGAATGAATTTGACATAATCAAAAGCGAGGAAAATTCATGGACGAAGCACTCAAATTCATTCACTCATTAGCTGTCATCGTACAAGTGCAAGTTTAGGCAACACTTGGTTGCAGAAATAACATAAAATATAACATAAATCATCAACAGAAGCCAGCCGCACTTTGTGGTTTCAGTAAAATTATCTCGGGTTAGAGATATCATTAAAGTCACTACGATGCAGCGTTATCTACCTACGTGACATCAGGGTCCAGTTTTTGATAAAGATGATGATTCAGCGAGTGGATTTGATATAAATAAAAGCAGGAAAAATGTATAGACGAAACACTCAAAGAATATGCAAATCGCAGACACGTGTTTCTAGCTCATTAGCTGTCATCAGAATTAATTGAAACTCCAAATTTCCAATCTCAGAGTTCAAAGACTTCAATATCGGGAAAGAAAGTTTTTGGCTTTCTACTACTCCATCTTGATACAAAATAAAGATGAGGGTATCTTCCAAAGAAAGGAAGGAAGTAATCAATTTGAAAATTAGTAACTCTATACATGAATGTGTAGATCATGCAAAAAAGTAACTTTCAGACACAAACTGAAAGAAAGTCCTCCTGAAACAGCTACTCTCATATAAACATTGAATAACACGAAAGAAAAAAATTCTTTCGAAACAAATACTTCTACATGAACACTCAATTATACAGAAGATACTTTTCTCTACTCAGTTTGTATTTCAAACATTCGTTGTGGAATAAAAATCAGATATCATTCATATCAGTTCTACTTTGAATGAATGCTAACAAATTGCACTTACATTGAACACTGTCATCCTCGCTGGTATACATCGATGTTTCGCCGATTACTTCCTTCCTTTCTTTGGAAGATTCCCTCATATATTTTTTTTGTATCAAGATGGAATAGTAGAAAGCCAAAAACTTTCTTTCCCAAAAATTAATCACTCCTAAAAATATAACCCCTCCAATTCAAACTTCAATATCATATTATTTCGTATCTAGATATTCAATGAGATATTGAAAGCAATTTTTCGATTTTATCTTGTATTCAATTTCGATTGATTATGATTCAGCTTGTTTGCTGTCATTATTTGTGATAAAATTGAAGCCGGTTCAAATTTTCACTGGAACATTATTTTATATGGAACTCATAACTTATGTTGAAAACAACGGAACTGTCAAAGATTCGATAAAATGAATTATCACTTTTGAAAAATCTAATCACTACCACAAAAACACATACATTTTTTACCACGCTCACTCAAAAGATTCAATGCAAAAATATTCATTTCATCAATAACCTGAAAACCTATATTGCTGGCAAGATCTGATTACTTTCATAATTTTAAGGAGTTGATGCAATTTCTGTTTGTTCTCCTTTTCTATTTGAGATTCTGATGGTAACTTTCACCCTTCGTGAGTTGAACTTCTAGTGCTGAAACTATCTGTCATCATGATAACATATAAAAAATATTGAGGGTGAGAGATTCTCAAACTGACGTCCTGTATATGATATGTTATTTTATCGCACTATGGATTGTTCTGAAAATTTACTTAAAACTGATTATTTTGGCAGTTTTGACTTGAAATAAAAAAATTCCCTACATTCTATTAGTAGCAGAATCTGATAACCCAAACATTTCCTAGTGCTTTCGAAAAACTGGCAAAAGAAATACTTTGCATACAGAAAATAATCTCTGGTATGGATTTATAAAAAGTTATTGAAATGTGTAGAATTTATTCAAAAAATGTAAACCATACGAATATCACAAAATATATCAGTAAAATACAATGAACGACAAATACTTCGAGAATTCTAATATTTTCATCTCCCAATTTGAATCTCCTTCTCCTTTTGTCTAGCTTTTCTATTTTATTGACTCTCAGATTAAAACTTTGTTTCATTTTTGCGTACTCCGAAACGAATTGTTGCTGTTTGTACACTTCGAATTTCTCAAATATTTCCCTCAAGTCGTATACTTGTTGGTAGTTGAAATTCGGTTTGAGGCATTGAACTGCATTAGATTTTCCATTAATTTCAGCATCGTTGTCTACGTCTGTGCCTTCATGAATCACTTTGTGGAAGATGTTTCTTTGTACTTGATTTGATTGGATTCTCTGTAGAAACTTTGGCTTCACCTCTAGATAAGAAACTTGGTTGTCCTTTCTATAATACCATTTGAAATAAGAAACGATATGAGAATGTCCTTGGTATAGGTAGTTTACCCTTTTTTCTTTAGAGAATAATGAGAATGGGGACGACTGATAGTGTTTTGGAACTTCGGTGAAGAAAAGTGGTACCATATCAGCAGAATTTTCACTATTCTCAGCAATCGAAATATTTTGTTCCACCTCTGCATTTCTAGAATCACTACTGGGTTTTGAGGACTTGCTACGTGATATGTCTCTCAGTTCACTTCGGTGCGACGATAAGACACTTGGTTTGTCAATCCTACAAAAATAATGAAATTAAATTATCCAAAAACAAAGCGTTCGATTACCTTGAACTATTTTTATTCAGTATTTTTTCGGAACGATTCATTTTGCTACCAGGAGGTGAGAGTTCTTCAAACTGTTTGAATGATTTAGTAAATTTCCGGGATATTTGTTCACCATCACGAAATTTTCTTTCGCTCTGGAGGTTTATGTTGTAATCGTCTTTCGACTCTTCACTTTCTGAGTCTTCATCTATATCATTCATGATAGATTTTGCATGAATGGTACTCATGAACTGTGGTTTTTCTTTATATGATTTCACAGAATGAGATTTCAGAAAGGATTTTGTAGGTGTCTTCAAATTACTTGGTGCTTCACCACTGACTGTTTCATCTATTATTGATTTTGCACGAATTGTAGCTATGGATTGGGGCTTGTCTTTATATGATTTGGTAGAATAAGACTTCAAACGTGATTTTGTAGGTGCCTTTAAATTACTTGATGATTCGTCACTGATTGTGTCATCCACTATTGAGTTTTCACGAATTGTACTAATGAATTGGGGCTTGTCCTTATATGATTTGGTAGAATAAGATCTTAAATGTGATTTTGTAGGTGTTTTTAAGTCACTTGATGCTTCGCCACCGATTGTTTCACCTATTATTGATTTTCCACGAATTGTACCTGATGATTGAGGCTTTTCTTTATATGATTTGGTAGAATACGATCTTAAATGTGATTTTGTAGGTGATTTCAAATCACTTGATGCTTCGCCAGTGATTGTGTCACCTATAATTGATTTTCCACGAATTTTACTTATGGATTGGGGCTTGTCTTTATATGGTTTGATAGAATAAGATCTTAAATGTGATTTTGTAGGTGCCTTCAAATCATTTGATGCTTCGCCACTAATTGCGTCACCTATATTTGATTTTTCATGAGTTGCACTCATGGAAAAGGGCTTTTCTTTGTAAGATTTGACCGAATAAGACTTCAAATGAGATTTTGTATGTGTCTTCAAATTAGTTGATGGTTCTCTGTTGATTGTATCGCCTATATTAGATTTTGTATAAATGTTACTTTTCGTTTTCATTTTGCCATTAGATAACTTGACTGAAAAAGATTTGGCAGGAAAAGGTTCTGTTTTGGTACCAGAATTGTTTGAGTAATGAATATCCATTTTCTCATTATTTTTTTCCCTGGTATTCATATCATCTTGCAATGTTTCGGCAGAATGATGATTTTTCAAATAATGTTCCTTATCGAATTCCGGTTTGTTTGATTCATCTCTTGAAGTCTTGTTATCATTCTTATTTGAAGAAATGTTTTTCCTATGTGATTCACTTATCTTGAATTTTCGACTTTTTCCACACAAACAAATTCTTTTAGAGTTATCTTTGATATTTTCATCAAAATGTTTATATTTGAAGAAATGTAAGAAATCCATTCCAGACTCTGGCATTTTGTTACAAATCACAATAGGTTTACTGATCTCACATTTGCAATATTTCTTGGAATCTTTGTGGATTTCTCGGTGTGTCTTTCGTTTACACTTACACTTTTTTTTCTCGCGAGAAATTGCCGAGTCGGAATATTTCTTTTTTCTTTTATGGACCTTCACTTTGACATTTATATTGATATTTTTAGCAAGGCCCATATCCATTTCATTTTGACAAGGCTCTTCACTGTATGTTTCGTGTCGCAAGCTGGGTAAACACATTTTTTGCATTTCTACTGAAGTTGATCTAGTTTTTTTCAGACAGTTTCCTTCGAAAAAATTCCCCGTACCTATTTCTGATGGTCGAGACTTCTTATAAGTGGTATTGATGGGATTACCATTCTGAACGGGTTCTTCTGCTTCACCTTCAACATTTTGTATTTCTTCCTCTTCTTCGTAATTAACAGTATTCTCTACATAAAATTCTGATCCATTACTGAAGTCTCGGGAGGGCTCTTCAGAGAAACCTTCAGATTCTTCCTTGCTCAAAAAATCTTGGTCTGATGAATCAAGATTGGGCGATGATGAGGAAGCATCTGCTACTTCAACTATTCTAGAAGAATCCTTGTAGGTTTTTCCACAATTACAGGTTTCATTGTCGATGTTATAACTGAGGAGTGAATCGGTGTTATCACTCAGACTTCTTTCGCAACAACACTTAGATGTCTCCGAATTCACATGCTGTGATAATATGGTGAGGGCTTCAGTGCAAGAGCGCAGAGCTTTGGTTATACTGGGTGAAATGAATTGTCTCGCTCCGTTATAAAATATCCGGTCTTTATAAGGTTTGCACAAGTCATCACCACTGGATTCGCAGAAAATAAAATATGGGTTGCAATCACATTCTTCTTCTTCATCGGAGTTATATATAAATTCCATGTTTTCTTTTTCAAAAAAGTTTAATATCATCTGCAAAGGGTTCGCAGTTGACGAAGTAATGGGATAAAAAGTATCCGATTGCAATCAGACTGCTAACAACGACAAAAAACTTTATGCAACAAGTATTCGGCATGAATTTTGCTAAAAAATTTGGATTACAACGACAGCATTGGCATTTCAAACGTGGTCTACATTCACTTTTCATTTTCTCATTTTCGTTAAGTTTTTGTTAGGACACGACAAATTTTGAAAAAAGGATGACATTTTGCTGGAATGAATGTCATGATGACAATGAAAGTTGGGTGTTTTCTGAATAACGATATTCCATGAACAATTATATATAGAGGATCACGCGAATTTGACCAATTTCTCTCGCCCTAAACAAATAAGAGTTTAAAAGTTCTTCAGCATCATGCCATGCCGCAAAATTTGTGGCACGAATAATAGTGATAATGATCATCAAATATTTTTATTGTATAATCTATAACCTTATCAATGACAGACTTCAACTTTTGACCGTGATACTGATAATTTTCGGATGATTGAATTTGGAATTTCATCTAGATGTTTTTTATTTCATTTATGAATGTTATAATTATTTTCAAGCATGAAAGAGATTGAAGTTAATTGTCTGAACGAAACTAAAAATTTGATTTTCTCTTTGATTTTTCACTACTATTCTGCTAGATTTGAATACAAATATTACTACAAACACTAGTCACGCTGAGAAAAATTGAAAATCTGCATAGTTTCATAAAATCTGCGTTTGACGTTTTAAAGTTGACACACAAATATGGCTGAGAAATTGGATGCTGACTAGAAAACTAATATGGATGAGAACAATAATAATAATCGTCTTTATTGTTTCCCAGCTGTAGTTACATACAAATATTTAAATAAAATACAGAGCTAGTTGCTGACATAACAAAAGGCGAAGTTCAACTCAGTCAGCACACGTGCTACTGAGTTGTTCTTCCAGGTGAGTTGTTCCTCAGCAACTTTTGTCATCCTAAATTATTTGCATGGATGGCTAGAACATTCCAATGAAAAATCAGTCAGAGACACAATCAAAAGTGAAGCAGTTGAAGGAACAAAAATGAAAGGTGAAGATTATATGTTCTGTAGAGGTTGGAAAAATAGCGTCGAATGAGTTCTCCTGAAAGAAATTGGCTGAAATCTGACAAACCATGTGGAATTATTCACACAGATGATGTTCATATAATATGGTGGAAAGAAATTTATTTTCGATATTTACTATGATGTAGGTGATATGATCATCATTAAACAAATATTTTTTATTACGGCCATGTTAATTGCTCGAATGGAAGTAATTCATACTATCTACATGTGATACAGCTCGTTTTTAAAAACTTCACCAAGTACTCTAAATCTGTTCGTTAGAAAGTCTCCATTCAGTGCGAAACTGCAGTAACGTTAGTTACAAATACAAGTGTTACAAAACCTAGGAGGCCCTATCCCTCGAAGCACCGATACATTCGGTAAGGCGCGCCAGCATCAACCAACGACCACTGTCCACACCGTGGGGTGAATTATCATTGGGCCCGAGAATCATGTGCCCTGAGTAAGTGCAGTCAGCCAAGAATGACAGCCTTTTGCATCTGTCCGGCTGAGATTTCTGCCTTAGTGCGGCAAGCCGGTATGATTTTAAGATTCGAGAGTAGAGAGGACATCATTCCACCGAGGATTCCAATAATCAGAACAACCATCTTGACAGAGTGATCTGGATAGAGTCTGCGGAGTTCGAAGAGAAAATCTCGATATTTTATCCGTTTTTCCTCCCCTTTTCGGAAGATATTCGTCTCGTCAGTAGCTGAAAACTTTACGACAAATATCGTTTTCTTCTGAAAGCCAAAAAGGACTACATCAAGATTATTAGCTGCATGATCCTGAAGATGGGAAACGAATAATTCCAATAAATTCGGCACTTCTTGTTCCCCACAACGGATTCAAAATCCCTCGAAGCGTAGAGCAACACTGGTGTCTCGCCAATACCGCAAGAGTGCCGTAGCTGGTAATAAAGCACATTCAAGGCAGTCATATGTCCATATAGGCCAAGATCGCATATGCTGGACATGCTGATAGCAAGTGCATTAGGGTCTCGGACGCCTTACGGCAGACCCTGCACCTTGTGTCATGAACCTCTATACCCCTCAGTTTCCGACTTCAGCCCACTCGATCTGAGAAAAGCGAAAGTCAGTCGTTTTGTGAGCCTACGGTCTATTAGAAGACCGAGGTACTTTATCCGCGCTTGCCAGTCGATCTTCCTTCCAGAGACCCTCACTTTCCTAGCCGGAGAAGATATAACTCACTATGGTTATCGCCTGAGTTTTTTCTGGGTTCACTCGGATCTTCCACTCGAGGTACCAGCGCTTGAGGTCATCCAATGCACGTTGCATATAGACGATCCCAAGCTCTCGCCCCATGGAAGATGAGAGGAGAGCCATGTCATCGGCGTTCACACGCTCGGACTTCGGGAAGTCGCTGGTGTAAAGCGAGTATAACGTGGGAGAGAGCACAGCTCCCTGTGGCACCCCAGTGAGGATCTCCCTGTTGTCAGAGAGGGAACCCTCTACTCTAACCTGAAAAGTTATGTCTTTCAGGAAGGATCCGATCCCGTTCTGATCCTGTTTCGGGAGCATGATGACGATCACATGCTTCCACCTTCTGAGGAAGTATCTGAGGGCCAACGAACTGTTTATTATGTTCAGGAGGTTCTCGATGAAGTTGTCTGGGAGCCTCTTCAACAACCTATTGATTATTGATGATTTCAAATCATATCATACTATATTAGACAATGGAAGTCGAAACTGATGAAATTCACCATGAAACATTGTCAACCACCTTCAAACAATTAATGTCCAATTGAACAATGCCAGTGACGAGCAGTTTATAGTAATTTCGTGATTTTGAAGTAACTCAAAAGAAAAAAAAGGTTCTTTGGTTTTTGCTCTGAATTCACATTCAATTTCCATTCTTGTTGGGTGCGAGAACTAATTAATTACAAAATATTCTCAGCGTCATATCTCGAAAACTATACATTTTCGAAGTCTTCTGATCAGCTCATGAAGATCTGAATCACACTGAATATGAAAATGATTCACGTAAAGCCGTTGGTCACGTTGGTCTTTTCTGTGGAAAATTATATGATTCTGAAATCAAGATCGAAACTGACTTTTTTACTTATATTTCAAAGCACTCTTATAATTTACACCATCTGCAATATTTGTAACACCTGATTCATTTAAAGTAACTATAACAAAGTAACATATAACTAAGAAGATCAATTGAAAAATTCTATCAGTTATGGTGAGCTTCTTCAAACGTTTAGCGAATACATAATTAGAAAAAAAGAGGATACAATTAGAAACGACAATATGTTCGTAAATTATCAACTGATAGAACTTTTCGTAGTTTATATCTTCAAAAGCTCGATTATCAAAGCTGTCTCGACTTTTTTCATGGAATGGGACTAACTGTAATTTTGCAGACGCTTGTGATACTGAGAAGTGTGTCGGTGCTCCGGATGAGACATTCTTAGTTGATGGTAAACTATTAGTAGTAATAGAATAATCTGTATATTTCACGAATCCATTTTGTTTCAGCCATAGTTTGTATTCTTCATCCGTTACTTTGAAATCAATACCATTGTCAAATTTTAATCCCATTGTTCCCGAGTTTCTTGGCAAAGTTTGGAAGTAGTATCTAGATTTGTTACTCTCTAAATAACTGCAACTGTACAAATTCCTGAGGCTCAAGTATCGTTCTGACAGAATAGGACAGTTCCACCCTTCAAAGTCTTCTTCGGAAAAATTGTTTTCCAAATTTTTACTATCATTTTTATACAGAATTTTATTATAATTACCACTGTGGGTGAGTTTGGTATTCAGAAACTGTATATTTTCGAAAGAATCGTTCCGAATATCTGTCAAGGAATCGCGTACAAAATCATTTTCGTAACAGAAACGTGTCCTTCTTATACAACCTTCCAAAGGTATGCTAAGGTTCACATTCATGGCACTGTCCGAATAATTTCGCTGATACTTGAAAGGTTTTGCGTACTCCAGGTTACTCTCCATTTTAAATGGGTTATTGGAACTCATATACACGTCAGATGATCGTTTATTTTTTTCTGTTATTTGGTGGAATCTACGTAAAATGCTCGATATGCTTTCGAGCAGAGTGATAGCTTTCTTTGTCGTCTTATCTTTCATTTTCACACTATCGTTTTTCTCTTCATTGTCTTCTTCTTTCTTGAAGTATTTCATTAGGAGCTGCTGAGCTAAAAGATTTTGCTGAAATAGTTCTTCCTGTACTCTTTGATCATCGAAAAACGAAAAAGCGTATTTTGGTTTATTTTCGTCGAGAATGTTCTCACAAGGATCGATAATTTTTGTTTTGTTTTCAGTTCCAGTCATATTGGCATTATCAACCGGTACACTGTTTACATTATCCACACTCTTTCGTTCTTTCAATATATGAGAATATTCATTAATTTTTGTTGAATCAACCTGTTCCTCAATTATATTCTCCAGATAACTCGGTTTTGATATGATGGTTTTCGAAAGCAGTGGAAATGAATATTTTTCTGCTTTACCAGTTTGATCATCATTATTGTCAATACAGTGATCTGAAATATGGTTAATTCCATCTTTTCTACATTTAGTCATATTGATACTATCTTTCTCTGAGGCCGCTTCAACATTCGAAAATTTATTGTTTGCTTCGGACTTTCTATAATTTAGTATATCAGAGATTTGCTGAGATTCCCGTACCTTTAATCCAATTACTGAATCTGGAGATACATTGGAAGTGAAGAAGATAGCTTGCTTCTGATTTTTGCAGTTGTCTTTCCGATTATTAGAGCTCATTTTTTCCCCACTCTTCAGAACTGAATTGAACAACAAATTTTGTTGGATTCAATAAAACTATAACTGAAATATTGGCCCCTTATTCAAATTAATCTTATGACCACAATGAATTTCAAGGGAATGACGTTGTCAGATCAACCAACTGTCAATTTTAACTTTATACGAGGTGTGAATAATTCAGAGTTTTTGTAAAACTGACATTATTTCCAAGGAAACTGTGAGAATGGTACTATTCATATGCTCTGCCTTTCACCAAATGTCATTGTCAAGGTTTTCAGAAAAACATGAAAAATGAAAATTCAAACTTCCCATGTGTTTATGTCATTTGTATTCGCAAACAACATTACTGCAGTTGTCCTGCAAGGACATTTTCCAACGAATATAATAAACCGAAATAATTAACAATTTACACCAATATTCAACCACAATACGTAATAACAAACGGTCCTTAATAACTTAATTACCGGAATTTTGTTCACTTGTGACAATGTAGGTACGCTGATCTGAAAAACCGGCGAGTAGACCAGGGCAATTTGGTAGGTTACATTCGCAATTCTTATGTTCATGAATTTCCAAGGATTCCAAATGACTGAGTTTTCAACCCTTGCCTGCATTTTGCAAAATTCCCGTATCCTTCAGAATCGAGAACTTGTGGTTGCATTTTCTGAAATGTTATGGAAACGTCGAATCTAGTCTGAAGGACCTTTCATGTGTGACCTATCATTTTGAAGGTACGTATGGCAGATTTCATTAGATTAGATTGCCGGGGAGCTAGCCCATGGTCTGATTCACTGCGGCTGATTCACTGCGGCATCACTATTGTGATGCTTCTTGAATGTTAGAGATAATTATCTAGCGTGATCTCTTTGATGAGACTCCATAGCCTTGACACTGACCCACTGACTCCTTCATATAGCTGGTAGAATCTGGTTTCTCTTCCCGCATCTTGCGTGTTTCAGCCTTGCTATCGCTCCGCATTCACAGATCCATGTTACTCATATGTTTCCTGAGTCGGCTATGCCCCGTTAGTAGACCGTTGACCCATCACTACCCTTACAACTTCAGGGGTATGGTATAGTAGGTCTGGGTGATGATTTCTTTATGAACTCTTTCCTTTGCCTCATTCCTAGGAGCTTTTTCCACCAATCTATCGATACGGCTTGCATTCATGAATTTATGGATTTCTTTACACATGTTTTCGCTACCTCGCAGAAGGGTTCTAGGCCGATCATGGCCTTGGGTGCGCCTTCACGGGCTAGATAAAACGATATCCACTGAAATTTTGTGCCAAACATGCCCCAGGTGAATATTAAAATTGTAAAAAAATAGCTATCAATTTGGCCACTATGTTTGGCACGACATACATATGTGAAACAACTTTCTCAAAGATGAACTTTTTGAAAAACAAATATTCGAGATTGACAGACGCTCACCTAGAAGACACACTTCGAATTTGCTGTTTCTCTCTACTAATATTGATGTTATTCGAGAACGGTACAGAAATTTAAAAGTTATTTATAGACATAAGGTACGGCAAGCTAAATTGGAATATAATGATGCAAGACTTGTTGAGACCAGTAATATATCTAAAGAAAGCTGGCAAATAATTAATGAAGCAAAAGACAACACAATATCTGTTACACCATTGTAAATAAATATAGAAGATAAACTTGAAAATGATAAATTCAAAATAGGTAATTACTTCAATGAGTTTTTCATGAATGTGGTGAATACAAAACCAGATCTGAACAACCATAAATTCTCTCCCTTTTCTTATAACACATTGTTTCTGTATCCGACAAGTCCACCTGAAATCGAAGACATTATAAAAAAAAACAACTAAGAAACCTTCTGCATGAATTGATGATATTTCTGGGGTTACTCTTAAATTTGTCAGTGATATAATATGTAATGCACTATCTTTCATAATTAATAAATCCTATGAAAAACGAAAATATCCAGAAGTTCTTAAAACCTCAAAGTCTGTGCCAATATTTAAGGGTAACGGATCTAGAAATGACTTCGGAAGTCATAGAAACGTGTGTAGACAATCTCAATTCGCGAAAGTCCTCGAAAGCAGTTACAATACACGGTTAAGCAATTTTATAGAACAAAATAATCTTATTCTAAATTGTCAGCATGGCTTCAGGCATAAAAAATCTACAGAAACTGCTATAAAAGAATTATGTAACCATATTTATTACTGCTTGAATGAAAAACAAAATCCAATAGCCGTTTATTATGACCTTAGTAGGGCTTTTGATACTATAGACCACAGACTATTAATAGAGAAACTTTATAGGATAGGTATTCGAGGAGTGGCCAACACTTGGATAGAATCCTATTTAAAGAATAGGTCACAGATAGTGGTTGTAGACAAAGTGAAATCTAACCGATTAAAAGTAACAACTGGTGTATCACAAGGCTCTATTTTAGGTCCTTCACTATTTATTGCTTTCTTTAATGGTATTATATATTCATGTACGTCTCATAACAAAATGATTATCTATGCAGATGATACAAACCAGCTGGTGGCTGAAAAATCCCTAGCAGGCACTGTTACAACTAGCAATACATGTGCGCGCGAATTCCAACAATGGTGCGAGAATAATGGATTATCAGTCAACATCAATAAAACTTGTTTTATGGTATTTCAACAACAAAATATCAGTCTTGACCATAGTCCATTAATAAGAATTGATCATAGGTCCATAGAGCAAGTAAAATATTGTCAATTCCTTGGAGTATACATAGATCAGAAGCTCACATGGAATGTTCATACATATCGTATTGTATCCAAACTAAGCAGTGTTTGCTTTGTTATTCGACAACTAGAAGAAACAGTATCTCTGGAAACTCTTAAGCTAGCGTATTATGGTCTTGTTCAGTCCACACTTAGTTATGGTCTTATTGTTTGGGGCAATTCTGCTCATATTCAAAAGGTGTTTATAATACAGAAAAGAATTTTAAGATGTATGGTGAGAGCCAACCCTGCTTCCCACTAGTCTTGAGAAGACTTGAAATGAGCTGAGCGCCTTAACTGCCGCCTGAGTGTCGAGGAAAATTGCAATGGTTTTATTTGTGACCTTCTTCTTGTTTATTTCCCCCATACAGCGTTTGATAGTCGCTACTTCTGCCTGAAACACAGTTGTGCAAAATGTCTGTATCCCTCAGATTCGGGAACTTGTGGTTGCATTTTTAGGAATCGTTTGAAAATGGCGAATCTTTCATGTGTGACCTTTCATTTTATAGGTACGTGTGGCAAATACCCGACGGAAAAATACGAACTGGTATTGGTGTACGTACTGGTATTTATCAAGTATTGGAAATTCACTAGTGTTCGTTTATCCCTCAGATTTTAAAGTTTGTTAAGGAGAACATTATTTCCCATGCTAGCTTCTTTAGTATAACCTCACCTCTCGTAAGTACTTTTCTCACTAGCTTGGCAATTGTTTACCACCTACTATTATTGATCTAGAGAGTTCCTGAAGAAGAGCTATTGAAGTCTCGAAAGTCTTCAATGTAGGGAAGGAAAAGTGTTACCGACCAAATTGTCCAAATTTTCGAAAAACAGGACATATAAACGGCATTTACCGCCAATAATCGAATGTCCACATTCATCTGTTCCCCCAAGGACAATATTGTCAATGAATCTCAGGATATATTTGAAATTCCATGTTCCGATTGACACAGAACATATCTAGGCCAGACCAACAGACGTGTGACAGGTAGAATATACGAACATCAACTTGCCGTCCGAAAGTCCGATCTATCCTCGGACCTATCCAAACATCATCAAGAGACAGGACACGATAAAGACTTTGCGAATACTAAGACCATCGCCACAGCAAAAATATCACAAGCTGGGATAATTCGCGAGGCTATCGAAATAGAGAAGCGACTTTCCTGCCTGAACAAACGTCCTTCTCGAACGAACGTGACGTCGGTCAGATACTTTCAACTATTTGAAAACTCCTCAACTCTCGACACGCGTTCCTGACTACATAGCCTTCGTCGGAACGGTACAGCCAAGTCTAAGTGAAAAAGGATATAAAAAACAAACGGATTCACCATCAATCAGGGGTTAACTTCGGGTCAAGCAGGTTGCTATAGATGAATTTGTGACTAAGTTGGGAGTATTTCTTGTAATCACAAGGCGTTCCGTAGTTAAGTAGTGAGACGTTTCGGACTTGGAACCGTTTGAGGAAGCTATCTTTACACTGAGGTCTCAATCTGCCTAAAGATTGTCGCCCACTTGTCCGGCACAGCACAGCACGGCTCGTCCCGTCAAAATACGGATAGGACTGGAACAATAGAAATGAATGGAAAAACACCCACTAGCCCGGCACGGCACAGCTCTTCGATCCTGTCCGGCAAATAACGATATGCTATGACGGACTGGCCAAGTGAGCGCGTCGCCGACCAGCGCTTGCCAGCATCAACTTGTCGAAACGTTCCTGGGAAGTTTCTGTTTCTATGTTTTGCTTTTCGATCAGTTGACAGCACAGTGTCAGACGTTACCTATGAAAATGGATGGGTAAGAATTGAGTTGCTTGTTAAATCAAGCTCGGGAATATCCAGATGTTCTGGAAATACTGGAAAAATTTCTCCTTGTCTTTTGTCAGATAGTTGGAAAGATGGCGAAAAACTTCTCCAGATTCGCTCTCTTTTGATTAATCGAATGGACCCACAACATTTTTTGGTGATTATTTTCTTCTACATTCAATAATGCGGCCACTATAATGACAACTTCTTCGTCAGAACCGCTAGTAGACATGTTTCTGTTACCGCTCGATGTCAACTGCACTTACTTTGAAATCGAACAAACAGAACCTTCAGTATGCTGGTTGTAGCTGGACAAGTGGGCGATGCTATTTACTACCCGCCGCCGTTAGGCGACGGACAGCTCTGTGAGCTCATCTGTGCCGGATAAGTGGGCGACAAGCTCAATCCCCAGGTCTCATCGCTGGTCTTTGCCAGGGTCTAAGTCAACATGTTATTGTAATGAAAAAATAGATAGCGAATAGAATCCAATATGAATCGCTACTTTCGCACAGGCACCGCTCTTAGAGCGTCTAAAGGATTTTCATGTAGTGCTCGTCTTTTCTTCTTGAAAAAAGCATGCCAGTAGCCTATTTCCTGTAAGATTGTTCAGCTATTGACAAAATGGTTTAGACTTTCGCGGCTGAGGTTTTCAGTGTCACTGTTTTTCGAGTTTGAAAGCCGTGGATTTTTGGAATTTCTTCCTGACGTTTCGCTGGCGCGAGTGGCTAGCTTCTTCAGAGGTTTTACCATCATGGCTTGCTGTCCGATGACTAACTTTTAGGCTTCGTAAAGCGTATTTACGAGGAGTCATCTCCCCTCTAACAAAACGGGCTCGGAAAATATATGAACCAGAACATCTGGAGAAGGAACGAAATACCTTGAAGTGACCTTGAGATCAAATGGATACAGTGCCTCCGAGATCAGGAAAGCCATGTAACCAAAGAGCACCACGGTTCAAAAAGAGGAAAAGGATCAGATAGTTGCACGCGCATATCTATCGTTTATCCCTAGGTAAAACTGTTAGATAAACACGACATCGAAACAATCTTCAAACCCACGAGGAAGATAAAACAAAGCCTCAGGTCGGCTAAAGACAAAAGAGACCAATTTTCAGCAGAAAGGGTGTATGGCATAGCGTGCACTTATGGGAAAGTATATATCGGAACCACCAAACGATTCATGGGAACAAGATTGAAAGAACATAAAAGGAAATGCAGACTAGGCCAAGCGGATAAGTCAGCTGTGGCAGAACACGCGCTTAGTGAAGGAGACCACATAATTTTGTTTGAAAACACAGAACTATATGCCTCCAACCAGGGATACTATAGCCGACTGGTACGGGAGGCAATAGCGATCCACAAACTCACAGAGAATTTCAACAGAAAAGAAGAAGCAGTGAACCCCAATCGAATATGGAACCGCATTTTTATGAATTCGAGAATAACAAACGGGATGACAACAGGCAGCAAGATTGTTAATGTTCCAGGTTCAAGTACAGGTACAAGTACAGGTACAAGTACAGGTACAAGTTCAGGTGCAAGTACAGGTGCAAGTACAGGTACCAATACAACTGATTACCTGACAAGGCATAACTACGCTTTACGAAGCCTGAAAGTTAGTCATCGGACAGCAAGCCATGATGGTTAAACCTATGAAGAAACTAGCCGCTCGCGCTTCCAAATTCGAAAAACAGTGGCACTGTTCAGCTATTGCTGTGATTTATTTTTGGTACTTCTCTGGTAATACTGTAGTCTCCTTGGTTTATTGCATTTAACTTTTCACTTTTCCATGACATCCAACAATCTTATTTTTTGTACTAGTTTGTACAATTTTTTTTAAGATGTTCTTTCAATCATGCGTTCTGGTGCCTCATATTCGCTTGAAATATGCATCCCTATTCCATTGGTGCATTGCTTGAAGTTATAGTCTTCGTTATACACACCTATTCTTTTCAGATGTTCCCTAACTTGGCTTGACTATTATTGATGAGAGACCCTCCGGCGATCAGCAGAATGTAGTTATATATATCTGGATATTTATTCTCCAATAATTTTTAATTTTTATTTCAGTATTCAGTTAGGTTGGAGATCGATCTTGCGTGCTAGGAACCTATATTTTATATTTTTCTGAAAATTTCTTGTGATGTGATACATTTCTCATGCGCTTTAGCCTACAATATCTTCAAATAGTATAGCTCAACGAGTTCCTTTTGGATATATCCATTTATTTTATGCATCAAATACAAACATTGTAGAATAAGTGTACAAAACAAATTGTAACTCCATGATATTGCCTAATTTATCAGCAAGTATATTTGTAGTAACAACTTTATTTTTCACCAGTGGTTTCCACAGTCTATCGAAGTTGAGTTGATATTCACTGTGAAATGAGTTCTCCACTTTAATTACTTTTTGTCTGCGTAACTCTAAATCAAAATAAGGATACCTCCTCATTATTATTATTCAACTTTTTTATTTTACTCTTGTAATTAGACTGAATTCTCCTGAATGATTTTATAAGCAAGGTAATCGGATGATCTCTCTCGAATATATTTTTAAAACTCACTCAAATTTGATTCAAGAAAGAGGAAAAAAGTATTAACGTTTCAATTGTTGTGGGATACCATTTCTGATTGTTACCTTGTTGGTCTGATTCAATTTTAGAAGATATATGAATTTTTTTGTGTTTCGAGTTGAAAAGAAAGATGATATGATTGATAAATTGACCATTTTCGGTATATGATATAAATATATGGAAGAGAATTGAATGAAATTTCAGATGTTAACATCAACCTAGAACTTTCTCAAGTTGTTTTCGATTGCTTTCAGGATCCATTTATCGAAAGTTTGCAGCAACTCGTCAATATTACTTCAAATTTTCTACGTACAACAACAAACACATCAGTTATCGTGACTACGACACTATGGGATGAAATATATTCGTATATTCGTCTACTTCATTTTCTATCTCAAACTTTGATATCCCGAAGTTTACTGTTATATTTGCACTGAAACTGTTATAGCCGGCTTCTGGCAAGGAAATTGCTCAATCCGATTAATAGAAGAGTAAAAGTTTCGAGCGCTTCTCGTTCATTGTGGAATTTGCAGAAGATAGACGATGCTATCTCAAACATTGGCATCCGGGGTATACTTGATTCAGAATGTGTTTGTTCTACTTATGGCATGGGATTGTTGAATGGAGGACATCTCTTAACCGAATATCCAGAATAAATGGAGTTCAGCTTCAGATCAAGGTTACCATACACTTAAATGAGCACAGTTAGGAGTAATCTAACTCTGAATGAATTGATTTATCTCCTACAGAAACTTGATTGTTTTCTAAAATTTTATCAACTTCAAATATTATGGAAATATTTCATGTGCATTCCAGTTGAAACGAGTCATTCTGTATAATGTTTGATAATACAACGTTAATCGATGTCAGAAGAAATGCAATACCTCCTCTTATATGTAATTATGTGATTCCGTACCAGAAGGTGAAACTAAAGAGAAACATTTACTTTGTCACACTCACATTCTGAAGAATTCGAAACTAGTAGTAGTAACTTACAGCACCTGCTAATTTCTTACCGAAAATTATCTACGATATACATATGTCCAGTGGAGGTAAATCTGTGGATTAGGATGGCTATTTTGTAGAATCTCGTCTTTCAATTTATCAACCCAGAAAGAGAAAATCCGTTCATGAATAGTCAGTAACGAAGTAACCTACATTATGTTCAGAAGGATATGATAGACAACCAATCCGTGATATATACAGATTAGTACAGAAAACTAGATTATTGAAAAAGATGTCATGTAAGAGATGGGGGAAAGACGCTATAATCCTTATGAAGTTGTAGTGTGCATGCCATTTGAAATGATTCACCCTGCATAACTTTTAGTACAATGATTCGCAGGAAAAATTAAAAAAAAAACACGTCAACCATAGTATACTGGGGGAAACATTTTGACATTTTCACACTTGATGTTACTTCCTCTATCGCACCCGCAGAGCATGTCACCAATTTTTTGAATGGATCACCCTATATTGTTTCGCATTATCAGTGCATCAATAGGGCAATTGAGGGGGATATAAATTCATTCGAAAACGAAATAGTGTTTGCGACAATTTTTAGATGATCATTTTTCTGATCGCTGGATTGGCAGAAGAGGTTCTACAGAACGGCCACCAAGGTTTCCTAATCTCACTCCTGTCGATTTATTTCTATGGGGTTATTTGAAGTCTGAAGTTTATGAGATAGAACCAACACCATCAGAAGATTTGAGAGTGAATATCATGAGGAATTGCAGAGAAATGATTTTCGAGATTCTCAACCATGTGAGGGCGGCAAAGGAAGCTCGTTTGTACCATTGTATGGAAGTTTGTGGAAACGTTTTAGAACATTTACTATAGATTTTTTTTTCATTGTCCAGTCATCGGATTTTGATTCAAAAATTATTAAAAAATCTCTTTTTCTGATTTATTGCTTCCATATTTGTCTCTAGAACGAATATTCCAAAATGTGGCCTCCTGTATATTTGTTGACCTGTTTTTTTATTTTTCCTGCAAATCATTGTTACAATAGTTATTCAGGATGGCTCATTTTCAATTCAATCAATTTGTAGCTCCCGACCATGTTTCATACTTTGTTGAAATCTGCTCATCATGGAACATCTGATAATGCGAAACAGTATAGGGTGATCCATTCAAAAAAAATTGGTGACATTCTCTGAGGGTGTAATAGGGGAAGTAACATCAAATATGTCAAAATATGTCCCCCTGTATACTGTATTTGACGTGGTTTTTTATTTTTCCTGAAAACCAAAAGTATTTTGGTATAATTTGACCTACATTTTCCAAGATGATATCCAAAAGAAATGTGAAATGATTGGATTGATATTTGGAGGGTGATATTTTGTACTCATCAAAATATATAAGATAACGGCAATACTTCATTATAAGGTACTCACACTGTACATTGAGCAGTACTGATACGTTCAACGGTAGATCTAGAGCGATATGTCTGACGTAACATGTCAGCGTAGCATTATGATGACCTCTCAGCACTCTTCCAAGCCTAGCATCAGTTCTTGAGCCGATTTTCTGATCTCGAACAGTCTCAGTCAAATTGAGCACCTCAAGGGGAACTTCTGGGATCTCCAAGAGAGCAGAAGATCCGAGAGCAAGTTCCCACGAGAGTTGCGGTTTGGGGTTGCCTTCGTCGACGACACAAGATACTGTTAGGTCGGAGTTTTCCTTGACTGGGATAAAAGGATTTCCGGGATCGAGAATTCTGTTATCAATCATCAAGTAGGCCTTTTTGGGTGCATCTTTTTCGGTTAATATTTTACGGTACGGGATTTCAAATCTGTTTATATTATATTAGACAATGGAAGTCCGTACTGATGAAATACACCATGAAACATTGTCAACCACTTTCAGTTAACATTTTCAACTACTCAAGAAGACATACTACTGCAATCATCAAAACACTAAATTCCAAAAACTACACCTCACGACAAATCGTGAGATCAAATCGTGAAGATCAAAACCTCCACAAAATTCATTTGAAAAATATATCACAACATGTTTTCAAGTGAAAAAGCTACTGTGCTAGAGAAACATGTAATATATTTTTCAAATAAAGTTTGTGGAGATCAGTGAGGAGTAGCTTTTGAAATTACTATGGATCTTCATCAAGTAACGGCCATATCAATCAGAAAAAAAAAACACTAAATACTTCTTTTTGTGGAAATATTGGTTTACAGAAATATCTAGTTTGAATCTATCAGGAAATAAATAGACATCATCTTTTCATATTCATTTCTCAAAATTCGCGAAAAGTCTCTAGACTATACCTATGTGGAATATACTATTCACGAAATTGATTTTTTTATATTTGGAGACGTTCAACTCTAAAAAAAATGCCTGATAGGCAGCAACATCGTCGTGATATGATCAACAGATAACGAAGAAACTTTGTGGTTTTGTAAACTTCCAAGAGGTAATCTCACATTGAAGTGTTTTTTAACACGTAACGAAGAAGTTGTTGATTTTGGGTTCACTATTCACTTGAAAATCACAAAACTCACAGAATACCGTGAAAAATTCGCTTCAAAATAAACTTAATGTATTGAGTGGAGGATAAATAAATTATTAGATAATCATCAGCACCTGAAATATCAATTAGTGATTACTTGAGTAGTTAGTTGACTTAGTTGACTTTGTTGACTTAGTTGAGTTTTATAGTGTCCTCTGGTTGTGGCAAAAGTTTCATGATCTAAATTCTATATTTGAAGTGTTTTGACGGAAGCGAAAAGAGGTTAATTGATTTTTTAGACTCCGGGCCATGTGAATAAAGAAAAGTGGAAGCTTTCACTCTCATTCCATGCCTGTCATCAGTTCAAACATTAAATGAGCCTGTCTGAAAAAAATTGCAAAAGCATAGTTTTATCTACAAGGCTCGAAATATGCACTCCTGAAAAACTGATGACACTATTTAGAAACTCTAAAAATGCAGGACATCAACAAGTTAATACAATGCATGCAAAAAGAAAAGAAAAATTATTAATATATGCATAGAGCCGATTAAGCAAATAAGCAAATGTGTATTTTGTTTTCAAAACTGTTCACAACATTGTTGGGTGAGTTAATCCATGTTTCGAAAATAAGATTTACCAAAAAATATTGTCTCTGCCTCGTTGCGAATTTTTCCTTTTTCAATTTGAGTCTGTGACCACGTAACCGTGAAACATTGTTGAAGACAAACAGTTATTTCCGATTAGCATAGTTATACTTAGCTATACGGAAATATATGATGAGGTCCCCACGGAGTCGACGTCGGTCAAAAGCTAGCAGTTGTGCCATCCTCAGTCTTTCGGGATAGGTTGGACGCACTTCACCAAAGGGCATGCGTGTGGCTCGACGCTGTACATTTTCCAACAAGTCCCTATCGCACACCAGAACAGGACACCACACTGGACCTGCATACTTCATGATTGGACGAACGTAGGTTTTGTACAGTTTTATGGAACTTGATTATGACAGATAGAGGAACGTTTCGCGGATGAGGTCAATCAGTGTGTTTGCGCGTTTGCATGTGGATATTATATGTTCGGACCAAGTTAAGTCGGTATTAATAGTCACTCCCAAGTCTACATGTGAGGACACTGTACGTAACGATTGGCCGCTTATTGTGTACGTATGGAGTGGATTGTTCTTTCCTTGATGGAGTACGACGCATTTGTCGACGTTAAGAGGTAGAAGTCAATCCTCGCACCACTGACTAATCGAATTGAGGTCTTCTTGAAGGGAATGATGTTCGACTAACGCATTTCCATACAGTTTGGTACCATCGGCATAAAACGACTTGCTGGACTTCATGTGAAGAGCAAGATCACTTGCATAAACAACGAAGAGGAGCGGGCTAAGAACAGATCCCTGGGGAACTCCACTTGTGACTTGTCTGTGCGAAGAAAAAGAGTGATCCACTTTGACCAAGAAAGTCATGCAATTTTCAATCCATAGGTTTAGTTGGCCTCGAATACCGTGTGTGTCAAGTTTGTGCATTAGCCTTCTCACTGGGATCCTGTCGAAAGCCTTGGCAAAGTCAAGATAAACGATATCTGTCGGTATTTTCCTATCGTAAGCTGTCGTCTAATCGTTCATGCATTGTAGTAGACTGCTGGTGGTTGATCTACCTTTGACGAAACCATGTTGTTCTGGTGGTATGATTGCATTTTTTGTTAAAAATTCTGACATATCTTTTACGATGATGGTACTTTGAAAGGTACAGATAAAAGACTAATGGGCCTGTAGTTAATTGGATTGAGTTTATCGCCTTTTTTGAGAAAAAAGGGGCTCGTTCCATCCAAAACAGGAAATGAATTCGATTTAATGTTCAATAAATGATTTTTGATTTTTTCCGAAGTCAAATTATCACGTAGTCGTTCTGCTATAATTTTTGGTAAGTGGTCATCTCGAGGCTCGACCGTGAAGGAGCTTGTGAAAGAATCCGCCAAAATCTCTGTAGAACACAAGGAACCGTCAGGTTTTCGTAGAAGCGGAATGTTTACTTTGGTGTTCAGGTTAGATCGTATGAACTTGTACAGTTTTTTATTGTTTTCAGAGTCTGTAATAGATTCTTCGAACTCACGACGTGAAGATCGTATTGTTGATACCAAGTGTTTTGAGAAATTTCGATGAGCTTGGTAATCTTCTGTGACTTTTGATCTTTTGTATCTTTTCCAGAGTATTTTTTGTGATGTATGAGTGACATTATTTCGGCATTGATCCATGGTTTGAGAGGATTTTTCTGGCATATTTTGTTACAGGAGTTCTTGTCGGCAGAGGCAGTTACGGTCGAGTAGAATTTTTCCCAGAGGATATCAACGTCATCACATACGTTAAACAGTTGTGTCTAATCGATGGTAGAAAGAAAGTTCCTCGGATAACTGATCAAAATCGATTATTTTGAAAACTTCAGTTTCGTACTTGTTTGGCATGTGATTGTTGAGCTGAACAGTTGCGTAGATTACTGCATGGCCCGATAATCCAATAGGTGGTAGGATTTCATGATCTGTGATGATGTTTTCATCGTTGGTAAAAATGAGGTCAAGAACAAATGGCTCGTTGTTGATTCGGAATCTAGTTGGTTCAGTGATGAGTTGAAAAAGGTTTGAATCGGCAACAAAATGCATGAAATTACTCGTGGCGCTATTTGTGTCAGGTATACTATTAATGGACCAAGTGATATTGGGGTAGTTAATGTCACCAGCAATGATGAGGTTGTTAAGGGTCGATTATTGATTTATTACTTAATGATCTCATTGCATAAATATATACATCCTCCACCACCGACACGATTCAATCTGTCCGCTCTGTACATACTGTAGCCTCTTATGTTAACCAATGAATCTAGGTCGGTTGGTTTAAGCCATGTTATGGTTAGGAGTATTATGTTAGGTTTGAGATCAACTATGTCACATATGAGTTCGTTAATGTCGTACTATTATTTATTTTTCATAAAGTCTTGTTTACCAACACTTCATGTATGAAGTGAAATCAACTATAATACCAAGAATGAATAATATCTGTATTACCGTAGCCTAAATCCAGTCATTCAGTACTATTTTAAAAGAGTAAGGATATTATAATTGTAGCATTCTTATGTTTGTATCGATATCCGCCTCATCTCCCCTCTTTATTCGAATAAAATATTGTACCCGCTATCACAATTATAATTTAGGCCCTTTGTTTTTTTGTTCTTTATCATTTTCTTTTTTTTTTGTAAGGTGCAAGAGGAAGAATGAACTCTGTTCAATCTTGTATACGAATTTGTATTTTTTTTTTCCATATTGAATAATGTTATTTCTGCTGTCAATGAATTCATTTATCATTATTATTATCATAGTATTATTACAATCATATAGGAGTGTACTAGTACATGAGTGATATTATCTTGTTTGAACAAAAGGAATTTTTTCATTCATCAAGTTTTGTTTTGCTTTTATCACTTCATTATTTCAGTCCGTTTATTCTGAAACTCGCTGTGAAAAAGTACTAATAGAAATGAAGATGGCAACGAAAATAACTGAATTCACCATGGTAATGATGGAACGAGAAATTCTCTAGTTCTCTTCAGAAATGAGAGGACGGGACTGTATTTTATAATTCAATATCACTGAAGTCTCTTCAACCCCATTACGATTATTTACTCAGATCATAACAAAGGTTTGGAAACGAAGCTGTTTCAAGTTTCTAGACGGTAGCAGTGCCTCAAAGTAATTCGAACTTCAATTTAGATCCTTTGAGATATCAAAAGATATAAATTAAGAGAGTCTGAGCTAGTGCGAATACAACCTAAATGATTAATGGATCGAATGGGGAGCATGGTACAAAGAAAAGAGAAATATTTCTCGAACGAGTTATTCATCTGGAAAGTTGGTCATGGTCAACAAAGTCACTTGTTCGTAGTTATTAGCTAATTCTAAAATCTACTAGAAAAAATAATGCTTCATATGCTTATTATTATGATCAATTATTTGAAATTCAATAGTATGGTAACATTTCAACAAGTATACAGGGTGTCGACTTAAAAACGTACCACCCTTTTGATTTCGGCTCCGATAGAGAATTTCAAAATACGCAAAATACAAAAATACGTCGAACTTATTTTAAAAGGAGACATTTTATTGAATGTATTACAATAACCGTTCAGTAGAGACATACGCCCTTGAATCTTAAATGGAAGAGAGGGCTTAGGAAGAGAAAGATACTTCATTTCAAAGGTCGTTCAGCAACCTTTTCAGAAAAACTGTGTATTCATTTTGGAGAAATCGAGTAAAATATCGAAGATATTCAAATGTCACGTGTTTTGCTATAAAACAAAAAATTAATGAAAAGTAATTCATCTTTTTACATGTCCGAAATGTTATCCGATATTTTCTGAACAGTGATAAAGACTGCTTTCAGTCACCTCTTATATTCCAAAAGACTTCCAGCACTCATTTTGATTTCTGACACAAAATTGAAACATTGGATGTTCCTTCCCCGCTTGGGGATTTGTTCACCATATGGAGCTGTTCTTAGATGAAGGTTGCGTTGAAATTAAGATGCGTTGAAATTAATCGACTCCCAGGCACTTTGCTGTTTGAGTCGGATCTTTTCTGCAACAGGCTGAAATAGCTGTTTACCGGTGGCTCTTAAATTGAAATCAATGTGGAAATGATCTTTTGATGTTCATGGAATATCAAATTTGCCTGAAGTACCTGAAGTACCTGGACTAAGGCATTCGGACCGCTTGAAAGGACAAACAAGAGGTTGACACGTTCAGTTTGAGTAGAGCCTTGATGATGACAGCACGACCAGCGTCGAAAGCGCTCGCATAAAATTAAATAGGAGTTATTAAGCTTCAAATCCGTTTTGTAACTTATATTAATATGAAAATACTGAAAATAGAAAAAATCATTGATTATTCAAAACATCTTGGACTTGAATTAAATTTTGAAAAATGCGAGTTGATTACTCTTTCAACTCCGAATAATATTTCCGAATCCATTTTGAAATTGGCTCCTGGCATAAGAATTTTGGAAAAGTCTAAATGGAGTCTTCTGGGTGCTCCTCTCTCTAAAGATTCACTTTCAGAACATCTTCGAGAAAAACGGGAATCACTCAAATTGCTGACCACCAGATTGAATGAACTTCCAAAACACGTTGCATTNCTGATGAAGTCCTATAATTGCAACTTTGTTTACTGAACCAAGTTATATACAAAGTATATTTTGAAAGCATTATGAGGAAACTGGTTCATCCTTCCATCACAAATCTCATATAAAACGAGTCGTGTGACGATAATGGCAATACTCATTTAGTTTAATAGCTTTTATAGCTCACCTGCACTTCCTGAGATTTTCGTAACGATCAATTTCAGCAGCGAATTGCGCTTTTAAATCACGTCTGGAAATATCAGTATCAAAGCTGTATCGAGAACAGGATTTGTTGCTTTAAATTTATTTCAATTTGGTAAATCTGGTTTTATTTCAATGTATTGGAGTTTTATTGTTCCTAGACAAATTTCAGAAGTATTTGCAGATGAAGGGTGAATTTTGTACAGAAGAATGAGTTCCCATGTGAAGTAGAGAACAACTATTTTAGAAATACTTTAAAATCAATACTCTTACTCCAAAGTGAATAAAAAGTAAAAACAAAAATTGAAGACATGCTACACTTGTCTGGTTTGTAATTTGTTGTAGGAAAATGAGAGCCCAATATCGATGTATCAAGATAATCTTCTAATTATTCGTATGATTAGGTGGGAATTCCAAAAAAAAAATTCCAGAAAAAACTATTTCTATTCATTGATGAATAGATACATATTTATCAACTACATAGTAGTCGGAGTTGATGTAGTCGACATGATGTAGTCGGAGTTAAAAGTCGAAAGGTGAATATTGTGAAAAGGTGAAATATACATTCGATACTAAAAAGTGCATATCGAAAAGTGTATATCAGAACTGCTTTCAGGATTATATTATGTCATATTATATCTGGAGGTGACTACTTTAGAGGAAACACAATAGAAATTGATGATTGAATAAATGTTTGTCGAGAAAAGTGAAAATTCACCTTATTTTTTGAAAACACTTCGTATACATAATTTGAAATTTTTCAGTGGTGGTTTATTCCGCCTGCTACTTGGAAGCATAAAAACTGATACAATCAACATTGACGTGATTTGAATTGCACATAACTTGCTCATTTCCTCTGATTCAGTGTCTCACGATCTCTTGTTGAATTTTGTGATCACGAATGTGAATTCCTTCCCGCCCAGTCAATTTCAATTCCTGTTCAGGTGTATGCCATATTAGATATACTTTTACTTTGGAGCGGAGGCTGTATCGATCTGTAGGGTAGCTGTAATGTAAATTTTTCTCCGCTCAGTAAATTTCAGCTCATATGCTTGTATACCAAGTTTTTCTGCTTTGCATGTTGTCAAGGCAACTATTCATCATCCACCTGTTTGTGATATTAATCTTGAATNTAAGAACAGCTGATGAGAGGGGTGTTATGTAAACAAACATGTGTACCAACTGTTGGTGATGAAATATTTCATTTGTTGAAAACTCAATATACATATATATAATATAATGATACTATATCTTGAAAACAAGAGCTAATATATAATTTTTATGGTCACTTTCGGTTTTAACACGTGGAAATACATTAAAATCATCTAATTTCAACCCCGAAACAAAAACTTTGTTGTGTTGTGATATAATTACATCAGTAATAAGTTCAATAATGATGATCAGTTGGTTCAGTTGGTCATTCATTGGAATGTTTGAATTTTTAAGTTCATTAATTTCCAGTGCTTCCATATGATTCAGTTTCAAACCTTTATTTTCTATGTGTACAATTTCGAAGCCTTCGTTAAAGGTGTAATTTTCTTCTAAAAGATGATTTGAATATGTCGAAATTGTTCTTCTATTTACATAGTTCATATGATGTTCCTTGATTCGATTCCTAAATGTTCGAGCAGTAGTCAACAGTTACAATAACTTATGATATCGTCATGATATACTTGATAATATTTGACAAATAGTATTTTAATAAAGGTTTAAGGCAACTTTATTACTCATAATAATTCTGTTTTATCGAATCAAACATATTTTTTTCCAACCGCGTTAATATGACGCTCCTATATTTTCTATTATGTACAAAAACGGCTTTAATGTTATCAACACAGCAGACATATTTTGATTCACAAAATAGTGGAATGGTTTTAAGATGAAAATTATGGTTTCGTAAAATAATATCAAATAGCTCAGTGGTGTCAAATGAGTGGTACGACATGATGATCATGGGTTGCAGGACTTCGAATCTCAGCGTAATTTTTCCTTTATGCTGTTAGAAACAAAATATTGTCATTCGTATAAGTACCAAACTTGGGTGTTTGGATAATCACAACAAATAAATTTTTTATAAGTGAAATAAATTAATATTTCCACATAATGTGAGATAGTGTGAGAATGTTTTCACGAATCGAAATGCATGAGTGTTTCTTTTAAAAAATATCATTTCATGAAATATTTTGAAAACGCGGCTGTCACTTTTTTTCCAGCATCGAGAAGGTCATTAAAATGCTACTAGTTGCCCATTCAACCGAACTCGTAGCATCAATAATAACGGGGTTGTCAATGGTGCCGACTTAATTTGTAACACCCCGTATATAGTAGTCCATACTTTAATCTCTTTCCGTGAGCTTTTTCTTCAGGTTGTTTTTTTTTCTGTTTCCATCTACATCCACTGTCAAATCGCCGGACAGTTCTCTCTCACATCTACAAATGGTTTTCTAAAACCCTTCACATAAATGTGTCCATCATGTACAGAGGATTATTTCAGATATTAACTTGAAACAACCATATTCAAATATGAACATTTGTTAATATGTATATGAATATTTCACATTGTGTGACTTGAAGAAGTGTACTTACAGATAACATCCGATAAATACTAATAGTATGTTCTTCAAATATCTGCGGAAATTACATGATATTGGTGTAGTATTTTTTTATTAATAGGCTTTCAAAAATCGCTGTGATCTAGATTACGAAAAATATGATTTTACTATAGATTGAAGGGAATTTTACAGCGATTCTCAATTTCAGATAGTAGTGGTATGTAACAAAGGGAGAGATCGAAATGGAATAATTATATTTTCATTATGCCAGGTCGATTATTATTGAAATGAGTTTTCTGGCACAACATTATCAATGAATATTCATGAAATTGCAGATTTCCACTCTGTTTCCTTGTCATTCAGGTTATCTCATCGCAGAAATGAGACTGTGATTAATCGGTTCGTATAAAATGAATGAACAAAATGCTATATTGAAACTGACTAACCAACAATTGAAATATTCCTGAACTGATCTGAATGAATGTTTGAGTGTGTTCTGAAACTTATGATGCACTGTTTGGAACCTTTGGTGTAGTAATGAATATTACTGGAGTTTTTTCCCAACACCAAATCGTTATTTTCAACACGTCGATACGTGTTTCGATCACCAAGTGATCATCTTCAAAGAGAAAGATTAAACTTCTGATAATTGAAAATGAACATAACTGAAGTGAACCAAAATTTCAGATGAAGATGTTTCCAGAAAAGTCAAAAATTAACAAAATTGAGATGGGTGAATATATGTGTGATAGATCCATCTTGGATTTCATCCTTCACTAAATAAACTCTTTGTCAATGTTTACAGTAACTCATCAAATCAAATTATTCAACTTTATACGGGATGAAATTGATTGATGAATATGAGTGTAATGAATTGGATAAATGAATGTCATTTTGAAGAAGTAGGCCAGCTATAACTATATTCCTATTTTCCTGCATTCTATGAATCAGGTTCTTCAAGGTACAGCGTAAGAATTGAGACTTACGAAAGCCTTCTTCATTTATTCTGATGGACAGTTTGCGATTACATTGTTTTTCCTAAGGGATTTTTCTTAAAATCCCTTAGGAAAAAAATCGTTGTCTAATGCCTACAAAACTGATACTTTCGTATAACTGCCCAGAATGAAAGTTTCAATCTCATTGATATATCCAAATAGGTCAGTTTCCCCGTACCAGAACACACTAACTCATATACACGTAAAAAAGAAAAGTGTGTTGCATGCACATTTGAATATATACCTGAGACTCATCTGGATCTAGTCATAAAGCTCAAAACATAATACCTACTCATTTTTCGTCTTCTTGTGATGCATTGTTTGGAACTTTTGGTGTAGTGATGAATATTACTGGAGTTTTATCCCAATACCAAACCATTATTTCAACAGCTCGACGTGTCTCGATCATCAAATGATAATCTTCAGGAGGAAGATTGAACTGTACATCTCAGTAATATAGCTATAGGAGTTCTGGCTCATTCCTTATGTAAAAACACGTGCAAGTTTGAGCAGGTTCATTCTGACGATTTTTGGAGCTGAGGTCTAGTTCACACGGAAGGGACAAAGGTCCGTGCCTCGTCTCTTTCTGACGTTCATTCTGTGTGTATTGGGTATTAGACTTTCAGAACCCACTCCTACACTTTTGCCGTCATACAGTCGACCAATCAGAAGCTACCGCGCAGTAGATGAACAAGGCGGGTACGAGCACAAAACCCCATGTATTTTCCTATGGAGCTAAACTTCTTGCAATTTTCATGACATCCGATCGGAACCTTGTGGAACACCCAACTCGAAGTAGGTGTGTTTCGGAGGGTGGGAGAGAGAAGCGTGTGACGTAATCGATGCAGGATGGAATGGATATCGAAGAGATTCAAAGAACGTGGCCACCCTTGAGACTCCGCCTCACCCCCTCGGGCACCCTTGTCACATACCAGTCACGTAGTCATTGGCAGCTGAGTGAAATTGAATTAAAAATCTTATCGATATGAGAATCGAACACACGTCGTCGGCGTGGTAGACGTTGTCCTTACCCTCGACATCAACGACACCCTAAAGCTAGTCTAATCTTCCTCTTGAAGATGATCACTTGGTAATCAAAAAACTTGTCGAAGTGATATAATAACGGTAATATCCATTCGATTATCTGTCAGTTCTTCACATGCTATGTTTAGTCACAGAATAGCCAAGGTGTCGTGGTCAATTTTTTCAAAATTCTGTAAAAGACTTCAGTTACAAATAATCTTGTTTTTAGCTATTGAATTTTAAGTCTTTATACTCAAATGACGTTGAATTTTTGAATCTAGCATTGTACTTGCTATGTTTCTGATGTATTAATGTTCTCAGTTATTAATTGAACGGTTTCATTTAGCTTGCCCTGCTTGTTTGGGTTAAATTTAGTAATTAAAGTTTAACCCTCTACTTGTTGACATATTGATCTTATTTGCCTCACATATTCAATTTGTATGACAAAATTATTTAATGAATTTTATATCATTGTAAATTCAAGATGACCGCAGCTACAAAATGGCGGATTACATTTTTTTTTGACAACCACCTCAATATCGGTATCAAATGACACTGTTTGACTGGTAGAATAGTATAATACTCCGAAAAATGTGCAAATTCAAGATGTCCGCAACTACAAAATGGCGGATTACATATTATTTCAGAACTACCTCAATATGTTGCGGTCCAATATTGACGTATCGAAAGGGCTGGTAAATAGCGCTTTCAGCTACATTGCAGAAATTGTTGGCCTCAGTTTCGTCGAAGTCAAATGTACAAAACAGATGTATCGTCAGTTTAGATCAAGTTTGGAAGAGACGGCGTACATCTTATCCACCCTAAAGCCATATAGTTTCCAGCAAAGTTCTATTATGGGACTGCTGAATGAAGGACGCAACCCTTAATTTTGTCATAGGATTCCACTGTCCACAAAATGCAAGGAAGCACTGTAGACTGGGTATTTGTGTATTTAGGCCCGAAATTGTTTGAAGACGGACAAGTATTGGTGGCCTTAAGTCGAGTGGAGTCTTCGGAAGGTTTATGTATTATGGAGTTAGATTTCAACTAATTGTCGGGAAATAAACCTTAAAATATTGAGGTACTAAATGAACTAAATAGAAAGAAAATAATTGAGTAACAAAATTCAAAATGAAAACTTGAAAATAAAATAAGTGAAAAAAATGTTTTGTTACATGGTTTTATTGGAAAAATAAGTTAATATTTTATATGAGGACAGAACATAAGCACTGAGGAAAATCCTTAAGATGCCATAAGGGCGGTGCTTGTACAGAAGTATATAATGTACTGAAAACTAAAACATAATTCGGAAAGTCCTAGGTACCAGTCATCATAACACTCTCCTCAGCAGTCTACGGTATTGATCAGATATAAAATAATAAAATCTTTGGACGTAGCGTAACCTGAGTAAATATGTAAATACTACGCCCAACGATTCTATTATTTTTTTATCTGATGAAAACCGTAGATTGTTGAAGGGAGTGGTGTGATGAGTGCTATCCAGGACTTTCCGAATTATTTTGTAGCTTTCAGTACATTATCTACAACCTTATTATCATTTTCAATGAAACTGTTCAACATAAAAAATAATCTACCTATTTTATTGGTATAATCGTTTTTTCTATCTCATGTCCTACTCTAATGTGTATCCTGAATACTATGATTTTGTTTTATTTTCCCGGTCATTGAAATTCATTTCGTANACTCCACGACAAATATCGTTTTGGTCTGGTGGTCGAGAAGGACTACATCAGGCTTATTAGCTTGTATGAGCCTGAGGGTGGGGAACGAATAGTTCCAATAAATTCGGCACTTCTCGTTCCCCACAACGGATTCAATATCCCCCGGAGCGTAGGGCAACACTGGTGTCTCGTCAATACCGTAAGAGTGCCGTAGATGGTAATATGGCACTCTTAAGGCCGCGTTATGTCGATGGATATAGGCCGAGACCGCATATGCTGGACATTCTGATAGCAAGTGCATTAGGGTCTCGCATTTTTATTATTTATAATACTTCAAGTTGTTTCTCACACTGATATTTATATACTACACGTAACCATAATTGAGATATCCTCCAAAAAATTACCTGAACCCCTTTCTAAGGTACCTGTTCAATTATGATCACCTATATGCTTCAGGTGATCATACATCTACATCAATAATAATTCTTTCTCGGTTTTTAAGAAAACAAGTTCAATAATGGTGATGTATTCAATTGGTCATTCAATTCAATGTTTGAATTTTTGAGTTTATTGATTTCCATTGCTTCCAAAAGATTCAGTTTCAAACCTTTATTTTCTGTGTGCAAAATTTTTTACCTCTTCGTTAAAGATTTTCTTCTAGTAGATGATTTACATATGTTGAATTTGTTTTTTATTTACATAGCTTGAATGATATTCCCGGATTCGATTCCTAAATGTACTGCCAGTTTGACAAAGCCACTTGACGAAGTACTGTGCTAGCGAAACATGTTGTGATATATTTTTCAAATAAAGTTTGTGGAGATCAAATCATGAGGTGTAGTTTTTGAAATTACTATGGATCTTCATCAAGTAACGGCCGAATCAATCAGAAAAAAAAATGTATAAACTGAATACTCACACTGCATCACAAACTATCCTCATATTGGGTTTTCAACTTTTTTAAATATTACTGGAGTTTTATCCCAACACCAAATCAACACGTGTTTCAATCACCAAGTGATCATCTTCAAGAGGAAGATTAAACTCTTCTCAATCACCAAGCTATCATCTTAAACTTTTCTTAATCACCAAGTGATCATCATTGTGTTGAAGACAATCACTTGGTGTCGAGGCGTTAAAAATAACGGTTTGTTGTTGGTATTAAACTCCAGTAATATTCATTAGTACACCAAAGGTTTCAAACAGTGCATCACAAGTTCAACTTTTTTCAAATCATCTAAAGGAACAATTCGTTCAAGCCAGTCAAACATACTACACTGTGGGTTGATAGACTGACATACATCAGAAAACAACTATCCCCCTGGCTAATACCTCGAAGAGCATTGAATTTTATTTGACAAGTGTCAGTGCAGGATTATTCACTGAAGTGATTCCTGCATATGCTGTTGGCGATACAACTGCCGCAATGGATTTTCAATTATTGGAACACACTTGCAGACTGGTTTCGGGCTGTTTGGCCTCTTGTCAGTGCAAGGTAGTATTTATGAAAATCATAAAGTCGATGATTTTCTATAATTGAAAATCGAATTCCTTCAGAGTATCATTTCACGAATTAGGCTGAAGCGGACAACAAACAACGGATTTGTCATCATCCCATCTGCCTGTGAACGAGGTACTCAACCGCATATCCGAATTTTGCCCAATTCTTCGTATAAGGAAAGAAAACTTTTCACATGTAGTCAGTTGGCACATCTAAAGACTGGCTATGAATCAAATTATCTAAAGGAACCAACCGGTCTGTAAGGGTGTTCCAATAATTGAAAATCTATATATTCCAGCATATGCAGGAATTACATCAGAGAAGAATGCTGCACTGACACCTGTCGGATATAATCCAATGTCCTACGTGATATCAGCCAGGGTAGTAGTTGTCTTCTGATGGAAGTCAGTCCATTAACCTACAGTGTACTGACTTGAAACTGGCCTGAACGAATTGTTACTTTAGATGATTTGATTTATAGCCAGTCTACAAGTATGCCCACTGACTATATGTTAACTTTTTTGTTCACAAGCAACATTCAACTCTATATTATACAGATGTAGAGTGAATTGTTGACTCATTTCCAAAAGAAGAAAACATACGAATTTATTGAATAACTGTGATTTGAGTAGCAGAAGGTACAAAGTTTCTTACGGACTATTTTGCATAGGAATCTCGAACGATAACAAACTTTTCGATAAATCACCATATTGAATGCTTGATCTCATTACAATTTCAGGATTGAATCCGATAGTTCCGTTTCTATAGATACAAAATTGGTAGAGGAAAAAGTCGCAGGTGGAACCGGAAATAACACATTTCCTGAGATTTCGCTTTCCCGGAAAGGCGTCGCTTATCGTTACTGTAAACGATATGACTCCCGGGCTCGGTTTTAGGAATTGTATTCGTGAAAAGAAAGTCATTCATTCATCTTCTGAGTATAATTTTCAGTGAAAAGTTCCGTGAATTTTTTTGAAGAGTCTGAAGAAGTATACGTAGGAAACATTGTAACAGGGTAATCCATTCATTATCATACAAGAAAAATGGAATTGGACAAAACAGTGAGGGAAAAGAAAAAGAAAAGAAGATCAATGTTTAACTTCTCAAATGCTCATTTGAAAAGTTCATGAAAAATGCAGTAAAGAACAAAGTTTGCAACGTCTTGACTTTATACAGAGCAGATATTACTATTGAGGATATTTTAAAAACTAAATAATTCTTTCAGATTCATTTTGTAATGCATCCTTGCATTTTGCTCTCTGGCATCAAAACTCTTACAAATTTGTTAAAAGGAATCTCTAGAGCGTTCTGAAAGGAAAATTGAAAAATGTCATTACACCAAGATAGAAATGACTAATATTTCCGTTCTCTAGTGAGATTTCTTTTTCACATGAAAAGTTTGTGTGCAGTAAAATATGTTGGAAAATGATCTACAGTTATTATTCAAAATATTCAGTTGTTGAACAACTGTTGATCAATTAAATAAGTTATAAAATCGTTGTCGTAAAGATGATATTCACAGAATAATCACGGAAAACTGAAAGGAAGTTTATTATTCTTGTTAATTTGCAAGAAAATGAAAATAGTTATTTATTATACAAGGGAAAAAAGTATTAGATTTTAGCTCGAGGTTGTGTTGTCTACCGACACGAAGCGGAGGGAGACAAAAAACCGTTGAATGATGCAACAAATTTTTCCATACTTCCAGAAAAGTATTTATCTATTTATTTTTTTATTCAACTTTTCTAGATGTGACGACACATTCACATGTGTCGTTACATGCGACGACACATTCAAATCTGATTCGAAGTTCCTCCTGAATATTCTTCCAAGATTTACTTAGCTTTTCGACTTTCTGATAGAAAAAAAAACTAATCGATACAGTTTATTGTATGATTTTTACTATAATGGTTTCACAAAAACCGCGACACGTGTTTCGTTATGCAATAGCTGCTTCAAGCATAAACTGAGAGTTACTTCTAAATTACACCATTTTATACTAAAACCTTGTACCTATTCGTCCACCTGAATAATAAATCTACCTGAAAAGGTCAGGTATGAATTCATTAACAATATCAGTACATTCTTCCAAAGTATACCTGTAAATATACCTAACTATTTTCACCTGCGAATTAGCAGGTTCAATAATGGCGAATTATTCAATTCAGTTTGATCGTTCATAAGATGTTGAGAGTTTTTGAATTTGTTTATTTCCATATTCTCCAACAGGTTAAGTTTCAAACCTTTCTTCTGGAAATGGAGGAGTTTGTATTCATGGTTGAAGTCATGTCTCTCTGAGATTAAATGACTGGCATAAGTGGAATTTATTTTTTCATTCTGAAAACTATATTTGTGTTCCTTTATGGTGGCTTTGAACGTTCTTCCAGATAGACCTATATAAAACATCGGAAATGATCCACCCGATAATTTATACACTCCTGATTTTTCTGAAACTGAACTATCTCTAATTGTGAAACTAGTAAAGTTAAATTACTGGGTATTTCATTAGATTATGGACTCAACTGGTCTGCACATTTTCTCAATTGAAGAGAAAAGTTTGGGGTCCTCTATTTGTTCTTCGCCAATTGAAGTACATCACTAGTGCAAATATATTAAAAACCTTATATTTTTCACTGTTTCACTCTCATTTTAGTTATAGCGTACAACTTTGGAGAAATTCATGTCATTCTATTCAAATATTTAGGATTCCAAAGAAGGCAAAGAAGGCTGATATTGAATACAGGGATCAACTTCATTTCTTCATTACGTTCTGATTGAAATCCATAAGGAACCATCTTTGGCGAAACAATGTCACATCCACGAACATAGCACGCGAAACGCTCACCACAACAGAATAAATCGATTTCGTCTTCACTTATCGCAAAAAAATTCCTCTATACAATATTTTGCCCCAAGGTTTCAAAGAATTCAGTCTGAATACTCACAAGAGAAAATTGAAAAATTATTTGTTGACGCATTGCTTCTATTCAGTCGATGACTTCAGAACATATTTTTGTGGTAACACACAAGTCACTACTTCTTTTTGATTTTCAAAGTTTTTACATATGTGATTGTTGTTATTTGCTTTTAAATTTCAACTTGTAGATTTTAAATGTAAAGCCAAACATGACTTGTTACAAACATATTCTATTAATGTAGTCAAGTATTTACTATAATTATTATTATTATACTGATTGAAATTGGCCAAACATGGAGGATGTTTCACCAACGAATGAAAGAACATAGTAGTAGTTTTCTGAATATGAAAACCAATTCCACATTTGCAAACCATATTTGACAGAGGAGCAGGAGTTCAACCACTGTAATATTTTAAAGATAAATGTTTGAAGCTAAATCTTTTGGAATGCTTGGAAATTAATAGATTCAAGAATTCTGAAAGTTCGCTTGGTGACCGAATAGAATTGAATTCTTCAAGTATTCCGAGTCTGTTTTCAATTGTGGAAACTGATAATGAATGTATTACATTTCTATTCAATGAGTTTGTTGAAACTTCCTTTTACGATATTTGAATTTTCATTATTTCTCACTCAAACTCATGTAAAATTATCAGTCATTCAGTAGGTTGAAAGACATATGCTTAAAATTATTATATTCAGCATAAAATGTCCATTTGAAAAATGAGATTTTTTCAGGAATGATGTTTATTAATTTCAATTGGTTTTCACCACAACTCAGGTAAAATATAACTATCGATGATAGGGAGAATGCTCATATTATAAAAAGCACAAGAATAATTTTGTCAGTACGAGACCACCTGATAATATTATTGTATAGCGAAACACGTGTTGCGGTTATTTACAGTTTTTTAACCTGTCTACTGTAAATCTCACAATGAAGTGTTATTTGAAGTTTTGTATTTTCCGAAATACAGGTGATTTTTTGAGACTCACAAATGGAAATAATAGTATTTCAGTTCAAAGATCGTTTGCAAAAGATAACTTTCTTAATTGTATATATAATTCGTGGGGTGATGAACCGTAAGTACTCAGGACTCTCCATTAGATTTTTTCTACTACTTGGAGCCATCTGACTTGTCCTTTTTTTCCAAGTCTTCATAAAACACAGCGGCCTCGTTGGCTCAATGCGTTTTCTCTCATATTTTTCATAACAAACATTCAAATAACCACAAACATCTTCCGCTGGATGCATATCATATTCTTTTGGACATAATTTAGGTTGATCAAAGATTGTTTGCCTCCTCTGATCGTATGCCGCACATTCGCATAATATATAAATAAATGTCTTTTTCTTTGTTGCATTGCATGCAGTTGAGGTTTATTTTGTTTAGGTATGCTCAAAATGGAAAATATCCAGTGAGAAGACCTGTAATTCTCGGAGCTGCTTTGTTGGAGCCGTTCATCAGTTCTCTTCTCGAAGGGCCCCTTTGTGAAGGTGTTTTCGTGTGTATTTGCTGGTATGTTTTCCCAGTACTTCATAGTTTCTCATAGATCTATTTTCCGATCTGGTTCCGTACCAAAAACTTCAGTACCCCCACAGCTGGATCAGGGTCGTCATACTAGTCAGATTTTTATTACTTACGATGCCTGAGTAACCTGGCAACCTATTCAACCGATTCCTGCCCGCCAGTTTTCTAGGTTCTTTTCAATGAAATGTGCCTAGAAGACTCATTTAATTTTGATTATTTGAAACATTCCAAATACAAGTAGTATTAGAATTTATTACATTTCACAAGATGGAAAGTGTAAAATTCATAAAAGCATCGAAATATCCTCATTTCGAAGATCTAGAAAGAGAAGCTTTATGAAGTATTGCGGATCTATTTATCTAATGGTGGTTGTAATATTTCAGCTTTCTTTTGAATGCGGCTTTTCTAGGCCGATAACATGACAGCAGAAAAAAGTCATTTCGTATATATTAGGTAGCTAGGTCCAGAGTGAGTGGATCAATTCGACCCTACACTACAACCTACGAAAATTGATTATGGTTCTCACCTATTCAAACTCGTCCAAAGAAATCTAGATTCCTAATGAAGCCAATTACCTTCTTTGATGAGTGATATTTCAGGTCAGCTGGAAGAGTTGGTATTTGATCCTATCCGCGGCGGACAATCACAAAGTATGTACTCTGCAACTAGGCCTGGAAATTGCCCCGTGGAGAATAATCCACTTCAAAGTTGAAAGACCATGGATCATGTTCCATAATCTAGTGAAGACCACATCAGTGAACAATCCACTACTACTTTCGCCAGCTAGTCAACTTACACAAATGTTTTGCTTCACAAATGTATTGTTTGAGCACTAGATGATCTGTTACGCATTCTTCATCCTCCATGACTGCAGGGAATTAACTGCACCCTCTAGCCATGAGACTTCCTACATGATCCTCTCAGGTAACCAGTATCGTACCTCCAGATCATCTTCTGGCATATCCTAAATGGCAGTTGATTGGGTGATATAAAGGTCATCGGACATTCAAAATGCAATATTTCCACCTTATTTCCATTGGAGGCATTTGTAAGTCAGGTCTACCTGACCAGATTTAGTCGTGTAGGTTTTTTTTTCGCCTCTGGTTTGGGTAAATCAACGAGAACGTTTGCTGACCTGCTTTTTCTCCTAATGCAGATTCTGCCTATGCTGCTCAATAATTGAGTGCAAGTGCAATTAATGAGATATCCTGCTCTTGAGAAAGTGATCAGTCGCTTCCTGTCTGCACCACCTAGTCTCCTAGGTTTTCAGCAGGTTCAAGAGTTTATGAATTGACAATTTTTCATTATTGATCTGATGTTATATAAAAGATAGTTGGGGTCATTTAGTCGACCTTTTTCTTCGCTATAGACTCAGAGTTGGATTATTTGGGAACTTTAGGCTCCGTAACGAGTAGCTAAGGAAATGAGGTCCACTACAAGGCTTTCTACGACGAGACGGCGTCGTTCGGTACTTCGGAGGTTCCGTTACTGGGCTTGAAATGTTACATCCTTTTGGCTTACACATACCGCTTACCTCCGTGGGCGGCACCTCACCAGATAGAGGCCATAGGGCGTTCACATGTACATGTATTTCAAGCCGGCATACCATCATTTTATAATTTGAAGTTAGACGCCAAGACAACGGTAGCCGATTGGTTAGCGTGCGTGATAATACTTATTCAATCTCTCGCTTTATGATCGTTAGTTCGATTTCAACTGTGGAATAATCGATGTTCACTGCGTTTTGTTCGACTCGAGTTAGTAATCACTTGATTGAAGTTGAAACCTCGATAATCTTCAGCTCACACCAGTTTCAACTTCTGAAAGTTTTAGTTGGTAAAGAGATGACAGCTAGGTAATGTGAAAATGATCAAACATTTGACATTAGACAATAATCGGTTGGATCATTTATAAGTTGCTTGAAAACATTATGGAATGTTCTCTTTTTCGACACTGGACTCCTTCATGAACTTTTAAAAATTGAGCTAAATAAATTTTAGTGAAATGAGATAGTATTTTGTATACAAGTTAAGTCGAACAAAATGAAAGACATTTTTACAAGTAAGGTTCGAAAATGATGTGGATATCATACGTAACTTTGTGCATGATATTGGTAGAGTATTCATAAAGGTATTAGGTTACCAATACATCATGTGTATCATTGAATATAAGGAAAACATGTTTTTTCATTCAATATATTCACTAGAAGCTCTCGAATTTCCTCATAGTGAAAGTTCCATTGATTTTGACATCAGAGAATAATGTTCAGGACGGTTGATTTACTTCAAAATGTATTTATCACCAAAGAATATTCCATAGTGGAGTTTTAGTTAATGCCTCATATTAGAAAGATATTATATTCAACAGAACAGACTCACCGTAATCCTGACAAAAATAAATTACTTATTTACAACCAGCCAACCAGCGTATATCTAAATGAAAAAATCATTGTCCTAATGACTATCATTCTGATACACGTTCATTTTGAAAATACTGAATGACATGAATTAAACATTCCCAACATTTTTTGTTTCTATCATGTGTGGAATACGATGAAATAAATGAATTCAACCTTCGTACCGTTATAAATACATATTTATGATTCGGTAAAATACGTGCACTGCAATCGAATTCGAAAAAGCTTTCTGTTGCGGTGTTGTGAAATGTACGCCACGAAGTTGATAGAGGTACTGATGATATTCAACGTTGCAGATTACCGCTGTTCTTACAACATGAAATCAGACGAGTTAAGTAAACAAATTTGATGAGATAGCTTATGCATTAAATCCACCCGTCGATATTGCAATGAAATTGTGTAATTCTACAAAGCCTAATTATAATAATAATATAATAATAATTGCCTAACGAACTAAATAATTCAAATCAAAAATATTCAAAAAGAAAATTAAACATATTTGGAATTTTAAGCATGCTGAATTTCAAGTGCTAGAATCTATTTTGGGTTTTTTTTCTTTTTCTTGCATCGACTTCTTTTCTTTTTTTTAAATTATAGTATTATACATGTGTTCAATGTGTNTTATGTCTTTGAAAGCACTGATTTTTACTTTCCTCAGGTCAATTGAGCTGAAGTCGGAAACTGAGGAGTTCATCATGGCTTACCATGATGGTGTCTTCAACACCTTAGTCTACCGCAGTCACGTGATGGGTATAGTGCTATCAGCATGTCCAGCATATGCAGTCTCAGCCTGTATCCATCGACATAACGCGGCCTTTAGAGTACTATATTACCATCTACGATACTCTTACGGTATTGACGAGACACCGCTGTTGCCCTACGCTTCGGTGGATATTGAATCCGTTGTGAGGAACGAGAAGTGCCGAATTTATTGGAACTATTCGTTTCCCACCCTCAAGGTCATACAAGCTAATAAGCCTGATGTAGTCCTTCTCGATCACCAGAGCAAGACGATATTTGTCGTGGAGTTTTCAGCTCCTGTCGAGACGAATATCGTTCGAAAAGAGAAGGAAAACCTGATAAAATATCGAGATTTTCTCTGTCAAGATAGTTGTTCTGATTATTGGAGTCCTTGGTGGAATGATGCCCTCTCTACTCTCGAATCTTAAAATCACTGTAAATTGTAACATCTCCCCTTCTAGAATCCTCAATCGTTCTTTCTTGAAAACTCAATCCACGAATCTCAATAATGAACAAGACTCAGAAAGACAGTTTGGACTATAGCGTTTAGGTTATCATACTATTATTTGAATGAATTCAAATGGACACACTTTTGAATAATACTGGAGTTTTTTTTCAACACCAAACCATTATTTTAATACCTCGACACGCGTTTCGATAACTAAACTGCCTCTTGAAGATGAAGATGATCACTTGGTGATCGAAACACGTGTCGAAATGTTAAAATAACGGTTTGGTCTTGGGACTAAACTCCAGTAATATTTATTACTACACCAAAGGTTCCAAACAGTGCATCACAAGTTGAACACTTTTGTTTATGATTAGTTGCCACCTCTCAATTTATGCGATTTTTTCAATATCTTACTTTTCACTCGTCCTATGACTTATGTGTCTCTTTTCAATTTTCTGAATACTCTGTATTTTTACGAAGTATTCATTATGATCGAATCGCTTTTCATTTCAAATTCAATTAAATCTATTATCAAATTTCCTTTGACGTCATTCCATTATGCGAGTTGACATCGTTTCTTAGTTGTCCATTTTCTTCCTGCTGAATGGATCGTTTTATCGATTCGATTGATAAAAACAAAACGAAGTCTTCAGTTCGATATCTTTCCTGCAAAGGAATATGTGCCAAGATGATTATGAAGGAACACAATATTTGGATTTGAATTCTTCTTCCTGTTGGAGTTGATAACTGCCCTTCCTGAATTTAGTGTGAGTTAGCCCTGAAAATTCCAGTTTTTTAAAATTCCTGGTTTTTGATATAAAGACAACTCGTTTTCTACTCTCTTCAGAGGTAAGTATTTGAGTAAGCCCTAGACATTTCATAATCCTCTAGATAACTCTTTTGGTGTTAGGTTTGCTTTCAATAAAATTTATTTCTAGGGTTCTGGGATGATATCAGACGAATAGTTAGTTTATTTCAGAAAAAGTGAAACTAATCACCTCACCATAGCTAGTTCAACTGGGCTAGAAGTACAGATCATTCTGAACTTTTCTTCGATGGAGAAGAAACGCTTTTAGTGGTATCCAATTGGATAGTATATTACAACAATGTTAGTGTCATGCGGAGAGAACCAATAAGACCGAAATGCTTCATTTCTGATTTTCTGTAAAAAAGACCTATGGATAAGAGTAAATATCATTATTTGAAAAAATCATGATGTGATCTTATCTTGCAAAATTGATTCTTAGTCTTCCTTTGAATATTTTCGACTTCCATATCACAGGAGCCTTTGTTTGGTATATTTCAAATATGAAGGAATGAATTTCAATTGTTTACTGTTCACTGAACTATCAAACTCCACAGAATACGTTCTCATCAATTTGTCTGATAATTTACCAGCTTTATAAATGATGGCTACTCTTTTTTCCACAAAGTTGGGTGACGTTCACTTCATTGTTGATTTGAATTCAATAAAAACAAAATTTTACGAACCCATAATGGTCTCCGGACAAAAACTGCCGATCGTAAATAAATGTGCAACAGATTTCTGAATTGACAATGATTTGATGCTACAGGACTAGTTGCCTTGCAGTGAAATATGCAGAAAAAGACCGAGGATGAATATTGTTCTGTGAGCATTTTTTCTAAGACGGTGCCTGTGCGAAAGTTGTAATTCACATTGTATTTGAATTGCTGGAGATTAAATCCATTTGGAAAAACATTCTCAGGAAATTTATTCCACAAAAAAGCAGTTCTTCACATGCAAGAGTGCTTGAAAAGTGAAGTTCGAGGTGTACTGAGTCAAAGTTTGACTTCTGTATGGGACTGCCTTTGAGGAATATTTTCTGATCTTGGGTTACGACCACTGTTAACTGGAAAAAAATTCTGATCTTTCCGTTTTAAAAACAATCAAAACCTTCAATCACAGTGATGTGCTTTTCTGCTCATGAAATAACGTTATGGAAATCATGGAATGTTATGACGAAGAATGATAGGTCAAATTGTGAAACAGTCAACTTCTGATAGGTAGAATCACTCTCGTTTCATTAGTTTTTTGGAAATAAGGATCAATTGTAACAAATAAACTCCCAACCGGATTTGAACATTGCTCACTCTGTGTATAGAAAATTTCGAAAGGAATAGAACACAAATAATAATCAACTCTGAAACTGATATTGATAACATGCCCCTAATAATGTGGTAGATATAATTGACAGATATATCATAAATATGACACCAATAAAGTAATTGAAAATGTCGGGAGGATTGATAACCGTGAAGGTAATCAGAATCATTTCCAAATATATTACATTGTGCGATGGGAATGACAGGTCATTAATCAGAATACCTAATAATTTGAAACAATTGCTTTTGTTCTGTTTTGAATACAGAAGGATGACATATATCTGTGACTTGTGAGTAAATGAAAAATATAAGTTACATCCTGGCTATAGTATCGTATTACCTGGCATTTTCATTAATAATTTTAGTTAAAAAAAATCTTCCTGGGATAATGATTGCTGAAAAGTGGCTGTGTTTGCTGTTGTGCAGTTTTCCCAGATTAGAGGGATGGTTGACAGAAAGTCATGGGTGTTAAATAAGGTAGAATGATTTTCAAAAAGCGTTATCTACTCCCAAATTTTCATTCAGTATTATCCTTTGTATTCATATGTGGATATATTTCGAATCAGGATGTGAAAATGGATAGATTTTGTTTCGAAATATACCGTACAATGACTTAATGGAAACGAAACAATCGTTCTCAAAATGTTGAAAATTAATGTATTTTCTTTCACAATATATCATAAAGTTACTGATTCAACACTTTATTAGTATTACCTGTTGTAGAAAGTATGAACGTTTGGATAATAAATAAATAAGACGTAGTTTTGTAAGTCTTCAAGACATGATCAGATGAGGTGATATCTAAAATAAACGTGATGTTCAAGTAGGTATCCGTGGATTAGCTAGCTAGGAATCTGGAGTCTTTTCCAAAAGTATAGTCGTGGGGCAAGTTTTTCAAATTGAAAATTGTCACAATTTCCATATTATCGAATACAGAGAGTTTGTATTTTTTTTGTATCAGTGCTTTGCAATTATACATACAAATAGGTCCTCTCTATAGGGCTCACATATGACAGCCAAATTGGTAGCCAAATTGTATGCCCTGTCCTATATCTTTGTTATTTCGAAAGCTAGAGATTTGTTCGTGAAACGAAGTCAAACAGGAATAAAAATAGGTACTTCTTCGCTATAAATTATCCTTACAAAACTCACTTCTTTGGAGATAAGCCTGACTCTCTGTAAAACACTAAATAGAAGAGAAAATAATTACTAAACTCTCTTTAGTAATGAATACTCAACATAAATGCAAAACGCTAACAGGATGCTCTAACAAAACTTTGTGATTTGCTACAGCGATATGGGCCGGTTTATAATACTTTACCAGATTCACCCTGTTTTTTGGGTCGCAAACAAAATATTTTATGATTGCGTTTGGGTACAATTATTATTGATATAAAATTTTAATTTGAAATATTTACATAAAAATAGATAGGTATGCTTATTCAAGCGAATACTAGATATGAACAAAAGTTATTGTGTGTTATTATCAGATAAATCCGATGAATCTTCGTCGGATGTTATGATTGGAGGTTCTAAAATTTCCTTAACCAAAACATTTTCGTAATTTTTGAGAATAGAATTTTTTTAAGGAGTCTTCGAAAAGTATTTTGATATCTTCCATTTTGAATTTCGTGTTTCCTCTTGCAACGGAAACCTCAACTTGAGTCCAATAGGATTAAGTTCGCAATAATAAGCGAGCAGTCGCAGAATAATATTTTTTTTGTGCCATTTTATCGACTGTATATTTCGTGGAACGAGCTCTTTTCTATATGCATTATTGGTTGGTATTCTTTCAAATTTTCTGACATGCATCACAATCAAAGAGTTAGGTGGAGTGAGGTCTAACAATTGCTCAACATATTCTTCAAACACATAGCTGTTCATGTCTTCGTGATAACTACCAAACATCAATTTAATCATTCTTAACAAAACCATCAACACCTCCAATGTGTGTAATAATCAGTCGGTTTTATTTTCCACAAGGCGCCTTTAATACGGTAAACCAGCCTTCTGAAAATGCTTGACGTGAACATGTTTCTTTCGCCACATCTTTCTAAGGGTGAATCCTTCGTTAAGCCAAGTTTCGCCATAAAATAAATCTTTCTATTCTCATGTCGGAACTTTCTCATCCGAAATAGATAAGTCTCCTTCAGCAAATAATTTCATAATTTCCGATTAAGAGCGACTTTCTGTTCAGTTTTTCCCAGCTGAAATTTAATTACTCCAAAGTTTTTCACAATTTAAATCTGCATATCATTGGAGACATACTTTAGTCTTCTTTCAAGGTTTGCATCATTTTGTCGAGTGTTGGAATTTCTTTCTTAAAAAAAATGAGTTTACTGTTCTTCTAACTGCAAGTTTGTAGTTTTGATCAAAAATTACAGTTTTTTTCTTAAGTTGGTTTTGATGATTTCAGAGCTTCATTTTTTCGATGATTTTGCTCACTCGTTTTACTGTAGAGAAAACTGAAGTAGCCTTCTAAATTTACACACTAAGTATAATTTGCTAGTAATACTTATCAAGACGCTAGGATTTTATCAACAATGAAAAGTGCTTTTCATAAAAAGTTTTGATTAATCAATGTGAAAAGTAAAAACAATTTTAGGTTTTTAATTGAAAAGGATAGTTTCCTTTTTAATTAATAACAATGCAAATGAATCATATTTTTGTTACACACCATATCAATACAACTATAAAATGTCCAACAATGTCTAACAAGCTATATAGTATATAGTGTATTTTCACATCACAATATGATGGGCGACTGCTGATTTTTCTGGTCTTTCATATTTTAGGTGTGTTAAGTGTTCCTTATATCTTATTATAATATATCTTTCAGTCTGTCCATAATATTTTGCATCGCATTTAATTTCGTAAATTTCAGGCTTTTCCAAATTCTCGACTTTGTCTTTTGGGTTTTCTAAAAGGCTCTCTAGTGTATGACAAGTTTTAATGCAAAATGCAAAATATTATGGACAGACAAAAAGATTCATTAAAAGGATCACTTAGCACACCTTAAATATGAAAGATCAGAAAAATCAGCAGTCGCCCATCATATTTTGCAACCAAACTATTCCATTGACTTCAGTTCATTAATATTAGTTAGACAAGTTAACAGACATCTAGATGCCTATGAGAGTGTAGAAATGGGTAAACATAATAATATTATGAATAACGATGGTGGACCAATACCTAATACCATATAGATTGTTAAAATAATATTTCAATTGTTAGATTTACCTGATTGATACATAAGGACACAATGTAAATTCAATTTAAGACTGGTAGAAAAGGCAATATTGTGAAATTAATTAGGGACACTCAAAACGCAGGTACCTAGAAAAGGTATTTATGGTATGAATAAGGATAACATTGTAAGCATATTTAGTTTAGTTTTCCTCTTGAAGACGATCACTTGATGATCGAAACACGTTTCGAGGTTTTGAAATAACGCTTTGGTGTTAGTGAAAAAAATCCATTAATATTCATTACTACACCAAAGGTTCCAAACAGTGCATCACAAAAACATGAGATATTTTAAATCAATGAATACTACATTTTTCGTAACCGACTCAATTATGTACGGATATGGAACGGGTACTTGAAAATGCTTCATTACTCTACTGCTCAAGAAAGTAGACTATATGTCACGAAGCATTTTACTATCTGCTGTTTTATTCTTCCAGCGTAATGAAGTATCGAATAATTAATTTAATGTCAGTAAGCAAAAGTTTTATATTAATAAGGTGATTGTAATTTATTGAAAGAACAAAATTCTGCCAACTCGAAACGCAATTTTATTGTTGTAACAGATTTTATCATACCGGAAATAACTCCATTATGAGTCTGAGTTATTTTATTATGTAAATCATCTTATGATGTGATATGTAATGCATGAATATTCTAAAGGTATTCTCGAAGGAAATAGTCGAAGACAAATAACTCTGGAGATCCTGCTTGAATCTAGATGACTGTCGAGGAAAGCTCAATCGACTGAACGCTCGATTTTCACTTGGTATCGTCCAACCCGTGTTAGGAATCACACGTTGAAAGGTAAGACCTCGTTAGTCCTTAGCTCGCACAAGTTTCGACTTCTGAGGATTATCGTTACATTTTCAAATATATTTTCAACATATTTAATACACTGAAGGGACAATATCTGTGAGGAATCTTCTTGAAATGTCTGGTGAATCTTATTCAAATTTTATTTCATTATTGACATCAAAAGTCCGTTATTTGATGAAATTCACAAAAATAGCATGAACCTAGGAAATTGCCATTTCGAATCATTCAGTTTTCAATTTACACAGCCAATAATATATTCCGTAAAGTCACGAATTCACTAATGAATATTTTCTATGTGCAACTTCGTTTTGGTGTTGTTTCGAGTAGAAAATTAATGAATAGTATATGACATGCAGCTTGCAATATTCGATTAAAATATAATTAGAGAACCACATCAAATTTAACGCAATATGTTCATTCCAATTATCAGAAAAATCGATTTGGAGTTGATGTGAATGATGACGATAAAGTTTGTTATCATGCACTAGTCTATACTTGTCCCTTTGATAGTTGCAATCAGCTTGAATTTGCCACAAACATCATATAATAGCTTTCATGTGCGATACATCTATAACCATACATCTATAATCATACATCATTATGTATGATTATAGTTGAGTTGTAGAAATTACACCCTCCATTAGAGGGTAAGTAATTTCTTTTCAATTTGTACCTACAATAGGAAAATAATTTCTGCCAGAAGACATACATTTCAAGTAAATTCTCCAACATTGCTCAAAGAGAAAAAAATATATACAGTGTGTTCCTGCGTTAACGCATGAATGGAATGGAATATTTCAAAAATTTCAGAAAAAAAGTCGATTTTTGATTTTGATTCACTGTTTTCAGATGATAATAATTGAATGAACAGGGCAACATGACTTTATATGACTACGCCATCACCGGTTTTCTCAATTTCCGGAATTACCTACCTTGTTGTACCGATTCTGAAAATGTATCAAAATATTAACCTGTACCACTTTTCCTACATAGTAAGATTTGACCAGCCTGCCTGTAACCATGTCACATTCTGATCTAAAATTGTATTTGAAATTCAAATTTTTTTAAATATACACGATGTTCCAGTTGAAAATTCGAAACTTTAGCCATTCTCAGGGGAACTGAGAGTATCCGATAAGTGAAAAGAATGTTATAAGTTTCCCTCATATCAAATCGCATTTTGATAGACCTAATGTTGTATTAATTGGTTAAGTGGAAAATATTATTATTATTAGCATTTATATTATCAACATTATCATTATCATCATGACTTATCTAGTAAATTCGTTGACATCCCATTAAATGTACCTAACCAATTATGTATACTCAAAATTGGTTTTCATGAAAGAACTGATATACAGGGTGTTTATTGAACACGTGGCAAAAAAGTGACTATTCCTTGGACTATTCGAGGGATATTTTGTCCTTTGATGATTTTCGATTGGGCGCTTTGTTTTGCAGATACGAGGTGGAAAAGAATTTCGACAATAACAATTTTGGTAATTTTAAAATTATCAAAGTAGCCGAAATTGAAGTATGGCGTACTACGCTGGACCTACCAAGTGATAAAAAATCTAATAATTCCGTTGGTACATTGCGATTGTTACAAACGGCTGCAGGCATTCAATTTGCTGGGTGTAACGCAGAAATGATCCTGGTGTTTTGAAAGAGTTCGGGAGTCGATGCAGAGAAGATTGGATTCTTGTATCTAAGCAGGAGTAGTCATTTTTAACAGTTCTTGTAGATTAAGAAACATTACATGTAATTTTTGGTAATAAATTGTCATTGTCGAAATTGCTCCGTATTTTCGAAACAAAGCGCCCTAAAAACTCATCAGATGATGAAATATTCTTAGAATAGTTCAAGGAATAGTCCAATCAATTTTTGCAGCATGTTAAATAAACACCCTATAAACAGGAAAAATCAACATTTTTTTCCAAACTTCTTCAACACCAGTGATTTCTCTCATACAATGAGCCAAAAACAATGCCAGATATAAATATAAATAGAATAGCTTTCAACAACAGAAACAGTGCTTATCTGAAATTACCTCGAGAAAACTTACACTCCAGAGGAAGGTAAATAGGAATTGTTTGTTTTCAAGATGAGAAAATAAACTAGTTGAAAATGTTACTCGTTACAACAGTGAAAGACTTTCTGGCAAGGATTCAGTGTTTTATATGTGAACTGTGATGACGTTTATAATCAGTAGGATTTGTTCTTTTCACTATCTGAAAGCCCGTTAGTTAATGAAAACATATTGATTACCCTCTTCTTCGAATCATTCTATTTAAACCAGTGGCGTAATTATTTTCAATGTTTCATTGATGATAATGTCATGGTAGCAGAGCACATTAATATGGCGATGACCGGATGTACGGGATACATCTTCAGTTATTTGGGATAGAGTCCAGAGTCAGAAATGCTTTATTGTCATAACTGTTTTGGTTTTGTTGACAAAGCAGGCTTGAGAACTGAAATAATCTGAAATTCAACACTAAAATAAAGGTAAAGAATTAATACAATTTACTTATGGCATAAGCACTCTTCAAAAAATCTATGGTGAAAGTCTGTGATGAAAAATCATCTGTATAAGTTTTGATTATAAGTTGTGAAACCCTCAGAAAAAAATTCACTCTTCATCTAAACTGTGTGTAGCAGGCTGATCTTCTCAAAGAATCGAGTTATTAACTTATGCTGTTGACGGTATAGGAAGAGGAATAATGGATGTAAGACGAGAAGCATAACTTTGGCTGATTTTGAAATAGTATTTTTGTGCTTTTTGTGTTGGTGAAAGCACAACTGTACTATTATAACTCCAATATTTTGACAATGGTCACAATCATCATCAAGGAGTTACGAGATGATGATTTGTATTAAAATTTGGAAAAAACGATTGAACTGTTGATACTTCCTAGTCAATTATTTTCCAGATTTTTCAAATTCTCAAATGTTTATAAGGATCTTACCCAGTCTTGACACCATACCAAAGACATACTAGACACATATTCCAAAAAATTGGATGATACAGTTTAATTCCCAAAATATGCACCATATGGAAAACCTATGTATTGAGGGTTTTTCGACAAAAAGTTATTCCTGATAAAATTTTGTGCATTTCCTAAAACTGAACATGCACGAACAAAATACACTAAAACATAGATAATATACGAGGAGCCTTCGGATATATGATTTCAAGAAAGAGGTAAAGTACTTTTATTTCGAAAAGTTTCGGGAAATGTTATTCAGAAAAGTGGTTCAGCATTAAAAAATACATCTATTTTTGAAGTCACGGCCATCTAACTGAACTTTAATTTTTTAACCTTTTCATTTGTTTTCTTGTCCAAAATAATTCTTATATTCGCTTCAAAAACAAAACCATATTTCCAAAAAAAGTATTCTACATCTCAGTATGCTGTTCATCCCGCAAAACAATCTTTGACTGCATTCGTAATGTGCTCCGGTTGAATGGCCCCGACACAATTAGTAATCATAGTTTTTAAATGTTCTCTATCCCTAAAAGGACGATGTTTGTAAACTTCGTTCTTCAATAAACCCCATTAGAATAAATCCATTGGGATTACATCTGGTGAGCGCGCTGGCATTGGATACTCTGAGTAACGTCCTATCCATTTTACATTAAATGTTTCATTTAAAAATTGTCGTATTGCTAAACTACAGTGAATACTAGCTCCATCTAACTGATACCAAATTCTTTCTTTTTGTCTACGCGGCATTTGATTTAAAATTGGCAATAAATCTTGTAGAAAAATTACAAATATTGGTTGGCATTAAGGTTTTCATCAATGAAGAAGGGGCCAATCACAGTATTGTTTGACATTCAGTATTGGTCCTTGCACTCTATAGTGAAATGAGGGTTTTCTAAAGCCTACCATCTACAGTTCTGTGAACTTACTGTTTGTTCCATTAGTTGTAGATGTTGCTTCATCAGTCCATTAAATATTCATTGGGAACCGTGCGTTTTCTTCCTATTCTTCCTGATACCATGCGGAAAACTCAAATCTTGAAATGAGGCCACTTTTTTAGGGTATTTATAAATTTTGGTTTCAAAGCTTTGAATTTGTTTCTTCTTGAACATTTTTGCACGGTAGTAATAGATACACCAAGAGATGTCGATATTTTTTTAATTGATGTCTTACTATTTTCGATAACACTTAAACACACTTCCTCTTCCACTTCTCTAAATACTTTTACAGCTGTGTGAGGTTTTTTGAAATTGTTATCAATACCGCGTGTTTTTTTAAATTGATTCAAAATACGGGTAACTGTAGTGTGATTTACATTGCGATTGGGAGCCTAGCATTAAAAATATCTGTAACTTGTTTTCTTGGAGTATTTTCCCCATTCAACAATATGATCTCAACTTTTTTTTTGTAAGCATCTTGACATTATTTGAATAGTACTTATTATCATAACATAAGCAATAACAATAACTTCGCAATAAATATTTAGCAAATATATCACGTATTCAATGCCAAACATACGTTTGCTTTCAAAGCCAACTCAAAACACTTATTTTGGATACTAAAATATCCAGAAAATAAGTACTTATTTCATGTTGATGTTTTGTGATTTGATGTTATTGAATATTGAGTTCTTGTTACAACATAATTTTGACTAATTTTCGGTGTTAACAAAAAATAAAAATAACTTTGTACCAATGAAAATTATTTTACCATTCAACAAACTGACCGTCGTATACAGGATGCTGTCTATTTTTTGTTTTAGCCATTTTTTTTTCGTAGTCTCCATTTGAAAAAATTAGTTACGAAATGAAGCTTCACTTAGATGGCCATGACTCCAAATCTAGATATATTTTTCAATGGTGAACAAATTTTCTGAATAACTTTTCCTGAGATTCTCCAAAATAAAAATACTTTACTCTTGTCTCAAAATCAAATATTTGAGGGCTTCTCGTATATTACGTGTTTCACTGTATTTTTTTGGTGCATGTTCAGTTTTAGGGTCTGCATAAACTGTTATCCGGAATAACTTTTTGTCGAAAAACCCTTAATAAAGAAGTTTCCCATATGGTGCATACTTTGGGAAGGATACTGTATAATTAACCAACCAATACGCTCATCGTGGCTCGTGTCCTTTACATTCCCTGTAAATGTGGAAGAAAACGTTGAAGCAATTTAGCAACTGCAACTGCTAAGGTGTAAGGTGTAAGGACAGCTGAATGGCCACAGGGTGATATGCGGTCACGAACGATCCCCTTGAGTAACTGGGCAAAACCTCATTGTAATCAGCCTACCTTTGGTAATGCTTGGCTCTGCCAGAGGTGACCAACTCTTCGCTTGCTACTCGTGGGAACAGACATGAATGAAACAACAGAAACAACAAAAACAAAAACCAATCCTGAGGCTGGACAGAAGTGCTCACCTCAATCTAAGGCAGTGGCTGGGGATGAACAGAAATGTTCCCAATCTACCGCTTGGAATGAGGGAATGAGGCTGGACAGCAGATCACCTCTAACAGCAAGGGCACTTCTTGCGGCGGGCACCAAGAGCCCCGTCTTGAATAAAGGCAAGGAACCGGCTGCCCCTGCAGGATAGCTCTCTCACTTGTGCACCTCCACGGAGGAACCCCAAGAAGGTTGAAGAACCTCAAGGTTGCCAAACGGAGTGTGTGTTCGGCAAGTCTTGTCCTACACCTTCCAATAATATAAAGAAGTGACCTGTTCACCTTCCTGGAAAGGACAGGATGGGTGATGACCTAGGAGGCGACTCCTCGGGAGGATGTACAATGGGTCACATGTGGCCTAAGTGCTGTGAGTATACACTCACTCTCCCTATTCTACAGATACCAAATACCAGATTGTTTTCTGTACCTCATGGGTGACGACGTGCGTTTCACCTTTTCAAGTAAAAAAACATTTTCAAAAATGATATTTCTCAGATAAATATAACGAACGTATATTATGGAGTTAGCCGATACTTGGTGGAAATCCACGATAATGTACGTAATAAGGAGGAGTGATACTTCAATACGGTATCAAATGTAATATCTGATATGGAACAGTTCGTTTCGGAATATTTATGAGTGAATAGATAAGTAATATAGTAAGTATGTAGACGGAAAATGCTTCCTTCTCTGATATTGAATGAATAGGTACATTGTCATGCAAACCTCCTGTAATAATTTTATGCGGGTATTTGTTGAGAGTGTCGAATGAGAGGAAACGATGGATCGTTATTAAACTCATTCACTTCATATTCGAAGGGAAGTTGTTGAATCATATGAGCTTCTCAACAAGAAATCAGTCTTGGATGATTGAAGTTATTGTACAAGAAAAGAAAAAACATGAGATGGAATAGACTCTGGACTATTCAACTTCATCTCCTGATGACACCAACTTATTTGATGAAATGAACACCTAGAAAAGTGTTACAGTTCTGGTTGATGGAAGAGAAGCTTTTTTTGAATTTTTCCACTTGTCGAAGAACATAATGATAGGTGCAGAATGAATTGTACAGAACAGTAACAAGGTAATATGTCTGATATCGTTTTGTACTTTGTGTATAGTGGATGATGATCTTTTGAAATCGACTGTGGAGCGGGATGCGGAAAATGGACAGGTGTAGTCTAGTCCGAAAATTTTAAATTTCTGTTCAAAAGATATTAAGATTCTGAAAACACGATCGAGAGCTCATTAGATTTAGAATTACACATATACAAGTGATTCAACCGATTGGTCTCGGAAAAATCGGAGATTCAAAAAGTGAAACTTGATATCATGACGAATATCATCTGTATTCTGTGAACCGCATCAGGTTCGTATCTTCAATCATGGTAGAAAACCCTGCTCTACCATGATTGACTGAGACTGCTGACCTTAAGGAAATCAGGTTCTTCATTATTCTTGAGAAAAACGTCGGGCTCATCTTTGCTCATTTCAATATGTATGAAGGAGTAAATCAGTCTTTCTGGCTTTTATTCAGGCTTTTGGTTGTATGGATTCAATCCTAATGACGGTTTTGGTCACCTCTTTTAGTCTAAACACCAGAACTTCAATACCCATTTCGTTGCACGTCAGTAATGTTGGGTAAACGTTCGTGGAACTTTTCCTCGTGAAAGTTTCTTCTAATTTCAACAGAGTTATCCATAAAAAGGCAAAGGACTGTTAAGAATTGGACTTTTATCACTGTTCCTTAGCTTATGTCATTCTTTTTCATTTCCACACTTTCGAAGTACTCCAAAAATTTAGTGTTATACACTGATTCAACAATTTTAAACAGTTTGCATTTTTTCTAATAATAGACTAACTTGTCGTGGAGACAGTTTTCACTTAGATCAACTCTTTGGAGTATTGTTTTACAACCCTAAGATGAGTTTACATCGGTGCCTAATGAGGTGCATGCCTGGAACAGGGATCACACAAGCAAGACATGTACTGTCATTCATTTGGGAGATGAACCAGCATATTTCTCATCCAATAGTCCGCCTCATCAAATAACGGAAGGTTTCTCAGACACAAAATGCATTCACATTTGTGTTTCCGTTGATCTCCAGAGAACAGGTCAAAAGGAAGGAAACAATTGGCATGAGAACATAGGGCCTTATTCATGCGCCATTTCACATTATTGGAATAAATATCAGTTTTTTATCGTCTTCCGTTGAGAAATCCGGTTTATGCAGTTGCATTTCTCCGTTGGATTCGCTTCATATCAGGATGCCTGTGAATAAATTTACATATGTAACCTCGAATAAAATAACAGTCAGTTGTGAGGAAGCGGAGAGATTTGCAAGAACGTAGTGCGTTTTATTCTTGAGGAATTTTTAAGTGTTCAAATAGATTAATATAATGAGTGAAATTGAATTCAACCTATTCTCTTATCAATCCAGAATAAGTCAAATCAGAAATTGAATAAAGTTGTTTACTTTGTGGTACTACTGAATGATATAAAAACATTGAATATATTTGTTTTGGTCTGGACATTGTACGGAAAAAACGTAATTCCATTCCTGAAAGCATTTTCTATTAACGGAGGAATCTCGTTACTTTTTGCAGATACTTCCATTGGACCACTTTCAGGATATGCCAATATAACTTCCATATGTATTGTTCTTCAATTTGGACTATCCTCAAATTTTAAAATTTGATCACGGTCTATATTTTTAACCGACAATGTTCATTCCATACTGAAAAATTGGATTCTCTAAATTCTTGAACTTTTATCATCAAACCAATTGATTTTTTATGATAGTTCGCATAATTATTCGAATGACAGTAATATTCGCATCTGTTCATGGACCATATTTCATTAACAAAAAATACTTAATTTCCATACAAAATGATGAATTACTGAGTGTTTTTAAAATACTGACTTCAAAAACCTAAAGAATTTCATTTGACACTGCAGGTCGAACGAGTATCTCCGTGAATTTCTCCAGTTCATAATATCTTTCAATGTGAGGCTTCACTTCAAGATTTCATTTGATATTTTACACTGAAATAAACCAGTAAATGGATAAATGACCGGAAAGTTTTGAATATGATTAAAATATTACTTGTTTCGACATTTTACATCAGAACTTTTTAAGATACAAAGGTTATTGGTGGTCAGCCATATCAATTTCAAAGTTATGGTTAGCTGCTCAACCAATTGGTAGTAATATACAAAACTAATCAGATTTCACCAATAATTTTTGGCCAGATAAATTAATATCTAATCAATATTGTATTTACTATGAGTGTATAATATAAACATTAATGTATAAAAACAAAAAAAAATGTGTGGTGAAAAACTTAGACGTGATTGGTATTGTTAAGGGTATCTGTAAGACGGTATGTCTTGCAAACGATAAACTGAATTTTGTGATACGCGGTAAGACGGTATGGTATGTCTTGTTATTAATACTCTCGGAAGCAGACTGAATTGAATTTTCACTTGGTCGTATCTCCTGTAATATTCTTTTTGAGAGAGGGTAATTTATTAGGATAGGCTGGAATTATTGTCAAGTCACGTATTTCCCGAACATCTTTGAAAAGGGTCGAAATTCGGCAAACAGAGAAATTAATAGAGATTGTATATAATAGTTTCCATAATTTTAAAAAGATGGAAAAGCACATTCTAGCCCTTTTCGAGTGTCCTCAATAGTCCTATTTGTCTCGAACAAGAGGTTTTCTCATTCTGCATAGTTTGCTTATAGCATCTTTGGCCGTCAAACCCAAGGGTTCAACCGCACTTGAATATAGTCCATTTATTCAGCAGCCATCAATAGCAAAACGTTTTTGGTAAATTATTGAAAATTGAGACAATTGGTCATCGTTATATGGTACAATACTTCAATTTGAAAGGCCTTAGCCCAACCAATATGAAAGCTGAACTGGATACTACTCTGTGTGAGTCTGTTCCATCGTTCACAACAATAAAATATTGGATAGCAGAGTTCAAACGGAGCCGTACGAGCTGCTGAGACGAGCATCGCAGTGGTCGACCAAATGAGGTGACGACTCCGGAAAGTACCACAAAGTGGTACTAAATGGTGGTGGGCTGGAGGTGCGCGAGCTTGCAAACTCAGTAGGCATTTCGAAAAGTGAGGTATATCGTATATTATCTGGAAATTTGGACATGAGAAACTGTGCAAGATGTATGCCGCGTTTGCTCATCCTCGAGCAAAAACATTGTAAAGATGTTTAAATTGAGTGTTCAACGACGTTTCACAACAACAAAGCAGTTTTTTGCGTCGTTTCATAACCATGGATGAAACATGTGAAACATTACTTTACACTCGAGAACAATCTAAACAACGGATTCAAAAACAAATAACCGGCTCCAAAGAAGCCGGCGAAGACCGTTTAATCTGCAGGCAAGGTCATGGCATCAATTTTTTGGGATGAACGTGGGATCATTTTCAATAACTATTCATAAAAAGGTGAAAGTATCCACGAAAGCTTTGTGGGAACTCATAGCAACGTTTGAATGGAGAAATCGAGCAAAAACGGCAGCATTTGGCAGAGAAAAGAGTATTGGTTTCATCAAGCCAATGTATCATCTCACAAATCTATTATCGCAATGACCTAATAAACGAATTGTAGGTTGAATTGCGACCACATGCACCCTGTTTACCAGATTTAGTCCCCTCTGATTTTTTGTGCTCCTAAACTTATTCGTCAAAGATTTTACAACAATGAAGAAGTGATGTCGGCAGTTGATGGCTATCTTGAGGAGCAACATAGTTCTTATTATAAAAACGGAATCAAACCTATTGAATGTCGCTAGGAAAACTGTATTGAGCTGCAAGGAGATTATGTTGAAGAATAAATTCATTTATTTCCAAAATTGTTGTGTTTTCTTTGTTGGGCCTGGTACTTCATGAATTATGTCAGCACCTTTGTTTATCCGTGGATGGATTGTGCCAGTGCTAGTTTCGTTTCTTCTCTTATCTTTTTCAAGTTCTTAATTCAGAGAACTAGTATATCTATCAGATACTCGATAGACAGGACCATTTCAACTATTCACTTCAAAGTTTCAAACATTTCAGTCTCTCAAATATAGGCTTTCTTGGTGAATACTATTGTAGATTCAGTTCATTTCGAAATGCCCAGGATATCCTACATAAATCTTCTTACTTCATCATTATATTTACTATCAACATACTCGTCCATTATAAGGTATCATAGTAAAGGAGATAAAACCCCCTGCGGATCTAGTGATCAGAATAGTTGAATGTTGAATATTTGAGAAATTATAACTCCTACAAAAAAAAACTAATAGACATTTTATAACGGGTAGAACAGACACGAATTCATTTCAGTTAGCTATCGATAATTCCAAAGAAATTATGAGAAAAAATTTAGAAATGTTCGTACTGAATCGAAAACTTGCTAAAATATATCTGGAATTATTCTCAATTATTACGTTAAGGTTGATTGTGCTTAATAAATCGATGGACTCGTACATAGCAATAGAAATCTATTTTTTACAAAAATAACTGGGATGCCTTTTTTCGATAAATTCCGTCTGTTTTTTCGTTAACCCCTACGAACGACAACTGTCAAAAGCCGAAACTTGTACGGACCAAGAACTAATGAGGTCTTACTTTTCAACATGTGATTTCCAGCATGGGCTGGACGATAGGGAAGGTCCTACAAATACCAATTTTGGTACACCTTATAAAACAAAACCATATACTAGATACTCTATCACATTTCTCACTGGTCGAATTGTGTTTTTCTGTGTAGTACAAGAACCGAAAACCATTCCATATGAAATCCGTACCATGAAAATTCTCTTTTATGACGTCGTACACACGCAAGCATCTGGTTATACGGGTATTGAAGTAGTCCGCATGACGGTATTACAAATATTATAAATTCATCTTCTTATAGAATACGTGTTTCCAAGTAGAGGCATATTTACTCTGGAGCCGCCAGCCGAGTGGTGTATTAATATTTCACATTGGAGACGTGCTACGTCTCAACGACGGGGTGTTAAAGGAGGAGGCACGTGCAGAACGTGAAGGGAGATTAGCAGGGAGAGAAAGGGAGAGACGAGAGGGTTTGAGATTACGAACTGACTCCAGTTGCATGCTTAATGCAAGTACAAGGACCTCACTGTGTTCATGGAATCGGACACAAGATCAAAGGGGATTATTGTAATGACTCGTGCATGTGTGATTGGGAAAATGGGATTCAATGAAACTGTTTTCTATCCCAATTTTTTCGTATCGTTGATGAATGAGCTCTGAATAATGAAGTAACTCCCATTGATTCCAAATCTCTCATGAACTGATATAGACGATAGGTAATGAGACAAATTAGAGGAGTGAAATAGGAAATCAAAGACATACTGAAAGTAATGATCCAAGACATGAGCCCATTTCTCTAACAATGTTGGAATAACTTAGGAAAATGTTGATCCTGTGAAAATTCGTGAAAGTTTCAAAGCCTTCAAGAAGAAATGATACATTTCAGCAGCGATAATTCAAGAAACCGTGATCGTTTTCTAACTTCATAATGATGATGATAATTCATTTGAATCATTCATTCCCCACCCTCAGGCCCTTACAAGCTGATAAGCCTGATGTAGTTCTTCTCGGTCATCAGAGCAAGGCGATATTTGTCGAATATCGTCCAAAATACTCTATCCTAACCACTCTGTTGAGATGGCTGTTCTGATAATTGAAGTCCTTGGTCGAATGGTGCCCTCTCTACTCTCGCATATCAAGAATATTGGCCGGACTATTGAAGAAGACTCATTCTTGGCTCACTGAGTTTGCTTAGGACACATATTTTTCGAATCCAATGATCATTATCCCACCGTGCGGAAGCTTTGGTGACAGAACCTGACCAGCTCTTGCTTGGGAAATGATTGTCTCTATTTCTTTGAAATGAAACATTCACAGAAACATCAACGATTGTTTCCATCAGAAGAAAAGGGTGAAGTTCAACCTTCGCTAAAGAGAGCTTTCCTAGGCTGCTCTTCCACTTCATCACGACAACTTCATAGTAAGCTCTATTTATAGCCCAGGAGCCAGTGACAGAATTTTGTCACTCATTCATTTTTAGCTAATGACTGCTGCATTCAATTGACAAGCAGACATACTGGAATATCGTATGTGGGTGGAGCTACGGCTACCTGGCATCGAGAAATAATGTTTTCAGTCATTTCTAATTGAAAATAGTTAAGATAATAGTGTACACAATACAGAAATGGAAAAGAGATAGCTGGCTATCAGGTAGTAGAAACAGGTCAGCTGTTCGTACCAATAATTATGGAAAAAATTATTTTCGGCGATTTCTTCCCAACTGAAAATAGTTGATATTTTGTATGATATTTCAAATGATTATGATCGTCAGTTGGTTGCGAGTCGAAAGAAGAGTCGTCATCTGAGTCCTCAAATTATTGTTTGAGAATAAATTGGTCTCAAAACTCTATAACTAGTTTCTTGACTATTACTATTAGTATGGAAAAAGTGCGTTCAACATCATAATGGAACTATGAATGTGAGTTGATGCAGAGGAATCGAAATTCTTTGCGACATTTTCATACGAAGTTTGATTGCTTATATTCACTTGACAACTCAAAAATGAAAAGGTTATTCAGAAAATCGTGAATATGGAGAAGTGGCTTTCAAATGAAACAATTTGTGTGGCCAAACTATCAAGGTTGCAAGTGATGTTAGTGTCTTCAATCAGGCGGATGGCCCTTTTCTGGATGGAATCCAGTAGCTTCAGGGTATGCTTAAGGACGAGGCTTCATACATGAGAACAATACTCCAAAGAAGGTCTGATCTGAGATTTATAGAGCATCAAAAGTTGTTGACGTGTGTACAGTTGCCTGGTTGGGAACAGTGATCCAGGCTTTTGACAAGCAGCTTTTTCAATTCCAGCGACATAATTGTACCAAGACATATTGGTGTCCATTTTAACCCCCAACAAACTTATCGAAGCAGAAAGCTGAATTGCCTGTTCTGACATTATTATATCGGGTTCGCATACATATATCTTCTTGGTGAAAACCAATGCCTGAGCCGTCGTGGCATGAATTGAACCTGGTTACTTTCACCCCAACTCGAAATCACCTCTAGATCCTGATCAAGATATACAACCTCCTGCTTGCAGTGAAGATGTGCATCTGCAGCCGATGTCCTGGAATCCAAATGGAATGACGAGACAAGTTGGTGGTATACAATAAAAAGAGCTGGATACAATATGGATCCGTGGAGAACACCAGAGTTGATGGTAAAAGTATTCGAGAGATATTCATTGACGGCCACTTACAGGGAATGTTTTTTAAGGAAGTTGAGGAGCCACACAGAAAAAATGATACGACAAGCCATAGCATCAAAGTTAATGCAATTCCAGTTCGTGTACTTCTTTACTTTCTTATATCGTTATTTGGTTTCATGGACGAGGATTGTAAAAAACGGTGAGTTTCAATGAATGCTTTCTTCGCCAGCTATCATCTCTTCAAGATAGTCTAGATATAATTATTTGAAATTTTCGAGCGAAGGTAAATTCATTTCATTGATGTTTCGTATGCTCGTACCTGTTTGATGATAACTCTCGAAAACAATTCTGATATTTTCAACCCATCAACTATTCACGATCATAAGTACTGAATCCGACTCTACTCAACGTGAAAATATGAACTGTATAATAACTTAATGAAACTGTTGGAATCATTCAAATCACATACATAATTAAAAATCCCAAAGGAACTGCATTCAGAATTTTCCTCGAATTTATGAGCGGTTTACATTAATTTCGAAGTTCAATCTAGTGAAAGTAATTTCGTTCCTGAGTTTAATGAAGCTTTCATTATGAATTTCTCATATGAATTTTCAACTCAACGTAACCATTCATCCAGACTAAAAATGTAATTTTCTCTTCTGTTTATCAGAAATACCACTTTTTCATAATATCACACATGCCTACTCATTTCATTCCGTAAATGTAAACAATGTACCTTAACCAATAAACTTTTCAAAAGCAATATCATACAATGAAGTCATTCACAAAGTGTAATTTTCTGGAAAGTAGTTCTTCTTTCAATTTTTATAGTGGTGTAAATGTGTAATGTTGATGAGAAAAAAATTCTTAACGTTACTGAAAGCACACTTTTGAATCTATCCCTATCACATTCTGTTCACAATGACATGACAAGGAAGTAAACCTTTACAAAATTCCATCACTAACACAAGGGGATGGTTCAATTGCAACAACAGCTATAAAAATTCAAATCTACTAGCTGAACAATTTGCGTCCCACTCCACAGTCTTCTGGGAAAGGCACCACCAACCATTCCTAGACTAGAATTCGAAATGATGGAAATGACTTTTCAACAACGTCTAGTTGGACCAATCGCTTCGCTATTAGTGATATCAAAAATCATGGAGGAAGCCGTGAACTACCATATCCTTCAATATTTGGAAGGCTTCAACATTTTGGGCAATCATCAATATAGCTTTCGGAAAGAAAGATCAACAGGCTGCCTTCTATCATGCCAACCATTTCTGGAATGACGCAATCGAGAAATATGGAGTTAGGAGCTGTTGCTAAGGCCTTTGACCACGTATGGCTTGAGGGTTTTCTGGCCAAAATTCGATGATATGGCTAGTCGGATCTTTTTTGTGTATGACTCTTCCTTAAAGAACGTTCCCTGCAAATTACCCACGATGGATATCTATCGAATATTTCTACCATTAACGCTGGTGTTCCCCAGGGACCCATATTGCCTCCTACCCTATCTTCATTGTATATCAACGACTTACTGAAAAAAAAACAAAATTCCAATATATTGTTTGGCTGACGACAGCACACTTGTCTCGTTATTTCATTTGGATTCCAGGACATCGACTGCAGATGCATATCTTTACTGGCACCATGTGGATCTAGAGGTGATTTAGAATTGAGGTTAAAGTTACCAGGTTCAATTCAATGCCATAAGATTCCAGGTATCGGTTTTTCCCAAAAAGATGAATATGTCTCTCAACCGGACAGAAAATGGACTCATTTAACAAATTTTTTTATTACATAATTTGAAAGTTTATGTTTCAAATAGTACATCTGCAAAAAACCTGAATTTTTACTCTTCATCTTCCCCCTCAAATTAATTGTTGAATGTGGCGTTCACCGACACGGGCCGTGGTCAAGCTTGACGTCACATCAGTCGACTCGGCGACAAGGGAGTGCTGGCGGATATGCGAAATACGTGTGCTAAAGTCGTAGATAGCAAGTTGTGTGTTGTTTACTGCAGTGTGTCAACTGCGTGAATATGAATAGTGATAAAAAATGACGTTACAAGTATTGCATTTTTCCTAAATGCAAGAATTCTTCGGTAACTGCACCAGACAAAATTTTTATTTTACTGTTACCAAAGTTATGACAGCGCGCTATGCGGAGGGCTGACTTTGTATCTGCCAAAAGGACGCATTTTTGTTGCGAAGGTCATTTCAATGTAAGTATGAATGATAATGATTAATAAAATAAATTATACTTTACTCTGAGCACTACTTTGAATTTAAGGTTGAAACAGACTTAGAAAATTACAAAACTATGAGAGTGGGAAAAATTATATTGAAACTAGGCATAATTCCGCATATATTTGATTGCCAGATTGATAGACCGACGGCCCATACATCTAGAGCTCCATAGGTAAAAATGGACACCAATATGTCTTGGCAAAATAATATCGCTGGAATTGCAAATGCTGCTTCTGAAAAGCTTGGAACACTACTCCTAAAGAGAAAACTATACATACCTTAGCAACGTTTGATGCTTCATAAAACTTAGGTCAGACCTTCTTTGGAGTATTGTTCTCATGTATGGAGCTAAGAATACCCAAAAGCTGCTGGATTTTATCCAGAATTGAGCCATCCGCCTGATTGGAGACGCAAACATCACTTACAACCTTGATAATCTAGAACATCAAAGAAAGGGTGGAGATTTGTCGATTTGAAGGACTGCGTTCATGTGGAATGAACTTCTCGAGAAGGTTTTTTCCAAATGAATTTGATCTCCAGCGATTCAAATCCCACATGAATCGGGGGTGAAAACATACTGTGTGGATGAAAATGTACATTACTATCCTTGACGAAAATTAAAGAATTTTGTCATTCAATTTGGATAGTTTTGATGACTTTTCTCAAGTAACGGATCAAAGTATTTCAAAGTTCTACAATATATAAAAACATGGATGTACCAGTAACTGATTATATTTAGTTCAGTGAAAATCTCACTGTACAGTTCACTTAAATAACACAATGCGCCAAGCTGAATAATGAGAGAAATTGATAAACGATGGAACTGACCTGAGAAGCATTTATTCTCCACAAAAAATTTAAAACATCCAAATTCAATAATCTCAAAATACATGGAAATGAAACGTTTTCTCGCCATGGGTTGAAATAGTAACTCCAAACTGATTCATGACCTTCTGAAAATCACAATTGACTGACAACTTAGGAAAATGATAAATTAGTATATGTTTTCTTTGAAGTTCTACATACTTTCCTGCGGATAAAATGTGCAAATCAGCTCCTAAATACAGGGTGTAACTGAATAAGTGTAAAACATTTGAGGAGGTGATTCCTCATCGTAAAAAAGATAGGATCTTATGAAGGATCATATAAAGAAATTTCATTGAAGCATCCCTTGTTAAGATACAGCCCCTTAAATTCAGTGGCGCATTTGCTTTTTCAGCTGCAGGAAAACCCGGAAAAACCTGCAGCACCACATCATCTGAAGGTTGATTTTTAAAGGAACAACTCTTATACCCTTACCATCTGCAACGAGTACAGGCACTGTTACCACGAGACTTTTCGAAGAGGAATTACCTCCTCAAATGTTTTATAGTTATTCAGTTACACCCCGTATATTGCGTAACAAATGCATTAAAGATCCAGCAAGTGTTGTACATATAATTTCTGGTGACTTCTAAATGAGAATGTTCATTTTGATCAAACCTATTTTGTGAATATAACTTCAAATCACACTCAATTATAGTGCTTTTTAAGATAAATATGTGCACCATAGTCTACACATTTTGAATTGTTTTCTCGTTTGTGCTAAAAAATAAAGCGTGACATATTTTTGGATGAGAAAATGAATATTTTGAAATACAATCTCAAAACATTAATCTTTCTCAACATACCTACACAGTAGGTTCAGTTAAATGGTGATTTTTTGTACAAAGTATGGTGAATGCATGGAGTTTTACGGTTCGGTGGAATTATAATTCATTTGCAAACATTGATAGGTCCGTGAAATGAAATTACATACATGCGAGATGAAAACCCTTTTGAATACCTTATTTTCGTTTCAACAATGATGAAATTGAATATTAAGCAGTACCACGAAAATTTCGGCAGTTATTAACTTGAATTCAACAATATACATACATCCAACAATTTCATTAGAAAGAGAAGTGGTCGAAATCATTTGAATGGGGTGACGTCCGCTGAAAATTAACATATTCTCTTGGCAAACGAAACAAAAGCGTGCTCATTCACTTCACCACACATCCACAAATAAAAAGCACCTCTGAAAGTTGCCGGCCATTCTGCGGTGAACAATTAATTTAATAATATCTGTCTAGAGCAAGATTGTATCACAATATAACGTACGCATTCGTAATGAGGGGACGTCCGAGTCACATACACATGCACAAATACATATTTTAATTATAATCTACTGAGTCGTAGATAATCTCCCTTCTGTCTCTGCCATTCCTTTAATTCATTATCTCTGCTACACCGCGCTGCCGGGAGCCATGTTGGATTCCTGGTGGCAGTGATAAGCTGATGAAAAGTTTTAAAGGATTTCTATGGAAGTGACAGCTAAAATATTTTCATATTGAATGAAAATCGTACAAAAGTATTTATATAATATCTTTTAATAGGTTTCACTTGGGAGAGATAGTTAACATTTCTTGTACTACTTTCTCGAACTGATACCTTATATTGTATGTCTACTTTTTGGGGGGCGCTTGCAATACCATTTCGATGTTTGAAATGATGGCCACATAATGTGGCAATAGAAAATCTATTCAGATGGATATAATTTTAATCCTCATCAAATTAACACGTTATTTGCCACAAGTATTTCGTGTATTATACTTGCCTTCACTTCTCACACCTGGACTGAAAAGTCCCACTTTCCAAATTGACTTTATTCATCAACGTAATCTTCATCAAGAACCACACAATCATTCTAGCACCGCTCTGACCTTTCAATACCACTTTTGTAGAACGATTTATCTTTTGCCTCAGAATAGGTCTCAGTTTCATTCGAGCAAAATTTTCAACCGTTGAACAGTTTTTTGAGGTCTGCAAATAGCTACTAGTCACTGGGTGCTAAATCTGGCGAATATGGTGTATGCGGGAGCAATTCGAAGCCCATTTCATGCAATTTAACCTTCGTTTTCACTGATTTATGACACAATTTCGGCCTTCAAACGTTTCAATAACGCTACTGTTGATAGTATTTCCCTTTTCAAGATAGTCGATGAATATTACACCTCGCACATCCCAAAATACTGAGACCAGAACCTTTCCACCGCCTTTGGGCAGTTTGGTTGAGGTTCACCAGTTGATCTTCACTCAGGAGTGAAGTGATGGATCCATGTTTCATCCATTGTCATATATCGATGCAAAAATTTCGGTTTTGGCCAAACATTGCTCAGAATCATCAAGATGTTCTTGGTTTTGGTCAACAGTGAGCTCGCGCGGCACCCACTTTGAACAGAGCTTCCTCATAGTCGAATGTTCATGGAACTCCTTCTTTTGACATCTTTACAATGTCAGCTAACTCACATAATTCAACTTTTCAATCATTCAAAACGTTTTCGTAGATTTTTTTATGTTTTCTGATGTTACTCAAGACGCCCACTGCGTTCTGGTATCATCAGTATCTCTACGACCACGTTTGAAGTCAGCAAACAAAAGTTTAATGGTTGCTTCTGATGAAGCAGAGTCTTTTTAACACTTTTCAAGCCATTGCTTCGCTTGACCGGTACAGAATATCATGAAATTTCAACAATTTTCTTTTGAGGGTTAGTATTAACTATAAAAGCGTTGAATGAAATAAGACTAGCGCCATCTAGGTGTTAGGCCCTAGACTTTTCAGCCTTTTCAGCCCAAGAGCTGAAGCTCTTCAGTTTTTCAACTCTTGAACAAGCCTAGGATGCTGAGAGCTGCAGTAAGAAATCGACTTGTCGCTTCATTAAGAAACAGGGGAAATACTTTCATCCTGAGCATATCCTAGAAATAACCTGAGTCAGCTTTCGAACTGAATTTACAGAGGAGGGGGAGGTCGATAAAATTATCAACTCAATAGCTGGAGCTTCTGAGTTCTACAGCTTTTGAACGAACTTGCAAGGCTAGGTGATACAGTCAAATATTGCTTTATCGCCTCTTCAAGAGCAAGATATTATACAAATCTGCATTGCACCAAACTTTTGAGCAGCAGAAGCAGCAGAGGAGACGGACGTCGATAAAACAAACTGAACTGTGTTTCCTGTTAAAACAAATTGAGAGAAAAAGATCTCGATTCCACAGAAAAATTGAACGATCACAACTCTCTTTCCTGTAACATTGGAATGAGAGTGAGAGCTACTCAGTTTCCCAACTCTTGAAATGAAACACATTTGTTAATCAAGTGAACACTCCTTTTTTTCACTTGATTGACAAGTGTGTTCCATGGTCTGAAACCTTGTGGGGAATTATTCTCCACTAGGAACTCAGAGCACATACTCTGTTCCTACCCCACAGCGAAACAGACTAGCTGATTTGGAAAATCACTCACCAAATGAAGTTATCGGCTTCGTTAAAAAAATTGATTCATTTGTTCGAGGTTGAAGCGGTTTGATAAACCGAAGCGTGATGGAAAAATGCAATGATGCTTTTACACTTAGAAGGTGAAGGTTATATTTTTGGTTTTTGTTACCTTCAGGTAGGTCGTTTCCCACTTATTTATTTCAGAATTGAAACTGATAGTTGTAAACATACTTCTATATGGAAACTTATTAATATAGTTCATTGTACGATTTTCACTATAAAGGGTTTTACAAAAACCGCGACACGTGTTTCGCTATACAATAGCGTTATCAAGCGTAATAACATTTTTTCTACACCCGTACTCTAACAATACACTTATATGACCATAATCCGTTTCATAATGATATCCATTATGATACAGATTTTTCATAACGATACAGATTATCAACCAATAGAAACCCATAATTTTTCAATCAAGAATCCTGTTCCTTTGTTCGTAATTTTCATCAAGTATGGGCCAGTTCTATTCAATACTTCAATATGGGTAAATTTTGTCGAAGATAATTATAATTAGTTAGTAGCTGGTGTACCAGGCTTTTTCCAGGGAGTTAATATGAAATTGTTTGATGAAAATAATAAAAGAATAAACTTTAAATCATGAGAAGACAATGAATTTTGTTTTATATACCCTACCAATGTGTACGAATGGTCCACAGTATTCCACAACATTTTTCAATATTCGCTAATATTTGTATAACATAGAGCAAAAGTATTAGTTTTATTTCTCAGAAGACATCACTGTAATTCAATTACTGAAGTAGTGTTTACATTGTTAGTGGGGTCTTTGCGAAAAATGATCTATCAAACACAACAACAGAAGTGACTTCGCACACTTTATTATTCTTTCAATGCAATCGAGTGTTCCCAAAAAATATCTGATCAACAGTTTGAAACTACTTTTCAAGCGGGGTTATTCTGCTAAGAAGCTACAAAGGTAGCTATTATAGTCGAAATTTTTATAAAAAGTTAATTTTTTGACGTATGTAGTGCATTCAACGATGCACCATATACAGAAACAGTTATTAGAGTGAGAAAAATTGAAGCTACAAAAAAGGGAACTAATCAATTGATAAGATAACAAGAACAAAGTGAAAGTACCATTATACCATAAGATTATCAATGTCAGAAACGAAACGATTCAAATCTACTATTCTCTTTTTAAAAAATCTGTTTTTCCGTTAACCAGCTGTCGCACCCCTTCGAACGACAACCCTAAGAAGTTGAAACTTGTGCGAGCTAAGGATTAACGAGGTCTTACCTTTCAACGTGTGATTCCTAACACGGGTTGGACGATATCACGTGAATATAGATCATTCATCCTAGGGCTTGAACCACCGACCAACACGGCAGTCAATTCGAGTGAGTGAACAAAACACCCACGTCGAACCGCCTGAATACCGACCATTTAACTAAGCAGAACTACAAATGTAATCATTTGGAGAGAACAAATACATCGCTATTTCAACTTGAGATTCAATATTTCGGTATAAATTCTCCTGAGGAAGCTCTTGTATAGTGAAACAAGTGTTGGAGTTTTAAACACTGTTCAGTTACTTGAACACGTTACCCATTTTATTAATTATCTTTCCTTGGAGAAATTGCCCAAATTTCCTGAAAGACAAAAGAGTAACGGAAATAAGAGAAAAAAAAAATGGGAACGAAAACATTCAGTTATAACTGCTTTACCACAATTAAATATCGAAATACAATTCAATATATGAGAACTATCATTGAAAAGAATTGGATAGTAGGAAAAGTATAGACATCGTCTGCAGATGCACATCTTCACCGGCAGCAGGAGGTTGAATATCTTAATGAGGATCTAGAAGTAATTTCGAAATGGGGTGAAAGTAACCAGATTTAACTCAATACCACGAAAACCCAGGCATCGGTTTCCTCCAAAAAGATGAAAGTCTCCGAACCAGATACAATAATGTTAATATAGACATTTCCGCTTTCTGCTTCGATAAGTTTGTTGGAGGATGAGTGTTTTGGGGGTTGAAATGGACACCAATATGTCTTGGCACAATTATGTCGCTGGAACTGAAAGAACTTCTTGTCGAAAGCTTGAAACACTGTTTTGAACCAGAAAATTGTGAACACCCCAAAAACTTTTGATGACTTATAATGCTCCAATCACACTTTTGCAATATTGTTCGCATGTATGGAGCTCCGCCCCCAAAGATACCCTGAAGCTGCTGGATTCCATCCAGAAAAGAGCCTTCCGCCTGACTGGAGACCTAACTATCCCTTGCAAACTTGATAGTCTGCAACATCGAAAAAAGGTTGGAGATTCTTTCACGGGAAGTGTTCAAGTGACTTGTTACATTTGATTCCACCAAGAGTAGTAGGTACCTATCAGGAATATGCGACGGACTGTAGCTGCTCATCGTTTTGAGGTTAAACTCAGAATACCCAGAACTTGTTTTTATCAGTTCGGACTTCCATTGTCTAATATAATATAAATTGAAGAAAAACTAAAAAGATCAATCGAAAATAACAGTTTTATTAAGCAAAAACTGAAATTAAAAAGAAATAACATACAAGCAACAATAAAAAAAATGGAAATAATAATAAAAGCTGAAAATTAAAAAAATAAAAGTATTTTTAACGAAAAATGAAAACTAAAAATCAAAGGATTTCAAACCAAGTTACGTCACGACGTTTCGATTGTTAGTATCCACAATCGTCTTCGGGTGATAACTGGACTTATTCCTCCGAAATCTGACTATTTAGAGGTCATTCCAGTGCTTTCCCTCTTCTCTCTTTCCGCTTCATTGGTTTTAGCGGGAGATGACCGTTTGGTGGGAGTTGGTCGTTTCTCGCTTGATTAGAGGTTTCCATACGTTACATATCTCTCCTCTTTGTGGATGATTTCAGCTTGAGCCCACTTGATGTTATGTTGATGAGTCCAAACATGCTCTGCTATTCCGGATTTGCTGGTTTCTCGTCGCTGTGTGTGTTTCTTGTGCTCAGCAGTGCGAACTTTCAATGGCCTCTTAGTTTCACCAATATAGGATTTTCCGCACTCACAGGGTATCCGGTAAATGCAATTCTTGGGATCGCAGTCCGCGTTTGGGGGCCTGGTTTTCGTGAGGCTGCTACGGATAGTGTTCCCAGATCTGAAACAGGTTTGGACCCAATCCTTCTTATCCTTTCCGATGATCCTCTGATGTAGGGAAGTACAAGTACTGGTTGTGGCGGCTTCTCTTCCTTGTGGAGCTCTTGCTGTCTTCTAGCTGAAGCCTGTTCTACCATCACTCTGGAGTAACCATTCCATAGAAGGTCATTTTTCATGATGCCTAGTAGCACGGTCTAGTAGAGTCTTGATGATTCCTCTCTTAGTCGATCGATGGTGGTTGAATTTCTGGTTCAGATACTGTCCTGTGTGAGTGAGTTTTCAATATACATATGTCCCATTTAGTGTCGGTCCTCTTCACCAATACGTCTAAGGAAGACAATTCGTTGTGGACTTCCTTCTTTATTGTGAAAGTGATGAAAGGACTTATGTTGTTGATGTGCTCCAGGAAAGTGTCTAGTTCTGCATTTCCATGGTTCCATATTATGAAGGTGTCGTCTACGTATGTCAACCAGACTCGGGGCTTCCTGTGGGCTTCTTCAATGGCCAGAGTTTCAAACCACTCCATACATATATATTGGCTATAACCGGTGAAAGTGGTGATCCAATTGGCAGTCCCTCATCTTCCGTAAAGAATTCGTCCTTCAGTTGGAAGTAGCAGTTTCGTACACAGCATCCTAGTAATTCCATGATAACTTGTATCGGTAAGTTTGTGTTTACTACCCAAAATCCACAAAAAGGATGTTCCGCTCAGACCGATCATTAGCTCCAGAGATTCAGCCACTCAGAACTTGTCCAGATTTTTACTACAAATCCTGCGATTCCAAGAATTGCATTTACCGGATACCCTGCGAGTGCAGAGCATCATACATCGATGAAACCAAGAGGCCATTGAAAGTTCGCATTGCTGAGCACAAGAAACACACACAGCGAGGAGAAACCAGCAAATCCGCAATAGCAGAGCATGTTTGGACTCATCAACATAACATCAAGTGGGCTCAAGCTTAAATCATTCACAAAGAGGAACACTGGTTTAGGAGAAAATTCAAAGAAGCCGCGTATATGTTATGCGTAACATATGGAAACCTCTAATCAAGCGAAAAACGACCAACTCCCGCCAAACGGTCATCCAAAGAGAGAAGAGGGGATAAGTGAAAGCACTCGAATGACCTATAAATAGTCAGATCTCCTTCTCGTTCAGTTATCACCCGAGGACGATTGTGGATACTAACAATCGAAACGTCGTGACATAACTTGGTTTGAAGTCTTTTAATTTTTATTCTTCATTTTTCGTTAATAATATTTTTCAATTTTCAGCTTTTACTAATATTTCAATTTTTATAATATTTTCGGTTGATCTTTTCAAGTTTTTTCAGGAATTTCAAATCAATTTATATTATATTAGACAATGGAAGTCCGAACTAATGAAATGCGGATTTTCATATCTCAGTTTTCATAATTCTCATACTTCATTGCGAATGTGTTTGAAACTTGAACAAAAAAACTAATTAAAGAGTATCTTTATTGCTTAAATCAAAATTTGACAGCTACCAGTAAATATTTGCATTCTGTTTTATCGCCACATCGTCCAAACCCTACTTGATCAAAGTGTGCGTTTCAAAGTCTACATGAAAAAACGTGAAAGCTAAAAGCTACTTCAAAGGTGACTTTAGCAAAACACCAAGTCGGCTACATTTTTGGAAAGGTAATTTTGAGCTCTATTGAAATCGACCAATTCTCCATTTACTTGCTGCGACTCATTACGTTACTAGAGAAAAATCAAAATCTATTGACAATAGTAAGTAAATTGTGATTGATTTTTTTTCACATTTTTTTTTAGCATTTTTAATCCAAATTGAGATTACCAATGAGCATTTTTTTGCAATATTCATGAAATTTTCACTGAAAGTAACATTCGATTCTCAGCTTAATGAATTTGTTGAAGGTCGGACAGTCAAAAGTTCGAAAGTCTGAACTTATAACATCTGCCAGTATAATGGAGCTTCATTTTATCATAACAATATTGTTATTTTATAATCAATACGGCTTTTATTCTCGAAGCAGTCTCAAGAAGATCCGAAAAGGACAACAAAAAGACGCAATTTCTTAGCGAAATGTCGCCCGGGCAAGTATTTTATGTGGGGCTTGACAAAATATTACAACATATCTTGATTATCGTTTCTTATGGATGTTTGTTTTACGCTCGCGCGTTATTGCTCCAACCCTGAAATAATGTAATTTGTAACCTGGCGGTGAAACATAAGCTTAACACGCATATACGTTCTCACAGTAGGCGACCCGGGAAATAACTTCACACTTACCGCGGGTAAATAGTTGTGCGTGACTCTATTTGTAGCTTTATCAATCCCGTAGGTACTATTTTTGGTGAGAAATGGCCTGAACTAATGCTATTTCAGTTTTAATTATTGAGATTTCATTTCAGAAAATTAAAACTTGACGCTCCTGAAATTGAGTACAAATAATTATTTTTTCCTGTCCATTGAGGATTTTCATCAACAAGGATTTGGAATGGCGATGGGCTCATCTCCGTCAACAATGTTGAGCATTTGGAGAAAACATAACTAACGTACCTCCTGCGATGTAATGATCATAAAAATGATGAATACTCTTGATACGAGTGTTCATAGAAGTTATCACTTATGGATGTCTCCACTATAAATCTAATCAACACACCAATTTAAAAGGAATAATTTCTGACGTGAGATCAATCTAGTATCTAGTGAAAACACTCTTCCCATACTAGAACAAAAATAGCCTCTTTCTCCACTGATGAAGTCAGGTTGTTTGCAATCAGGTTGAAAGAGAAAATAACTACTATTGAATTATTCTGAAGGAGAACGGGTATCCGGAACAGTTTGTAGAGAGAGTTCTTGGTGAAATTAGTAAAAACAGTAACCCACATGCTCATCACACACCAGCAACACACGTATCTGACAACTCAAGTTATACTCTATATTTCTGGTATATTCGAAAAATTACGACAAATCGGTTACAGATATGATCGATACAAGAACTAATTTCGAAAAATCTAGAGACTGTATTTATAATATATGTAGATGGTTCTCTAGATATAAGAAAAAACGAACATCGTGAATACATTCGGTAGAAATAGATAACAGGATCATACATGAAATCACGCGGCAGAATGGGAAGAAACAAAAATTGTCAGCAACGAAACCCACCACAGAAGTAGATAATTCAAAGGATACGTATATATTCATTTGGTAGATGAAAAATTCATTGAAAATATTTTCGTTGAAATGGATCTTATTCGGTTGCTATTCCTAAAGCTCCAGAATGAAAATGGAAATATGAACCTAAATTGAATTCTCGGAAAACATCCTATGTGTGTATCCATATAGACTGTCGAATATGACATCTTAACATTTTATTCTTTTGACGATTGTCAACGGAAATATATCTGATTTCGTCTGAAGTGTTTCTATAAGTGATTACTTTCCGAAATGTTAACCATCCAAAGAAAGCTCGGTTTATAAATTTGATTATTTCTTTGAATATTCCGATTCGTAGTCAAAATTTATATTTACGACAAGTAACTGAATAATTCGACTCTTCATAGAGCCATACCTTTCTTCACAAAATGAGTGCTCATACTTGGAGACTGGCTGTGAATCAAATTATCTAAAAGAACAACTCGTTTAGGCGAGTTTCAAATTGTCTACACTGTAGGTTAATGGACTGACACCTATCAGAAAACAACAATTTCCCTGGCTAATACCATAAAGAACGTTGGATTATATCCAACAGGTGTCAGTGCAGGATTATTCACTGAAGTTATTTCTGCATATGCTGTTGGCAATTCAACTCCCGTATTATTTTGGAACACACAAATAGCCCGAAACCAGTCTGCAAGTGTGTTCCAATCATTGAAAATCGATTGCGACAGTTGTATCACCAAGAGCATACGCAGGAATAACTTCGGTGAATAATCCTGCACTGACACCTGTCGTATATAATCCTTCGTGGTATTAGCCAGGGGAGAAGTTGTTTTCTGATAGGTGTCAGTCCATTAACCTACAGTGTTGGTAATTTGAGACTTGCCTGAACGAATTGTTCTTTTAGATAATTTAACTTTCTGAATAAACTTTTAAATTCGTCCTTTATTACACTTTAGCATATTCTCTGTTGATTTAGTTCTGTTCATTTTTCAGATTTCGAAACACATGAGACATTGAATCCACAAATATCACAGACCACTTTCGTGCTTTCCGATTATTTATTAGAATGGACAGTTACTGTTCACCAACGGCTGAACGGAGCATTATAAGTGTTCCTTATATGTATATATTCTAGATATGGTAGCTGTCGCACCCCTACGAACGACAATCCCCAGAAGTAGAACATGTGCGAGCTAAGAACTAATGGGGTCTAATCTTTCGACGTATGATTTCAAATTTCTGAATCTCACGAGGTTAGATCTTTTTTTAAGAAATTGCTCTAGTATAAGGTTCACAAAAACCTCTCATTAGACACATAGGGATTAGGCACATTAGGCACATATGCATAGGTGATATGAGTGGAAATGTTTGTAGGCAATGCCACAAATATGTCATAACAGATGATGAATTATTAAAATGTGATATCATATGTTTGTTTTTATGTACTACTTTTAAACACCATGGATATATGTGTGCATTCAAGTTTGTATAAATAATTGAAATAATCTGATATTCACTAAATTAATTCAATCGAGTTGATAATTCCAATTAGTTCATTGTTACAAAAATTGAAAAAATAGTTTCTATGACTATCTATTCATTCAAAATGTTCTTGAATTCCATGCTGTCGTTTTGTTATTTTTAATTCATTCACTGTGAATTTTGTTTCGCAGTAGTCTTTCCATGTTTTGACAGTTGAAAGAAACATATCCGAAATCAGCACAGGGTTGTTTTCAAAATGAATTTGTCACTATTCTATAACGTTACACCCGTAAGGATGAACAGTTGAAGGATTAACTGATTTGAAATGTGGAATTGGCTGCGATGCAACTCACGATCGGAAGACCTTGGGTTCGATCCCCGTCTCGAGAGAGAGAGAGAGAATTTATCTGGTTGAAGCTGGGATGATTCTGCAACCGTGTTAGGACTCACACGTTGAAAGGTAAGATCTCGTTAGTCCTTAGCTTGCACAAGTTTCTCAGCTTCTGAGAGTTGCCGTTCGTATGGGGGAGACAGCTGATTAACATATTTTAACATATTTTGAACAGATTTTTTTTAATAAATCAGTTTTTGTGTACAGTACAATATTCAATAGATGATTCAGATATATTTTTATTGGGTTTCGTTTATTTATATAATTATGTCTGGCTATTATGATCCTGCACATTTTAGCATACAAAACGACATTCTGAAAATATACCGATTTTTTACTAGAATTATGGTGGAGGTTTAATCGTAAAAAGGTGGAGAGACAATTTAATAAATATTAGCACCTTCACCAAAACCAATAAACACAAGTCTGATTTGGGATGCCAATGAGTAAAGTGAAGTCTGAAGTCGTGTGCATGAGTTATAATGAAGTTTGTGATTCTGGATGTACATTACCTCATATAGAGCCAATGTTCTCAAGAGAAACAAAATCATTGCAGTCTCTTTGCGTCTTAAGTTTTGAAAGTTCGGTTCGAAAACAACAACATCCATTGAATCAGTTAAAACATACACTGGATCTTTGTGGGTTAACATTGAGCTGACAGGATATTTGCCTACTACATGATATTTTAATTCACAAAGTGCGAGACTGAATCAATTTACAGACATTCTAAAGCTTTTCAAAATTAAATAGTAGGAACCCCATATAACGGTGATGAAAAATAGACAAAGAAGTTTTTATTAAAAAAGTTAGGTGGATGCTGAACAGGTCATGACACGCTTATAACGCTTATCAAACAGCTTTTTTTACGTGGAAGCCTTACAAGGATTCCACCAAATAACTTCTCAATGTTCATCATCGATACAAGTTCAGAAACCGTCATTGTATTTTCAGGTTTGTTATGTTGAATCAGCGACAAACGACCCGGATATCGATGAGATGCAGAACCTAGCCTGATTCTCTACTTTTATTTGCTGTTCATATTGAAGCCTTGATAAGCGAAGCGACCAATGCTGTTTCAACATTGTGAATTCACTTTTTGTAAGTTAACAATGAGCTGAAGGTATATTTGCTCACAGAATAGAATGATAGTGGACGTGGAAGGCAGTGAATCTGATTTCACAGAAAAAATTAAATAAAACAAGATTCTCTACTTTTATTTGCTGTTCACATTGAAGCTTTGATAAAGGAAGCGACCAATGCTGTTTCAACATTGTGAATTCACTTTTTGTAAGTTAACAATGAGCTCAAGTTATATATGCTCACAGAAGAGTATGATAGTGGACGTGAAAGGCAGTGAATCTGATTTCACAGAAAAAAAGAAAAAAACAAGATTTTCCACTTTTATTTGCTGTTCACATTGAAGCTTTGACAAGGGAAGCGACCAATGCTGTTTCTACATTGTGAATTCACTTTTTGTAAGTTAACAATGAGCTGAAGGTATATTTGCTCACAGAATGGTATGATAGTGGACGTGGAAGGCAGTGAATCTGATTTCACAGAAAAAAAGAAAAAAACAAGATTCTCTACTATTATTTGCTGTTCACATTGAAGCTTTGATAAGGGAAGCGACCAATGCTGTTTCAACATTGTGACTTCACTTTTTGTAAGTTAACAATGAGTTGAAGGTATATTTGCTCACAGAATAGTATGATAGTGGACGTGGCAGTGAATCTGATTTCACAGAAAAAAAATGATGGAATATAAACACAGAAGTATGATCAAAAACTACATACACCTCTCGATTCGATCTTCACAAACTCCATTTTGAAAAATATATCACATGTTTCGCTAGCACAGTTTTCAAGTGGGTGCCAAATATTCCAAGAGTTCATCACTTAATAACAGAATAATAGCTGCTGAAAATAATTTAATGTCAAATTAATGAGTTTATAGAGTGGTTGGATTTTTTAAATATTTTTTGTATGAAATTGAATGATATTAATTTCATTCGAAATATTTTTCAAAATGAACTTTATTTCGAAATATTCATGATATTAGTATTAAAAGAAGTGTAATAATTCATTCGATTTACTGATACAAAACTCACTTTCAGCTCGTTTCGACATAAAAATGTATTTTATTCCCAATGTCACCTAATGTCCCTATACTATACTGTTTTGTGCTCATTTTTTCTGGGCTACAGTGATTATATGATGATTGATTCAATTCCAGATGTTGTCTTCGATATTGATGAGTTTCTGAAAACTCACACTGACACTGCCATCTTCACTGCTTACTAATATTTCACTTCAGGATCTATTTTTTTGAGACTCAACGTACCAAAAAGGAAAGAAAATACATATCGATATTGGACGATCAGTAAAATAACGGACGTCCAAATAAAAATATGTTAACATATACATATATCGATTCTCAAATGACATGGCACGATTACGGCAGGACAACCGATCATCTTCACTGAGAGAGAAGGTTACTGTACATTTTTAAAATCGTAGACATTTAGTGATTTTTCCAACGATGTGTATAAAAATCAAAAAACTTTCAAAATCTGAATTTTTTCTCGAAAAAATCTTATCGATGGATCGCGTTACTAGTCTTCCTTTATAAAATGATGAAAAGGTATAGGAGCGAAATATGTATATTTGTCTATTCTCTCACTATTGTCAACCACATTCAAAAGAAAAAAAACTAACACACTTACCTAAAATCGTCAGTTGTATCGGCCTGCCCTGCACAACGAACCCAAAAGCATCCTCGGCTTCGCACTGCCACCTACCGTCGTCTTCCAACCTGACGTTATCGATAAACAAATTACCGGTCGCGTCCACGAGAAACCTATGACCGATCACTCTCTTATTGTTCGTGTTGTCCTTGAGTATGGTTTGGACTATCTGGCCATCTTTTAGCCAGATGCTCGTGCTGAAATTGATATTGACGGTGCAATCTAGCACCAGCTTTGCGCTCTGTTTGGAGTACACCTGGGTGAAGGTTCCGGTGTCACCGTTTTCGTGGCTGAAGTTCGTCCGGATGTCAGCTCGGATGGAACGGCGATGAGCACTGGAGGTGTGAGGGTGGCGGGTATGTGATTTGCAGTCTCCATGATCTGAAAAAAAAAAGGATATGTGTACTACTGTATCTAGGGAAGAATTGTGTGAAGTGATATAGAATATCCCAGTAGTTTGGTCCAGTTTCAACAAGATTGAGAAATATTTCATCAAAAAGCAAGATATTCCAAATATTTTTAAAATGGAATATAGCAATAAGCTACTTTCATGCCTCAATATGTTAGCTGGAATACCGATAAATCTCTTCAATTCATCGATAGAATGACTTGTTCATATGTATTTTCTGAGCAAACATTTCTATATTTTTTAATTGTCATTCCTAATCCTCCTGGAATACTTTGCTGGCATCACAACTGTACTTATGGCGCACACCTTCGCGGTAATATTTGTAAATCAACTACGAACCAAGGGTGATCCAAGGGTGATCATTCAACCAACTTCTGGAGCAATACGAAGACTCTTTTCCATTATACACTGATGCATCTGAAACGGAAGATGGAATAGGGGCAGCTTTCACCAGCTCTGATTTCAGCTGTTTATTTGAATTATCGAAAGAAAACACAATACTCACAGGTGAATTATTCGCTATTTGGAGAGCATTAAAGTACATGGGAACAAAGAACATCCCAAAATGCCTGATTGTCACAGATTCACTGAACGCTCTCGAAGCAATTACACAACTATACAGCCAATCCAATCATCCCATCTTGCTTCTCATAAAACAGTCTCTCCACTCACTATATGAAAAACATATTTTCATTCAGTTTATGTGAGTCCCTTCACACATTGGCATAGTTGGAAATGAAAGAGCTGACAAATTAGCGGAAGAAGCAATTACTAACCCGCTAACAGATACAGAGTCACTTGCTGTTCATACGGATCTGAAATCTCTATACAAGCAAACGATCATCAGCAGTTGGCAATCCCAATAGGATAGTTCGTCAGTAAAACTTCATGAGATGAAACAGTCAGTATCTCAGTAGAAAAACACCCCCATTGGAAGAAGAGCACAGGTCATTTTAACTCGTCTTGGTCTAGGCCACACTCGTCTCACCCATGGGTATCTACTATCTGAACAAAATCCCCCAGTATGTGAAGTGTGTGATGATAGTCTCCTCATCTCAGCGTTTTTAACTATCTCAAGCGTAAGATCATCGGCAGGATGTTAATATATACACTTGTTTAGTCTACATGACCACAACGACGCACAAAGGTCCCACATTTATAAAGTAGCTTTCATCTGGGAAAATTTCGACACTGAAGAACCGGGTTGTCGACCTCGATCTCCACGAATAAAATAATATTTTACGTTATCATCGCAATATCAATTATTACAATAAAAACATTCGCATCTCGTATTCACTTCAGATTTTTGACGCCCCTCGAAATTTTAATGTATTCAGGAATGTTCTATTTGCTAGTTAGGAGTCATATGCTCTGTCCATTTCTTTCAAATCTCATGATATATTACAGTTTTTTCTCATCTTCAAATGACTAGCGAATAAATTATCTGCATTAGTTTGTTCAGATCTTCGTTGGATGTTTGTCATATTCTTCTAGACATGGGTAAAAAGTGCTTTCCATATTTGCATGTGGAAAGCAATTCCGTTCCTTTTTGCACCATCTGCAGCTGAGAAATCCTTTGTACACCTCTATTTCAATTGAAATATCCTCTACTGAATGAACAATAACTAGCGATTTATCGTGTATTTTTTTGTGCCATGCAGCTCATGTTGAAGCAGCTTTTCAGTTGTTTTTCCAGGTGGTCCTTACCTGAAAGTTTTCCCAAATGTTTTATCAAGTGAATTTCAGCAGCCCGTGTTCCTTATCGATCCATTTTCTCATCTGGCTCCGTACCATAGATCTTGGTACCACCATAACTGATTCAGGATCAATGTATGAAACTGATTATCTAAGTCTACACGGTCAGTTGATTCTTCAGGTGGTCACCTCCTGAAGAAGAACATGAATCTTCCTCTTGAAGATGATCACTTGGTGTTTGAAACTCGTGTCGAGATGTTAAAAATAACAATTTGATGTTGGAAAAAACTCCAGTAATATTCATTACTACACCAAAGGTTCCAAACAGCGCATCACAGGTTATCCATTATTTACAAGTACTTAAGCCATTTCTTATGAATCATGACGGGTTTGACAATTAGAGGAAGGATCTGTTTTAATATTATTAGGATCAAAAAACATACTATGCAATCATGTATTCTGAGAATGTCCTCAGTAATTTCTTTCCATGTGATTAGGAGTTCGTTAATATGATTCGATTTACACGGTAGCGCAGTACTTCCACAGAAAAAACTAATGAATTTCATTTCAATTTATTCTATCAATTTCAAAAATGCATTGAAATATCCTCTAAGAACTTGGAAAACAAGTATTACATAGCACAATATAACCGAAATTTCAACAGTAATACTGATAAGCCTTAATAAATGGCATCCTATTTCACCTGATAATTTATTGTTTATCCAGGCTAAGCTGATGGAATTGTCATGTACTTAATATTGGCTGCCACTATACTGCACAGCATCTCGAACCCTGATTAATGGTAACATCACCAATTATTCAGTGTTATATTGTAATTAATTACTCGCCAGTAGGTCATTTTAACTCGTCTTGGTCTAGGCCACACTCGTCTCACCCATGGGTATCTACTATCTGAACAAAATCCCCCAGTATGTGAAGTGTGTGATAGTCTTTGGAGTGTGAAACATATTCTCACCGAGTGCATGCTATATCACAATGAAATATAAAATTATGGCTTCTCACCATTAACGAAGGACAGAGATACCAATTTGTTACATACATACATATGTTTTTTCCATAAACATGTAATATATCGACAAGTCGCTAATGACCCTAGAAGTCGATGAGACTGTAAATAAATAAATAATAATCATAAAAAAACTTCTGTCTGATAATTCTATTCATATAAACTCCAAAATCTTCATAATAACAACACTCTGATACATGATAGTACGGAACGATGAAATCTGACCCAGTATTGACAGGCTTTTATTCGAAATTCAGCTTGTGATAACTACGGTAGATCATATGCTATCAACAGTGTTATAACGTACAAAAATTCAAAAAACATTGATCATAACAAATGATCATGAAATCTGATCATTTGGTATACCTACTTATATTCTCTCTCATTATATGGTTCCAGAACGATGCCTTACTATTCTCTTCTCGATAAATCGACTAAAAAGGCTCTAATTTGTTTTTGTTTTCTTGAATTCTTCTTACTCTTCGAAGAGGGTAGGTATTTTTCCCAGTCCAAGAGAAAATATAAGTCCAAGGTTTCAAAAAAGAAGAATAATGAGTAAAACAACGACTCCATAGTCTAATGTTTCAACCTGTTAATCAACTACAAACGCACCAATTCCGTACAAAATACGTTCAGTTCTACTTTGAATTTGGGGAGAGTGGTGTATAACTTTAAATTTGCGCTCTTTTTTGTAATTGTAATATGAACTCTAGCTACACAACCCGCACTAGAGACCCAACAATATATAACCTTTTTGCAAATAGGAAGTGAACTCAGAAAAAGTAATATGTGAACTCTCTCAATATCAACTGGGTAGTAAGAAAAAACAAACACTCACATAACGCCCGTTCGGTGGTTCAGGGTCAACCATAGGTTCCTTTGACCCCGTGTGTCTTCAACATCAACACTTTTATTTCCCAACTTCCCTGTACCCAATATCGGCTTACGATTTCACTACCGATTTTCCTTTAATTTCGCACCACGAGCTTAAAAACAGAATAACTCTCCTATTTAGGCCACTTTCCTCATCCTTGAAGGCTGAGGGATGAGACCCCCGAACTAGTTTCGACGGGCTCCAGTGACTGACTTTTTATGTCTCTCGCAAAAACTCCCAAGTCCTCGTCGTGTCAGCAACGCTAGCCACAAAAACCTCATCTCAGCGTTTTTAACTTTCTCAAGCATAAGATCATCGGCAGAATGTTAATATATACACTTGTTCAGTCTACCCCAACCTGTACATGACCACAACGACGCTCAAAGATCCCACATTCATAAAGTGTTGAAGCTGCTTTTCAGTTATTATTCCAGGTGGTCCTTACCTGAAAGTTTTCCGAAATGTTTTGCCAAGTTAATTTTCAGTACTCCGTGTTCCTTATCGATTCATTTCCTCATTTCCTCATTACACGGTCAGTTGATTCTTCAGGTGGTCACCTCCTGACGAAGAACATGAACCTTCCTCTTGAAGATGATCCCTTGGTGTTTGAAACACGTATCGAGATGTTAAAAATAACAATTTGATGTTGAAAAAAACTCCAGTAATATTCATTACTACACCAAAGGTTCCAAACAGCGCATCACAGGTTATCCATTGTTTACAAGTACTTCAGCCATTTCTTATGAATCATGATGGGTTTGACAATTAGAGGAGGGATCTGTTTTGATGTTATTAGGATCAAAAAACAAACTATGCAATCATGTATTCTGAGAATGTCCTCAGTATTTTTTTCCATGTAACCAGGAGTACGTTAATATGATTCGATTTACACGGTGGCGCAGTAACCTCCACAGAAAAAAACTAATGAATTTCATTTCAATTTATTCTATCATTTCCTCTTAGAACTTGGAAAACAAGTTACATTGCACAATATAACCGAAATTTCAACAGTAATACTGATGAGCCTTAATAAATGGCATCCTATTTCACCTGATAATTTATTATTTATCTAGGCTAAGCTGATGGAATTGTCATGTACTTAATATTGGCTGCCACTATACTGCACAGCATCTCGAACCCTGATTAATGGTAACATCACCAATTATTCAGTGTTATATTGTAATTAATTACTCGCCAGACTCGACACATTGCATATGGCTGCTCACTTCGCAGTATGATGTTTCTACAAGGCTTCATATAATTGATGGATACAATTTATTGGGACAGTTGATGATGCCGTATCTTTTGAGAAGAGGAAAGTGAAGTGAAATCAAGATGTTTGCTCCTGGATTGTTGATAATTCGATAGAAAAGTTTTGGAGTTCAGATTCCTTTAAGAACTATATCATCAAATGATTCAGTTATATAAACTGAGCACTAGTGGAATATACAGGTCTATTATAATCGTGGGGCCAAAAGTTGAAAATTTACACTCTATTAGCTCCTAAAAAGTCACAATCCTCGAAAGTCTGCAAAAACTGCCCTTCAATGTCGATTTTTTCAAATGTAATACTTTATAATCACATTAATGGATCAGTATTCTAGCCTCGATTCAAATGGGATCACAGAAACATTATATACATTTCAAATTTTTTGATACCCTGTATTCTGCCACAAAAAATTCAATGCCTTGTGAAAATTTGTTGAAAACATTTTTTCAAGGTGTGAGTGCAATTGGGTCATCTCAATTTCAATTATTATTGACAATTTCGATTACAAATTGTTGACGTGTTCGAAAGTGTTTTATTTATCCACTAATTATGGTTAAAGAGTCTTTGTGAGTTCTCTAAAATGAAGAAAATTTAAAATGAGTGAGAAGTGATCTGACTAGCATGCGCTCGGTACTTATGTTTGCAAAATACTCTGCTCAGCAATTAAATTGTATATTATTATAACCAGATTTTGGGACCAAAAAAAACAAATAGCGAAATAAAATTGGCTGAAAACAGTACCTATACTTACTAACCACAATTGTTCACAAACTATTTTGATGGGTGGATTTTGAGAATTTCAAAAACATTCGACATGGATAAAAACAAAGAATAAAATCAAATACTATTATTTTTGTTATTGCGTATTGTGACATGAAATCTGTTAAAATCTGTTTTATCGTTAACAAACTGTGACTTCTCATTAGTGAGACTCCTCAGATTGCTATTTGTTATTTTGAATAAATGATAGTTTAAAAAACTAAAAAAACACGCTTTAATAGCGAGACAAACTGAAAAATAATTCGAAACTAATTTAAGATTGTGTTCAACATCAATAATAAGTCCTTTGGCTTGATTTAACTGATAAGTCTAAAATCAGAATGAATCTATTTAAAAAAACAAAAATATTTTGTTGTATTAAAGCATGGGATGCTTCAAATTAATTTTTTTTTACTCCATCTGGCAAACAGATCCTATCCAACAATTATTTTTTTGTGAATACATTTATTCTGATGTATTAAAGCATGGGATGCTTCAAATTATTTTTTTTTCACTCCATCTGGCAAACAGATCCTATCCAACAATTATTTTTTTGTGAATACATTTATTCTGATTTCAGACAATCAACAGTCATTAGTTAAATCAATCCATAGCGATGTTGAACACAATCTTGAATTATTATCGAATTATTTTTAATTTTTTAGTTTGTGTTGCTATTAAAGTGTATTTTTTTTTGTTTTTTAAACTATCATTTATTTCCCACTTTTCAGTTTGGCTTGCTATTTCAAGCCCATATATATATACGCATGTGTAGACAGTGTCGTATCACTTACTCTCACACAGAGACTGTGTGAGGAAATTATTCAATCCTGGCGATCCTTATCAGAATAATGAAATAAACTCATGAAATTGTTGTATTGTCACCGATTCTTGATAAGTTCAAAATACATCTGTCCGTTTGAAGTTAGTCAAAATCGAGTCCAAAGAGGACAAACATACAAATGAAGCTAATCAAAGCGTATTAAAAATGGGCAAAAGGAGCAAAAGGACTTCAGGAATCTGTATAAATCAAAAACTGAACACATTTTCTCAACCAGTTGAAAAAAATACTACAAAAAAATGGAGTCGAAATATTGAGAGTATTCTTTACATGGAATGAAGAGATACAACAGAAAAATACAGGTAGCAACTGTAAAATGAAAGTAATGTGGCCTTTGAGATCCTATTTGAACGACTCAGATTTATTTGAATTGTTTTTAGAATTATCTCTATCAATCTTGAAAACCGTTCGGCAGCAACCATTCATTCAACTTTCTTTATTTACACGAATCCATTATTGGGGTAATTGTATCATTATTCTTCATGCTGTAGTAAATTTTTCGCCATATGCTGCGGCGGATAATGCAAAGATGGCAGAAATTACTACTCTACTTTCGTATTTGACGACAGCCACAATGCCTTCAGAAATACTTTTATTTATTCGAAACTTCAAAATAGAACAACATATGAACACATAATTGAAAAAGTGTCGACCACCAACGGTTCATTTCATGAGAACATTTTTAGTTCACATACTCCGAAAAGCAAAAAATTGATTCTGAATTGAATCGAACTCAATTTATTTCAATAAATTGATGGATGTAGCCGTTACTACGTAGTAGGAAATCATAATAAAGTACAATTTTCACTTTTGTACACAAATATATAGACATATACACATAAATAATGATAATGAAAATATCTACAATGAGAAAAGGAGGATAAAATCTAGACCAATCAGAAATATTCACGTGAAAGAGTATTGTGAAATGACAGCTTATACAAGTATGAATTATTTTTCTGTCTTGTAATATTCCATACAATTTAGGAACATAAATTTCAGTTCACGTTGGACAGATGATTCGAAAATATTTTGAAAGAAGTGCCTACCTCAAGACATCTTCATACCCGAAAAAAAAATTATTAGTGACTCTTTGGAATTAGCAATTCAGCACCAATCATATTGGAGACGAACAATGCTACAATTTGTATCGTCGTATCTGAATTTTCACTCCATCTTGATATTTTCATTTGTTCAAAGTCAATGGTGATCAATTTAAAATTCAGTTTCCATTCTGATCTTTCCACTCAGTTCAAATAAACATGCAACTCAATAATCTACGCTTTGATTCGCCAAGTCGATATTTCCCAAAAATGAATATGAAAATACCTGAAAGCAATAATCCAAACAAAAACGGAAAAAAATCGATCTGAACCGTTGTTCAACAACTCATTCAATGTAGTATTTAAACCACCTTGCGTGATATCTAAACATGAACAAATAAATAATAAATCTCTCGTAAGTTTCGCGAGCGTATATTAATCACTTTCCTTTTAATTAGGATGAGCATTATTCCTTATATATAACAGTCTGGAAGCACAGTTCCACCTCAACTGACTTTGCTGTAATTTATTTGCAATTTCTCCGATTCCCAGCAAGGAAATGCTGAATAAACGAAACGATATTTCACATGGTTTGGTTATTTGAATAGATCAACTTGAAGAGAGTAATGAAGAGATTGTTCATTCTCATAAATTATTTACTTTTGAAAATGTGACGATTATATAGTTTATATACATAGTATATGTATGGGAAAGACGTTTGACAAAAAATTTGAATGAGGTAGTTGGACGTTATTTTCTATTAAAGATCATATGTTATTTTATTCAATATGAATTGATTTGTTTTCAATAAGTGCTCGAAGATGGCATTCCTTCCTTTAAAACAAATGATGCATATTTACATGTCATACATCAATGGATTACAATTTTTCTGTTATTTTTTTCTATAATGTATTCCTACCAGAATGACGTTCTTAATAAATTCAATTCCTTCAATATCCGTTCCAATCACGAGTGTTTGGAGTCAAGTTGTTCAGTTGATTTTGTGTAATTCAATGTTTATATTTGAAAGAAGTTGTTTTAAAGAAATATATTCTAATGCTTCAGGTATTGACAATAAAAACATCAAGATGATTTCTTTAGTGACACTACACTGTATTGATGAAGTTTAACATATTTTCAACGAGTCCTTCAGACAGGGTATTTTTCCAGATGTTTAGAAGGTTGCTAATATAATTCCAATTCCGGAAAATAATGCACCTACCACGTTCAGTGACCTACGCCCTATCAGCATTCTGCCTTCATTCTCTAAAATATTTGAGAAAAATGTTTCCCGTCAAATAAAAGCTTTTTTTGAAGAAAATCGAATACTTCCGAACGAGCAGTCTGGGTTCCGCAAAAAACACGAAACACAGACTGCCCTCTTGAAAGTAATCGACAATCTTGCGAGATTCAGAGATCAATCAAGAGTCACCATTTTAATACTGCTTCATCAAAGTAAAGCTTTCGATTTAGTTAATTTCGATTTACTCAAGCTCAAGTTCATTAGATTCGATGACATTTCTCTTAAATGGATGACCAGATCACAAAGGATCAAACTGGATGATTACTCATGGTAATCAATCTCAGGTGTACCGCAGGGAAGTATTTTAGGACCCTTGATATTTTCAGTGTTTATTTTTGATTACCCCACTTTCCTATCACAGTGCCAAGTACATCTTTACGCAGATGATATACAGTTATATTTGTCTTCTCATAACTCCCATACATACAGTTGCGTGGCCAATATAAACACAGATTTGCACAAAACATTCCTATACTCGGAGAATCATGGACTGAAAATCAATCCATATAAAACTTTGGCCTTATGCATAGGGTCTCAAAGACAAATAGTAGAAACTCAGTGTAACTTTAGGCTCACTCTCGATAACGCAGACATTGATTGCTAAAAATCTTTGAATTTATTACTATTATTATATAAATCGATATTTTTCAGTTTGTATGTATGTATTTCTTACCTCTGAGAAAGTCATTGTTTGGGGACATGAGGGAAGCAAATTGAGGAATAAAATGCCGGTAGCAGCTACACATATATACAAATCGCTCGATATCTTTTGTATTCTTTGTGAAAGAGTAACGTGTTGTTCAAAACTGAAAATAACTGTGAATTCATCACCCAAATATACGATGAGGTTGGGTTTCAATTCAAGATGATGCTATTACCTCTTTCTGATATTTTTTTATGATGATCGAATGAAATTCCACGGCTAATAGAGAATTAAAAAAAAAAGGTATTAAGTTGCTAACGGCAGTCAATATATTGGGAGAGCAGTGGTCGTGGGTTTTTTTATTTTGTAGAACAACCTTTTTTTTGGGATGGGGCGCCACTTTATTTCATTTTGCTAAAATCAAAAAATGAAAATTTGCATACGTCAGAAAATTATTTAATAGTTGCTGCAGACTAAAACTCCAAAAATATGGTAGACAAAAAAGCGGTTATTGTTCTCTTTAAAAAAAGTATGTGATCCGGTAACACAACAAATGAAATAATACAACGCCGCTGCAGCTGCAATAGGATCTTACAAAACAACGTTATGAAGTAAATTCATACGACTTTCATTATTTCTACACAAAATGATTATTGAAACGTTGGAAATAATTTTTGAAACGTTAGATGCATATAGGTTCATATAATTCAAAAAGGAAACAACAGGTACATAGTTGGTCTACAAAAATAGGTTGTCTGTGTAGTGGAAATCAACTCCGATGTAAAAAATTGGAAATTTCTCACCAAATGAAATTTCCAATTTTTTCCTGGATGGTATCAGCAACAGGCTGTCTGAGGGGTCGAGTAGATTCTGGATGTAGTCTGGAGGGTTAGAGAACGAAACAGTTTGGCTATCAGGCGATACTATAAATATCCTGGATTCGAAAGATGTATGTCGAACTGGAGCAATTCAACTTTTCTTTTTATTTTCAAAACTGGTCGGCAGCAAAAGACGATATTTGGGAATCTAAAAGGTTCCAAACCAGAACAAAACTTTCGGGATGGTTGGACGTCCCACGCTCCTTGGAAAAAACTAAAGGCTGTACTTGTCCGTAGCTTAATGGAAACCGGCAGATCTACAGAAAGTGATCTCGGTTGTAATATTGGTTCCAGAAATCAAATGCTTCAAAAAAATCACCTCCTCTGAGGGAAAGGCTTCCACTAAAATATTGCGCAACACAAAAATGGTAACTGACGTGACACACTCTACTTTCGTTTCTCAACCGTCACCCAAAATCCTTTCAGGTTGACATCCGACCAGAAGTATTAACACAAACTCGTCCTTTGCACCGTGACGTACACGTTGACGAAATTTTGTGAACTCCAATGGCAATACTTCTACTTTGTATGAAGTATTCATTGAGCATTCCTTCTTTTTGGGAATTTTATTCATTAATGATAATTCGTTTCTTTTTCTCTTCCCCAGACTACATCAACTATGCAATGAAATACAGAGTTATCAAGAAAATAAAATAGCTAATGTTTACTAGATTGGAACTCTGAAATTGTATACATGTATTTTATGATTTCCACAATTAAATGATACATTTCGTAACAAGTGTTTTGGATTGTTGATAAAAGTCAACTTTTCACGTTACAATGCAAAACACCTAAATATAGGTTCGAAACTAAACTAATTCAAGATGAAATAACAGGGCTTCCATGAGTCCGTCTCAATTTGAATGAATGAAATCAGACAGCCTTGTGAGCAAACTACGATTCAGATACTACAAAAAGTATGAGAAATGAAAACGAAATACAACTCTCTGTGTTTTTCACTACTTTCATTTGAAACAGTGATTACATAAGTTACAAATATAAGTGGTAAAACAAAGAAAGTTTTATTTCTCATTTTTCATGATTATCTCCTACCTCGTAGTAAGAGCTATCAATTTACCAAAAGTATCACAAATTCTGCAATGAATAATTCTGCAGTACAGTGGCACTGTTTCCACCAAGAGGTGGATCGTTCTATATACTAAACGATATAAGTGCATTATATCAGTTATTGCTATTCGTACATAGTTGGTGATCTAATCAAGGGCATTCAATTACATTATTACGATTTTACCATATCTCTCCGTGTCCATTGAAATCTGTTTAAAATCTGTTTTTTCCGTTAACCAACTGTCGCATCCCTACGAACGACAACTCTCAGAAGTCGAAACTTGTGCGAGCTATATAAGTGCGAAATATAAGTAACATTGTATTTGTAAACACGCAAGTTTTTTCAACTCTTCACATTGAATTGAAATAATGTATTCATTACACCTTCGAAAAAATCAAGAGGTTTCAAAGCAGAACATCTTGCAGGCCATTTAACAAATTCATAGCTGGGATGGTCATTTGGGACGAATTTCTCTTTCATCACACAGTATGTCTGAAACAATCATTCAAACCCTGAATCAAAATCGGTAATCACATATATAAAACTGAATTGATTTCTCAGAAAATCTACTGAATTATTGAGAATTTTTCAACCTAAATCCATGTGAATTATCAATCAGGTGTGTTGTACACCTGAATCGCATGGCATATCCTAGGCTTTGTATTTTCAGCGTGCGGTATGTCAAGGATACAAACAGGATTAGTTCTAGTCCGGTACGTTTATTAATCTCGCAATTCGGTTATCTCAACTATACATACCCGTTATTATTGCTTTAGAAACGCCGGTTTCGTTGTGATCTTGACAAATTTATATTCCGGGCCGTAAATGATCGGGTTATTGATCTATTAAATACTCTGGCGGGGATCTAACCGGAATTGGTTCATTCCAATAAGTTCACTTTTTTATGATCAAACAGAACATTCGTTCGTGAATCTTCTACTGCAGTATTTTAACAGATGCGGTGTCAGATGGGAGTTCTGATTCAAAAAATGAACGGGGAAACAAAATAAATAAAATATTTTTTCGATGACAGATAAAAAACTGTTTCAAAAAATCAGAAACTTACGGCCAACACTAATTTATTACTGGCGTGCAACTTCAACAAAGTGAGTTCGTATTGCCCTAATTATACCTTACTGGAGCCTCTGGAGACTACATTTCATTCTATCAAAGAGAGGACACTGGCAGATCATGATCTTCAGATGATGCACACATTGCACCTAATCCAATGTTCGTTCGGTTTGCTATTGCTGAAGGGTTCAGCAATTGCAAACTAAGCAAAAGTACTCGTCTTCAGAAGGTGATTCTGATTCCACCAAACCTTTTTTTTTTTAATTCTTCACTTGTGCCTTCTTAATTTCTTTCTGCTTTTCAGATTTGCGTTTATTTCTGTTCTTCTTCCAGGGCATTTTTTCTGGTGTGTCAGTTAGAATGGCGGATTTTCGTTTTTTCTCCCCCTATTTGTTTTGTTTCTTTGTTCAGCTTTAGGGAGTGGCCGAACAAACTCTGGAGAGAATGTAGCCGTGTCTTTGAAGGTGCGTTTGAAAGGAGCAGGATAGTATTTAGAAGTGGATGCCTGTGAACATTCTTGGGGTAGGCCAGTCGTTGTTACAATGGGTTTCAAATCATCTGTTTGGGAGGATATAAGTGGTAGTGGTAGCGGATGCTCTGTCACAGAAACGGGTAAGAAGTCATCGTCGCTAAAAATTTCCCGGTTAACAGGTTCTATGCCAGAAACCTCAAAACATTTCATTATATTTATAGGAGTAGCTGCCAGTGATAGTGCATCACGAACCAAAGGAGGGACATCATAAATTGTTATCGACTTTCCGGCGTTGCTTCGCATTCAGCTATCTTGAGCAGAAGATAAATACTGTTTGAAGCAGCCATATACGCTCCTGTCTAGGGGCTGCATACGGTGAGAGCAGTGGGGCGGAAAAGACAGCATCACCACCCAATTTTTTTTGCATAATTTATAGTTTTCATTGCTAAATGGGACTCATGGTTGTCCAATAATAAGACGACTGGACTGTCTTCCGATGGCTTTACGTCAGCAACAAAGTGCTTGATAAATTTATAAAATTCTTCGGTCGTCATCCAGCCAGAACCATTAGCTATTCCAATGGACCCTGGGGACCATCTCTAATGAAATGGTCGTGAAATTTTTTTCTAGAAAACAGAAACATAGGTGGTATAGCATTTCCGATCGCACTTACGACAGTACATAAAGTGACAATTACCCCTCTCTCACCACCAACCTGCTTGGTTCATTTTACGGCGATAATTTTACTAACTTTTTGTACGGTAGTTACACCCATCTCATCGAGATTCCAAATTTGGGAAGCAGTAAAACCGTATCTGTCTCTAACATTAGCTAGCTTATCAAAAAATGGGGACAGATTAACTTTATTGAAATTCGTTGCTCTTTGTAAGCTTGTAGGTTCTGGGGTCCGAATAGAGAGCTTCTTATTTTTTTTTAGAAAATCTGTCAGCCAATCTCGTCCAGCACACTTGTTTCCCTTCCAGGAGTTTGGAACTTCAATATCATAATGCAAGGCACACTCATAGGCCAATTTACGAACTTTCTTGGGAGTCAAACCAAAATAAATTTTTGAAGCACTTTTCAAATATTCTACTAGACTGGTGGTTTGCTGATCGTTAAAAACTGGTCTTCGGTGATAGCCTATACTGTTCAATTTGATAGGAGCCTCCGAAACGCTTGCCTTTTTAACATACCTCATGAGAGTCACATGACATATATCTAAAGCTTTTGCCACTGAGCGAATTGACTCTTTGTTGTGTATAACTCTGTGTAAGGCCTTTTCCATGTCTTCTTTAGAAGTAGAACCTTTGTTTTTTTATACGTCCTCATCCTAAAAGCAAGTGATATTTCAGTAAACTGGATGTTTGTTTAGGCGGGGTAAGTAGTAACATGTTACCTTTTGTCTCGAGCAGTTTGTTCCAATTTACTCCGAGCTTGATTTCATGAGAATTAACTCGTTCAATTTCAAAGAATACATCATATAACTAAAATACGTATACACTATGATCAGGCAATGTGCAATGACTAGTTTGTGTCAAAAAAGCGAAAGCTTCACCGGTTTGTGATAGTGCTAGATCAAAATTTACTTACGTGCTCAAAATATCAACAATCTCAGAAATAAACGTAACACCGATATATAGCGATTGGCTGCATAAGTGAAACTGGCACTGATAACATTCCCTAGAAGCCCGTGCATGATGCGAGGTTGCCAGAATAAACTTTCAGGAGATTTTGCGACTGTTACACCTTACCCCGTGTTACAACCTGCCCCGGTCTCCCCTACACATTAAACTTCTAGATGCTGTTGAGGGAAAATAGTACTGGTAATTTTTTTTCAATCGTGAATTGTGAGGTGGGGGAAGGGAGAGTGGCAAATTCAAACGAAATATGAATCATCAATTTCACATGGCGTAGGGAAATAAAAACAAAACATTGCTAAACCCGGTTGAATATGTGTGGAACACGACGGAGGGTTCATATATATTTGACGGATGATCGATCAAAAAACAAATGTGGTAATACAATAACAATGGGGTTCAGCTAAAAATGAGTTTTCGATGTTTTCATTTATATAACGAACGAATATTCATTCTTGAATGTATAATTTTCCTGGAAATTTGATAATTCAGTCGCCTTACAGATTTGTGACAGATATTTATATAAATTGATGGATGCAGCCGTTGTTACTACGTGGTAGGAATTCGTAATGAAAAGAGAAATTAAAATTTCTATGTTTTTTACCACTTTTATTTCTAACTAACGCTACTGCAGTTTCGTCCTATACGGGCATTTTCAAACTTATACAATAAACTACCAATGATTCATTAGTCGTGTTCCTTGACCTCAAAAGAGCATTTGAGACCACTACTAGCCAAATTGAATATATATGGAATTGAGGGCAAAGTGTATAATTGGTTATCTAATTACTTGACCAACAGAAAACAACGGGTAAGAGTTAAAGACATGTTCTCTTGTGAAATTGACAATTACGTTGGAGTTCCCCAGGGTAGAGTTCTGGGACTCCTTCTATTGATACTATATTTTAAGTCATTTCTATATGTAACACATACCTTGTTTTTTTTTTATTTCAACCATTCTAGTTGATTTGTATATTATTAGGATATCCTATTTAAATAAAGATCTATCTATCTATATCTATTACATTCGCCATTATATACCACCCCTGTAGGTAATAGAGGTAATTTATTGAGTACCTAAATTTACAGCTCACAATGCGGGTGTGCCAATTTACTCTCTGATTTTTAAATTGGCACATCCGCATTGTGAACTGTGAATTAAGGTACTCGATCAAGTCAAGTACCTCTATTTGTATTAGTACCTACAGGGGTGGTATATAATGCGAATGTAATGAATCATTGTTAGTTTATTGTAAGTTTGAAAATGTCCGTATGAAAATAAAATATATTCTTCCTGCTGAATGTTATTTAAAAAACATAAATCTTGAATGCAATGAATATATCCACTATCTGATACTTAAATCTACACAAAGTTCATGTATCAATGAACCACTACCCATTCTGACGTTTCAGTATGACATGACTTTATGAGAATTAACAACCACTTATGGTAGATTCTGGGATAATTCGTCCAGTGTAACTGCTTATCAGAAATAAGTATACTTAGTAAAGTATAATTGCCACAAATATAATTCCACTTAGGTTATAAATCAATTATAATTATCCATGACCTGTTTTAAGCTTTTTTCATATCATACAAACGGCCTTGAATCCAATAATTACCAAAGAGTCGGGTGCTTCTTTCACAAAAAGAAGTAATTTCACCAAAATGAAAATAAAATGCATAGACATACATACTACACAGACAGTAAATTTTATAGAAGTTCATTTTCTATCACTACTCTCGCCCTTTCATGATTTTATTTGAAATGACATCATTCAGGCACCACTGATAGGCCTAGCCAGATGAGTAACAAACCAAACTGTCTTCATCCGAAGTAAGAGCCTTCTTTCTCAATAACGAGATATGGAGGTAATGACGAAAATAAGATGAAGTCAATTTGGCGGAAGTAGGAGTTAATTTAGGGAAGGAAAATCTTCAAGGCGCTCTAAGAGCGGCGCCTGTTAGAAATAGTGAATCGCTGGAGATTAAATTCATTTGAAAAACGGTTCTTAGGAAGTTTATTTCACATAAACGCAGTTATCCAAATGAAAGAGTAGTGTCACTCTTAGCACAATAACTCACAAACTTAGTAGAATATCATGAAATTTCAACCGCTTTCTTCTGAAGGTTAGTACTCATTGAAATAGCGGTGAATGCAATAAGATCAGCACCATCTATGTGTTAGGCACGAGACTTTCCAGCTCATGTAGTATATTAAATAAACCTTCAACGAAGGAGGTTTTTATTATTGTTGAATTCTACTATTGAAATTTACGGTTTATCGAATCTAATTAAGAGATATTCTCTGATTTTAATTTCATCTAGCCATCAACAAAACCCAATTACTTTGTTTTAGGTACTAATTAATTTCAACTAATTATTTGTTTTCAGGTGAGCAAAAGAGAAAATTCATTTTCAGTTGAGTGCAAATTAGGCTAATTGGGGAGTGAATATGAATGGTTTATTTGTGTATTCATCATAATACATTCTCATTGATTTCACATTGGAAATTCAGCAAGGTATTTTCCTGACGAATTGTTTCATGTTTATATTTTTCTTATTCCACCGCAAATGAAATTAAATAGTAAATAATATTTTCCAGTCAGATTATAAGACCGGTAAAATTAAGTTAGTTCGTTGAATTCGGAATCTGAACTAGGTTATGTTAGGTTAGGTCCAAAGTGAGTGGGTCTATTCGACCCTCGACCGCAACCCGCAAGGGTTTATTATGGCTCACACCTATTCACACCCGACCAAATAAACCCAGCTTCTTAACGAAGCAGATTAGTTTCTATGATGATTGGTCTTTCAGATCACATGGTAAGAATTCGGCTCTGCCGAACTCTAAAAACCTGATTTGGTCCCCGACGGGACAGCCACAAAGTATGTGCTCTGCTGTTTCATTATTTTTTAAAACAGAGGCAGTACGACAGTACGAGTCTCTGCATATGATGATTCAAATGACAGTGACCTGTAAGACATCGTAGTTCATCCCTACTGTAGCCCAACAACTGTTTGGTATCAAGCTTCGAAGGGTGCATAAACGCCTTGGATTGAGCCAATCCTTGGAAGATTCTGCCAGAAGTCCATAAATCTTCTTGCCATCCAGGTGTAGAAAAAAAGTTGTTTCTTTTTGCTGGTTACAGAATAACTCAAAAAATACTTAACCGATTTCATTAAATCTGCATTATCAGCGAGTAGCATGAGTTATATTTTATTTTCAAAAAGTTGAGATACCTACCAAAATTGCGGTTATTCATGGTACACAAAATTGGCATATGGAAGTCAATTATTTTAGTGGGTGCCAAAGTAAGTAGCTAGTTACAAGATCGAAGACAGGCGGTGATTATTTTTGAGATGTTTGCAGGAATTAGAATTGTTGAATTTCGTTTGTAAGCACTAATGCCTTCATTTTAGATGATGAGAAAATGAGACAAAGAAAATTTTGGTCTGTTTCATGTTTGTTGTGATCTGGAATGAATCAATACTCAATGTGACATGTTGTTGATTGGATCATATTATCAATTCCTTACAATAAGGACATCTAAATTGAAAAATGATAAACAAAACTTCCTACTTTTTCATTCCACTTGTATTCGTCACTAACGTTACTGCAGTTACATACTACAAGAACATTTTGAAACTAATACAATCAACTTGTAGGACGGAACTGCAGTAACATTAGTTATAAATTCAAGTGGTATAAAAACGAAGGAAATTTCATTTCTCATTTTTCCTACCCCGTAATAGGTAATAGCTACATCCATCATTTCATTGAAAGAAACAAGTACAGCTGGACAAGCCGTATAATACTTTAAATTGAAAATGAAGTACCATCAAGCATCACAAAATTTATTGTTTCAGTTTGAAAATATCCTTGTAGGACGAAACTGCAGTAACGTCAGTTACAAATACAAGTGGTATAAAACCATTGAAAGTTTCATTTCTAATTTTTCATGATGATCTTCTTCTCCGTAGTAACGGAGTCGATTGATGGTGGTTCGGATATGGACTAAGAGAGGAATCATCAAGACTCTACTAGACCGTGCCTTCGGGCCCTGTTATACATAGAAAGGTCTCGAAAAGAAATGACCTTCAACGTAATGGTTACTCTAGAGTGATGCTAGACCAGACTTCAGCTAGAAGACAACAAGAGCTCCACAAGGAACAGAAACCGCCCCCAGTACTTGTACTTCCCTACGTAAGAGGATTATCGGAAAGGATAAGAAGTATTGGGTCCAAGTATAACATCAGGACCTGATTCAGATCTGGGAAGACTATCCGTAGCAGCCTCACAAAAACCAGGACACCAAACACGGACTGCGATTTCAAGAATTGCATTTACCGGATACCCTGCGAGTGCGGAGAATTATACATCGGTGAAACTAAGAGTGTATTTCCGGGATTTCAAATCAATTCATATTAGACAATGCAAGTCCTAACTGATGAAATAAACAACGAAACATTGTCAACCACCTTCAAACAAATGTTTTCATTGATGTTTCTCTTGAAAAAAACATTATCAGAGTCATTTCATACATATTCCCTTCAGATATATCCCAAAAACGTAGAGACCAATATATTTTTTATTCAGAATTCGAAAACACGCATTAACTCCAAATATTTGCAGGTACTCTTGTCGTAAAATCTTCCATAACTTGTGTCAGAGTGTTCTATATATGTATATTCCGTTGTGAAATTTCAATATTAGATTTTTGATAATTTTGGAAGATGATTGACTTATGAAAGGAATGGAGCTGGAAGTAGTATTATTAGAATTTGTCTGTGAACGGTTATCAAGATTTATATGGTATTGAACATGTTATTGGTAACGACATAACGTGAACTTTAAGGACCAAGAGAATGTACCACTATATGATCAAAAAACTATTTGACTTTCTGACTATTTTTAGAAATGATCGAAATTCAACCAGAAGGCGCACTAGTCCGAATGGAAAGACTGAAGCAGACCAGTCGGAAAAATCTTTTCATATCACTCATCTCTGTAACATTTTCTAAATCTGAATCTGTAGTATTATATAAAAATCATAATTATCCATTTTCCGTTAGTATTGAAATATATTCAGTAAAACATTTTTTGGTGTATCAATAATACTGTTTTCGTGTTTTTGAAATTCCGGCCAGTTTGTGTTACACGTTTTCACATATAATTCAGTCTAGCCTCTATAACTTAATTTTTGTGAAGTATTTTCCATTTTTCTCGTTTATTTTTGCCTTCTGAATATAACGTAACCGATTCGAATTGCTGGTATCGTTCATTTTATTGATTCATCAATAGTTTGAACCACTACTTATGGATCAAGTCATTTCAAAATTCCACTTTTGTCCAAACTTGGTTAAGATTTATTCATCAGAAATAAACATTTTTCTCTCAATGTATTTTTCTCCGCTTATCCAATGCTGTAACTGATTGCAGAAAAAGTGAAACAGTAAATTTTCAAATTCCATGTCTGAATTCTCCACGTGATGAACTCAATCTCACGGGGTACATACATTTTAAATTCTCGTTGTCAAGAAAAATGCGACGAGGCATAACCAGTGAAACACAAGTAGCAATTTCTTTCTAGCAGAAGACTCATGAAAATGCAAAATATGAAATTTCATTATGAAATTAGGTATTGAGTTCAGTTTCATAAAAAATTGTGTGAAATTGAATGCTATCATACTGTAAAGTTATAACAGAAAAATTTCCGGAGTGGCAACGTTCATTCTCATCTTTGAAATTGTAGGAACATTTCAAAAATCAAAACATTGACTTTCTTCAATATTTTAATTTCAACAACTACATGTCAACAGGATTTTCGACTTTGAACGGAACTAAATCCATGTCAGACAAATCGAATGAAATTATACAATTGACGTATATTCTGAATAAATCATTTCATCAGCGTATGTCAGGTCACGTTTGAATACTCATTCTGATGCACATTTTTAAATGAAATTTTGATAAATCAATTGAATATTTGAACTTTGTAGTATTTTCATCATGAAAATGGAACGTATGTTCATATCAATGGGAAGTGACAATTACAAATATTACTTAACAAAAATGGCCATTCGTTCCAATCGTTTATTAAAAAAATTTGAACGAATTCAGATTGAATTTCTCGGCTTCTCTATTTGTAATATTTTTTTTACAAATGTGTAGGGCGTCAACCGATATAGCCAGAAATATTTCTGCTTTTGACTAAAATATTTATCGAACATAACAAAAAACTCTTCAAAAATTATGTGTCAACTGAGTGCTGTGGTCTATATTTTTTATTTTAACAGGCATCATTTGATAATATAGCATTTTATTGTGAGACGCCAAAAATTCAAATTTGATTGAGCCTGTAGCGTTGAATATGTAGTTCTGAGGCTTTCTGTCCGGAAGGAAATTAATTTTGATGAAGGTATCTTCTTCGCGGATTCAGTGTTAGAGATGTCTACGTATCCGTGTTAGTATTATAAACAAAATTCATGAATCGTAACTCTCAAATTCAAACAAATAATTAATCACAGATGATGTTCCGAAATAACCCAAAATAGTTTCTGAATCACATTGAACCATCAGCACTATCGTTTATTGATTAACGATTTGTGTATTTATTGAAGGAACTGGCTACAGGGACTTCGACGTTGCTACATAGTGAAGGTGGGAGGTGAGATACACTTCATCCTAATAATGAACTCATGTATGGATTCATGTTGATAGAATGTATGACTCTGAAACAACCCAGTATCTCTAACGGAACCTTTGAAATAGTAGCTTCCACTCATCGTAGAAAACCTTGTCATGATAAAGCAGCACTATAACTTTCACAGCTACGCGTGGAACCCTTAATTGACCATAGAATCTGCAAAGGAGATGAACTTTGACTAAACCCTGTAACATCGATCAAGACCAAGAGCTTTCGATCCTGTTAACAAACCTAGGAACTGAGAAGGTGCAAACAGGGACTTGTAATCTCCTCAAGAGCAGATATCTTTAGAATTTGCAGAATCTACATAAAGAGAGAAGTAGCTCAAGCTCAAACGATGATTCATCTGAAATAGAAGCGCAAAACCCCTGCATGGCTGAATTCGATGTATCAATGGATATAGCTGACTATAGCTCTCATATGAGGAGGTTATTGAAGTGGGAATATTGCACATTGAACATCTGAAAACCTCACATTCGACCAAATAACTGCATCTCTTCAATATGGAATTATGGCTGCCTAAGAAATTATTCCAGGAAATGATCCACATGTTTGATTCCAGAACTACTTATTTCGGCAGTTTGCCTGATATGAGTAGGAAAGCTTATTTTGTTTGGGTAGCCATAGTAGCAGAGAACATACTGCCTGCCGTGCTGCGGACCGTATCAGGTCGGTAGCTGAAGTTGTTAATCAAAACTCTACAAAACTAACTATCGCCACTAACATAAGCGGATGGTTCCATTGCAAAGACAGCAATGGAAAAAGCGAATCTACTGGCTGAACAATTTACGTCCCGCAACACATACGATTATCTAAGAAAGGCATCACCCATTATTCCCTCATTATAATACACAACGCCGGAAATTACTTTTCGACAACGTCCAGTCAAGCGAATTTTGAAACAGCTCAGTATCAACAAGGCGTCTGAGCCTGATGAAATGCCCGTCATCGTACTCAAAAACTGAACAAGGTAGGTTCTACAAGGAAGTTCCTACAAGGAAGGGGTTCTTCCTTCTTGTTGAAAGATTGCTCGCGTTCTGAAGTCGTTTTGCTATCAGGGATATCAAAAATCATGGAGAAAGCCGTAAACCACCATTTCCTTAGATATTTGGAAGGCTTTAACATATTGAGTGATCATCAATATGGCTTTCGGACAAAAAATCAAAAGGTGACCTTCTATCATATGTCACCCATATTTAGAATAACGTAATCAATAAACATGGAAAGTCAAGAGCTGTTGCTCTTGAAATTTCTAAGGCCTTTGGTCGTGTGTGGCATGAGGGTTTGCTTGTCGAATTTCGAAGCTATGGCTTCTCGGATCATTTTTGTGTATGGCTCTCCAGCTTACTGAATGAACTTTCCCTGCAAGTGACCGTCGAGAGATATCTTTCGAATACTGTTACCATTAACTATGGTGTTCCCCAGGGATCTATATTGTCTCCAACCCGCTTTCTATTGTATATCAACGATTATTATTGAAAAAAAAAGAATCCAATATTTCGCTTTGCTGGGGACAGCACAATTGGGGTGAAAATAATCAGGTTCAATCCAATGTCACAAAAACTCAGGCATAGGTTTTCTACAAAAAGATGAATGTCTCCGAACCGGAGATAATAATGTCAGGTCACACAATTCCACTTTCCCCTTCGATAAGTTTGTTGGGGGTTAAAATGGATACTAATATGTTTTGGCACAATCATGTCGCTGGAATTGCAAATGCTACTTCTCAAAAGCTTGGAACACTGTTCCGAACAAGAAAACTGTACACACCTCAGCAATTTTTGATGCTTCATAAATCTCAGATCAGACCTTCTTGGGAGTATTGTTCTCATGTATGGAGCTCTGCCCCTAAGCATACTCTGAAGCTGCTGGATTCCACCCAGAGAAAAATTTTCCGCCTGATTGAAGACGCGAACATCACGTGCAACCGTGATTGTCCGGAACATCGAAGAAAGGTTGGAGATTTGTCTCTCTTCTATAAATAGTTTCACGAGAAATGTTCAAGTGACTTGGCACATTCACTAAGAGCGGTACATATCAGAAATATGCGACGGACTGTGGCTGCTCATCGTTTTGAGGTTCAACTCAGTATACTCCGAACTTCACTGTCCAAGAACTCTTTCATTTGAAGAACGGCGTTCATGTGTGATAAACGTCCTAAGAATGTTTTTTCAAATGGATCTAATCTCCAGCGATTCAAATCTAATGTGGATCGTCACTTTTGCACAGGCACCGCTGAGAGACTCAAAGATTTTTCTGTAGTGCTTGTGTTTTGTTCTTGAAGAAAACTAACTTCGAATCCACCTACCTATGCATCGAAAATTAGGGAACCTCAGTTGGGTTCTCACATAATGAGCGATATAAACTTCAAACTTGACGCCGCTACTGTATAAAGTTATATTCGCATATGTGGAGCGTTATGAATATTGGAATCGATATCACGAAATCTGACAAGACTTAAATCACAAACGATAAAAGTAAAAGCTTTCGTCAACAGATCGTTCAACCAGTCTAGACAAACCTCAATTTCGGTGTCACCTCCATAAAGACGTTAACGTATAAAACATTTGTTTCAACCTTGATAACCTCGATAATATATTCATGCAGTATCAAGCGTTAAAAATTTACGACCACATTATTCCAGGAGGATCGTACCAAGTGCTTACTATAATTTATTGAAACTCTCTTTCCAGGATTCAAATAAAGATTTAATGGAACCACGCGAGCTTCATTCAAGAAAAAATAGAAAAATAATCTGAGCTTGTGAATAATGGCTGGGAAATGTTCGAATTATTCAATCATAGTTTTGATGGATTCATTGAGGAATGAGGAACATCAAAAAATACCTATTCGCGACTTTTAACTTATCATATGAACAAAAGTTCAGTGGAGACTCTGGGATGCATCGTACATTATTATAGGAATGTAGGCTTTCACGGCTGTCATCAATGTTTTGATTGGTTTCCTGGTTTTACCGTTGTTCTCTTTGATTACAACACCTTGATAGATGTTTCGATCACCAAGTGATCATCTTAAAGAGGAAGATCAAACTGTTTGATCCCAATACCAAACCGTTATTTTAACATCTCGACACGTGTTTCGATCACCAAGTGATCATCTTGAAGAGGAAGATCAAACTGTTTGATCATCCTCTTGAACATGATCACTTGGTGATCGAAACACGTGTCGAGGTGTTAAAATGACGGTTTGGTGTTGGGAAAAACTTTAGTGATATTCATTACCCCACCAAAGGTCACAAATATCAGAGGTATTGCCTTCTAATGCATTTTAAAAATCTCTATAGACTATTGCTTTCGCCTGTTTAATGATGGCAAAAGAAGGAGGGTGAATCAACAATATTTGGCAGTTACTAACAGTTTGAACCGTAGTGCCTCATTTCCAATGGTACACAAAAATTATCAATATTGTGGAAAATTGAATCAAGGATTTTCAATCAATCAATCAATACTTTATTCCCCTGAGACTTTTTACAAGAATGGAAATCGTCACATACAACATGTAAAAGTAGGATTTGAAAAATCAAGTGATGAAATATGGAATATACATAAAGTACATAAAGTAATAATTTAATAGTAGTTGTAGAGGAGATAATAATATAAAACAAAACAAAAATGGTACAAACAATAGAATAGTAAACAAGCAAACATACATCATACAGAAGCAACTCATAAATGACTATGAATAACTATCCAAATTGGTATATGTTGCCTTTTTTCTCAAGTATCACATTTGTATTCATTAATGATGGCATTTATTTCTACAAGCTGAAAATGTGTATATAACAGTTCAATCTCTGAAATAATTCTCTTTTCATAAGATATATTTCGAAGCAATTGAGTAATTACCACAATTGTTTTCTGATAATTAGTTTTCTAAATAGCGGTGAAAAGGAGAATGAATCAACAAAACACCAATAAGCGTTTTCTGAATGTATCTTTTTGATGATAATCGCAATTGCTTTCGTGGAAAAAGTCAAAGCCATTCCGAAAATTACACTATAACTCTCACAGTAGAGTAATTTTTTGATAAGAAATGGAGTAGCTCAAAGTTAAAGCTCATTTTTCTGTTTTTCGGTGATGAAAATCCAAAACTGAAGTAGAGAAAATGATTATTATAATCATTCGTTGTTGAGAAAGATACTCATTTGAATTATCACTTCAATTTTGAAGAATGTATGGAACGTATTGATCATTTAAAAAACATTTTTTTTGATATTTTAACATAGACAATTTACAAAATATATACACTACTTTGTCAAGCGTGTCTAGTAAATATAACCAAACTGTCTAGTAATTAGTAGCACTAGCTCAAAAATTTTTCAATTCTCATGACTGAATATGTCTGATACCCGTTTCAAAATTACCTTTTTTAGTTCACTATTTATCCATTCTGCACTGAAAGGTATTTTTCTCTTCTTAGAATGGTCTTTTCTGACAGTGGTCTTCCAAGATACGATCTATACTAGTTTTTGTCAGTTATCAAGAACTATATGAATGTTTGNGACCGCTCATGTTAGACGCACCATGTAACATCAGTCTCTAAATGATGACAAAAAATCAGTTTTTCGATTGAAAACTGAATGTTGACTGAGGAATCGTCAGTTTTTCTTGCGAGATTGTAAAGCCAACGTCTGGATTTTGATATGAATCATTATTGAAGAAGTAATTAGGCGTATTTTGAATTATTGAAGGCTCAAACATGAAATTTTCGAAACAGACGAAGTTATGAAAATGAAGTTGATTCGTTGCCATTTCAAATAACGAACTGATTAATGTATCTAGGAGAGACAACCACCTTCATACCTTCATAAGACCTAATTTTAGATTAGTCGTAAATTTCTTTTTTCAGCGTAGGCGACATAAAAAAGTAATTTCAAGAATATAATATTCTTTTTCAAGTTCACCATGCACTATCGATATTCGTATCAGAAATACTCACCAAGATCGTTCCAGCATCCACGAATAAAGTTTTAAATTGGACTCGATTAGGACCCCTATTTGCCCTGATCACAATTCACTAGTTAGGTACTTACTTCAACCTCCGCCAAGTCTGAAATCGAAGTTCGGGAACATTTCTGTATAATTTTCCACTGATTCAATAGTAGGTAACTACCAGAGGAGCTTTTCTGGATCATCGTTCATCTTTTTCATCAAATCCCGTATGGTGGTAGGGCGATAAGCTTCTATAATAGGCGGGCATAAGTTTGGCGATGAAGGAATAATCATCCTAATTAGAAGCATACAAACATGAATACAGCATGTTTCATTGCCACGGCCGTTTCAAACATTTGGTGAATGAATTGTTTGGAATGAAAGCTTGTCAATAAATATGATTTGTGCAAGAGATGTGATTGTCAATACCATATACAAAAATAGTTTATACGATAAGTAGCTACTGTAGAGCTAGTGGTTATCATGTAATGGTGATGAATTTGGTAAAATGGTGCTAGAAAAGTTTTTTCATTGAGACTGAATATTGAAAAAAATATTGGGATTATGAACAATGAGATAAATTTACAATTTTCGATAAAATGATTGAAAAATAGAAGGCTAGGCTACCGAAACAGAGTTTTACAGCAATAAAACGTTTTGTCTTGACACTAATAAAATGGACAGCCCTGAAATCAACATCTACGTGTCATTTTTCTTGGGTTATACGTAATTATCAGGGCCTAGTTATATATACATCATTCTCACAATTCCAATCATTCCCACCTTCTAATCGATTTGAACCATTGCAATCAAATATTCTTATATGATTGAAACTCTGTATAAATGCTTCTACATGAATTTACAGATATAATATGATATTATGATCATGACAGTGACTGGACCCTAACTTTACTTCAACAACTCAAATGAATGTGTAAATTAAAACTCACCAATACAAAGAACAGAAACAACAACATCAACCGCGGCAATGGAATTAATTACGGGTCTGACCCCTCTGGACCTGTACGTTAAGGAGGTTGCGAAGTAGGAATGGGTCAATTAGGGCTGAGCCTATGGCGAGAAGCGCTTGCTGAATAACCTCTGCTTCAGGCATTCAGTGATGCAATTGAACCCAGGTTTGTGTTTAATAAACCCTACAAAATACAAATAAAAAAAAGAACACAAAGTCAGATGCTACAAATGCAATACGCATATATACAGACGGCTCAAAAACCAAAGAAGGCTCAGGATGTGGATTGTACTCCAGATCACTAAGGCTAAGGATTAAGTGGGGAATGGAAAAAATACCGGCGTGGTCCAAACGGAACTGGCTGGTAACTCAATCGCCACAAAAGAAATAACCAGGACAGGAATTTCTGGCAGAAACTTAACAATTCGCACTGACAGTAGACAAGCCCTGTTAGCCTTGAACAAACATAGTGTTACCTGAGGACTAGTTCTAGAGTGCTACCAAGATTTAACCAATGCCTCTGCAGATAATGAAATTATCCTGAGGTGGGTTAAAGGCCACGACAGGAGTAAAGGTAATCGCATAGCCGACTCTCCACCCAAAGAAGCAGCTGGACTGAGAATTTTGGGACCCAGTAGCATCTACGGCCTGATAACTTCGACAATTGCGGAACTAGCCAAATGTTACACTCATACTCAATCCCTGAAGAGATAGGATTGAATAAAAGGATGCAATGATGACCAAGAAAAATCTACGCTTAACAGTAGAATTTCTGACTGGCCACTGTCAACTAAGAAAACGCCTCCACAATATGGGGCTAGTGGACACACCTCTATGCAGGATGTGTGAACAGGAAGATGAAACTGTCAGGCATTTATTTCATTTCAGGTTTTTTTTCTCGAAATAATTGTTATTTACAGCTATTTATTTTTAATTCTTCTTTTTCAGTTGTTTCAGGGATTTTGAATCATTTTATATATTAGGAAGTCCGAATCTAGTGAAATTCATCATGAAACATTGTCAATCACATTCAAACATTAACGTACTGTTGTTCATATATTCAAACATTGTGTCTTTAATAATTGTGCTTTCAAACAAACGTTTTTGTCGAAATTTCTCAAAATTCAGACAATAAAATCAATTTGATGTGAGAACTAATGTTTTGTTGCAACTCTGTTGCAACTTTGTTCTGGTCACCGTACTAAGGCAAAATGCTTAATGCGCATCCGTTCATGTTTGGAAATTGCTTTATATTGCTGTATCATGTAATCGTATCAATTTTAATGTCTACTAACTTGGAATATTGAAAGATGGAATTGTGAGTACTGATTTTGTTTTAGAATATTGAAGTTGAGGTTGAAACATCTTTCAAGTTATGTATTCGCTAGAATGGATTTGAATTATTTTATTACGATTTCCCATAATTCACAATATCCATGCATATTATTTCAGGAAATGATCATTACGAATACCACTCGACCTGAAAATTTTTCCATTGTTTTAAACAAAATCTTTGTTGTTTTCGAGCAAAACAAATAACAAAGTTGATAAATGGAAATGTATCGATAAAATTTTTGTAACTTGTGCTATTACTTTGGGAAATGCATCCATCATTTCATTTAGTCCTTCAATCATTTGGTAGCCGATTGGCAGTGACTCATGAAATCACCACTTTAGTGCTGAGTAGCACGTTGTAAGGTAACGCCTCGTTGATTTTCCATTCGCCTAAGTCTTTTGAAAACTTTCGAGAAGGGTTTTCGTTTATTGGAGAAAAATAGCTGGTTAGCGATGAACCATTTCAGTACATGTTTTTTGAATCTGCATGTCGTTCAATAACAGATCGCCATCTTCACACGTCATACGATATTCCATTGAATTCTTCAGTTTGCAGTGTTTTTGACTATCTGCTGGTTTCTTTCCTATATTATTCATACAAAAAAGTGTGAAACATTCTCATTCAGGAATGTCTTGAACTAGATTATTTTATATTTGATTTTCATTGGAATGCAATTCATTGTAGGTAACTGGAAAGACTTCGACCTAAGAATTGAGCAATGCGAAAAAAACATCGAAGCAATCGCGTTTAAACTCAATTATAATGGAGACCTATTATAAGCAAACATTGCTTCAGAATCAAGATGCTTCATTATAGTCGATACAAAGAAAATCTCAGTGGAGCTCAATTAATCAAGTTCTTCAGGACTCAATTTGCCCCGCAAACTGAACCAGTTTAAAAATGAATTATAATTTCCTGTTTTTCTCTAAATTCAGCTAATCATTTGTTCCGTGACTCGGAGCAGTCTTATATCTGCAATATCTGCTTTGGAAAGTGGTTTTTTGAGTAATAGAATCATTACGTAAATTAAAGGTATGTAAGTGACCATTTGATCCGAGAATCATATACAATAGAATAGAACTTTATTGGCTACGTTACATATCCATACAATACATTGAAGAATTAAAGTGGTGTACAATTTAAATAGGAAGATCAATGCTTCCACTGTAAATAGGAACATCACACAAACACATGAATATGCATATACCTCCATAGACTCATCATACACGATAAATAGTAAGAAATAGCTATAATACAAGTATATAAAAAAAAGAAAGAGTATATACTATACAATTGTCTGAAATTATTAAAAATCACACTGAGCCTCAATATCAAATGGAGTTGTCATTCCAAGGAGCTTCTAAATTGGTTCCATATAGAGCTGGTCGGTCGGTAGGCAATCGGTTCGGCGTGGGTGCTTTGTTCATTCACTCGAATTGACCACCGTGTTGGTCGGTGGTCCAAGCCCCAGACTGAACGATAGATTTTCACTTGCTATCGTCCAACTCATATTAGGAAACACACGTGAAAAGGTAAGACTTCGTTAATCCTTAGCTCGCACAAATTTTGACTTCTGATGGTTATCGTTTGTAGAAGGTACGACAGCTGGTTGACGGAAAAACAGATTCTGAACAATTTTTTTTCTTAAAACAATTATTCATTATTTCATATAGGAATCTAATATCAGCTATTTGGCGTCTATCTGCCAATGATATCAGATTCAGTGCTATTTTAGTTTGTAATGGATCATTGAGATTATGGAATAATTTTCTATTGATATAGAAATTTGTTTTCTATAGATTCAAGTCTTTCAATTTAGGAGATATGCAAGGGGGTTTCAAATAACTAAAACAGAATAGAGCTGGCCATTCACATAAGCTATGTGAAGTGTACGAACAGAGTGAAGTTATGACAAGTCCTTATCAGAAATCCAGGAGTTTTGTTGACTTATTTGCAATATAGTTAATATGCGAGTTGGTGGTGGTAAATATTTTTGTTTCTTGTAAACATAAGAGAGTGGCATTTTTCAATATTAAGAAATGAAGAGTTTTTCTCGCAGAATTTCACAAGATTATCAGTATAGTTTCTGTATCTGTAGAGTAGGGAGGGTGAGTGTAAGCCCACAGCAGTTAGGCCACATGTGACCCATTGTACATCCTCCCGAGGAGTTGTCCTCCTAGGTCATCGTTCATCCTGTACTTTCCAGGAAGGTGGACAGGTCACTGGGAGACATCTCCTTTATATCGGCAGGTGTAAGCCAAGACTCGCCGAACACACACTCTCTTATTGACGATAACTCCGGGCACTCGCATAGGACATGCCTGATAGTCTCATCTTCCTGTTCACACGTCCTGCATAGAGGTGTGTCCACTAGCCCCATATTATGGAGGTGAGTCCTTAGTTGACAGTGGCCAGTCAGAAATCTTACTGTTAAGCGAAAGGTCGCCCAGGATGATCCTGGCAAGATTGCAAGATCCTTTGATTCCATCTCATCTCTTTAGGGTTCGAGCATGGGTGTGACGTTTGGCTAGTTCCGCAATTGTCGAAGTCATCAGTCCGAAGGTGCCACTGGGTCCTAAAATTCTTAGTCCAGCCGTGGAACTATTTCGTTCTTTTTTATACTAGAGTATTATCCCATTGTAAACAGGATAGAAAATGAATAAATAGTGAATTCAATTTTGTGGAAAGTGCATTGAAGTAACGCAGTAACGCAGAGGGTCAACTAGAAGTTTGCCCCTTCTACATCTGTAGCAGGTTCTTCATCACAATTTCAATTGTTTTTTCAGATTATGAAAGGTGAGAATTCCAAAAAAATTTAATGAAAAACTCCGATATTTAGATTCCAAAACTCCAAACTCCAAAAATCCATAATTCATCGAATTTACTTTCTATAACCTATTTGAAGTTATGGTTTATCACACCTCTGGTGGGAACTCATGATTGGCGAACCTGAAAAATTCAACATAATATTTACGAAAAATATTTTGAGAAATACAACCGAAAATAATCATGACCGAACTACTTTTTACTGAATTGACTTCATTTTATGTGAAATAACCTTATTATAACTTTTGGAGCCAACGAAAAATATGGAATCAGTTGATTAGATGGGAGGTTATTATTATATATGCTCAAAAACTGATGGAGATAATAACAAATACCAATATTGTAAAATGGTTATATATTTTTGTTCCACCAACAATACATTGAACTCCTCACAGTTGTTCCATTTCACTGCAGCATAATACAGTTTCAATAAATCGTCAATTAGTGTTATTCCTGTCGACAGCATTGTCAACTCAATGAATAGCTAGAATAGAAACATAACGCTGTTAATATTAATGTGCGTTCCGAAACAAATGGATTGAAACGACAGATTCTGTATGTGTCACGAGCGCTCATGGATTTTTTTCTGCAGGAACTCCAGGATAGGTATACACGAGTTTCCCTCATTATTGTTCCAGAATCGCAAATAGGTCAACTTCACCAGAATTAAGTGAATGGTACAAAGAAATATTTTTTGAAGATGGTGTTACTCGAGTATCATACGCCTCTGCGATATTTGCTATTCCATAACATCATTTTTCCGGAGCTTTGGTAGTGAAAAGGGCGCGCCTGCAATATAACCTCTATCCAGTTTCTACGACATGAGGTAACTGATCATTGGATCCAAAAAGCATGTGCCTTAAGAGACGTCATGTGTCGAAATTCAAAGCCTGCGGCATTCGTTCAGCCCAGATTTCTGCCATAGTGCGGTAGAGCACCATCAGGTAGAGGATCACCTCACCAAAGACTGCAATAATCAGAACTTTTCTAACAGAATAGTCTGGTCTGCAGAGTTGAAGGAAAAAATATCAGAGTTGTGAGAGAGAACCACAATTATTAACATTGTCTCAAATTGTTGTAGTCATATATTTAGTTCAAATCTTCTATGTCCACGCACCCTTCATCAACAAGCCAGCAATTTACTTCTCGATCTAGACGAACGCATCCTACTTACATTTCCTTGAACAACCACGGCTGATCCCGCTGGATATTTTCATTTAAGGATATGACCCAATATAAGCCAACTGGTTATACATTCCCGCGAAACATACAGCTCCAGAAAATGCTTCAAGATTTCCATTTGCAGTAAGTATATGGTTTCCGCAATGCCCAAGGATGAGGTAACTGAGGAATTTGCAAGTTCATGATCCTCGACGGTTACATCGTTACCAGAAGGACGGTACAACCACATCCTCTATAATTCATTATCCAGAATGATGTCGTCGCTGAGAATAGATAGAATTATTCATTTTCAAGAGTCTATGTCACCTTTAACGAGCTATTCGACCAAACAGCACCAAGCAGCTGGAAATTCATCCGGAAAAAATACACAGAAAGGCGTTTTCTGCAGGAAATTATTTTTGACAATTTAACGTTTTTCTCCTTGAACTTCAAGTATGTAGTAGGTACAACAAATAATTCCCAAGATTCATAAGATGAATGTTGGATAGAATAGAGAAATATTTTTAGGGAAAAATCCTACTGTGATATTCTCTCCCAATTTTTCTCCCAAAGTTGTGAGTTGATGACCATGATCCAAATAATGGGCCAATAAGATGGCCTGCAAGATCACCAGATCTTACCATTTTGGACTATTTTCTATGGGGACATTGAAAAATAGAATTTACGATGGCAGAGAGATAGAAAATGTGGAAGACTCGAGATTGAGGATTTTGAATGATTTCGCAACAATGCAGCAAATAAGTGTATTGAGGGCAATAAATAATATGAAAAACCGAGTTCAAAAATGTCTCGAAATGGAAGGACTCCAATTCGAATATTTATTGCGCCATCAATTTTTTTGTGTATATAAATTACTTCATTTCAATTTTCATTACAATTATAGTGTTCATTTGGGTGTTATTAGATATTGCTATCATTTCTTTTTCTTCTTATTGGGACACATATAATATATTTTTGATGTAGATATGATTCAGATAATCATAAAAGGTTTGTTAGAAAACGCTCAGAGCAATGAAAAAACTATGAATAGGTATTTGAAAATAAAAAAAAAATATCTCGAAAAAATCTACGGTACATAGGGAGACGTGAAAGTTGCTATTGTGTTTTTATTCAACTCAGTCAACCAATTTCCAGGGCCGTAATTTAAAAGGGAATAATTATACAATCATAATCAAATGAAGTGAACGTCGACGATACAAAAACTACAACGAAAAATACAGGTCCGTATTCAAAATTTGAAGATGTGGGTGGCCCAAATCAGATGACACCCAGTATAAAAGATTCATATTCTGATATCCCACATCAAGTGCCAATAGCAAAATGTGAACAGATTTTCAATATGTCTGCGAATAAAGAAGATATAGGCAAAAAAATAATCTGGGATTTTTTGGTTTTTCCTGTATATCTCCAGAATCAAGAGAGCTATATACGAGTTTTTTACATCATTGAATAGGTCTCTAGAATACGCAACTTTACCACACTTTAACAGGCACTCTATCTCTTATCGTTTACAAGATTCCCATATACAGAAACGAATTTGAATAGCCCTGTATTTCAATGAAGATAGAAATACAAAAAATGCTAGTTTCAAAGTTTTTTGAATGAAAACGGCACCTACTGAGTATGTAATTGTGAAAACTGATATTATCGCTTACCAAACTTATTTTCCCTGTTTAATACCCAAAAATATCAATTTCTTCCAATTCATCAAACCACTTGTTGAATTTCTCAAATACTGATAATTGATTTTCATTAATTTTTGCAAACCACACCACATCGAAGATCTCTTTTTCATTCCTTTATTCCGCGCCTATGGCACTGCAGTCACAGTACGATCTCTCTTTCAATGCGATTTCGAACAAAAGGGCATTGAATAGGGCCTCGTTTTCGGACGTGTGTCTACCAGAGGCACTACTTCATTTCCTTTACTCCATACATTGCTCTCATTCGATAAATGAAAAGAGCGAAAATTGGATACACCCACGGCTTTTTTTGTTCGAAGATCGATTGGTATAGTCGATGATAATATTCGACAGGATGAGTATAACTGAATTCGATTATCTTTGTTTGCTGTTGTTCTGCTGTTTCGCATATAGATCAAGTCTAAAACCGTAGATGATGTAAAACTAAAAGGAAATGGAAAATATAATATGGAAAATACAAATTTACATTCGACTAACAAAGAAATCACTATCAGTAACAACAATAAAAGAGCACGAGAATATTTAACTTAAAGATTATTTGGGGAGACAATTGCCGCGAGATGGCGGTGCAAAAGCCAAGGAGAACAAAAAAAACGTCAAAGAATATCTCTTTGAATTTCATAGTGACATTATTTTGAAATTTCTATAAACTTATAAAATATTACGTTAGTTACAATATTGCTGTCGAAGTAAACCATCATTTCGAAGAAAATACTAGACCGATGGTCGAAGACCTTCAAAGAAAAAGTGATTTCACTTTTTTTACAAAGTTATTTGTTGAACATCTTTTTTCACGAAGCAAAATCAACTCTGGTATTTTCAACGGATGATATGAATAAACTGTTTTTGGTGTCATTGCGAGTGAGTCATTTTAGTTTCTGCAACCTGTAATTGGAATGAGTTTCAATATTCAGTTGAGTATGGGAGAAACTGGGAAAATTCATTTCATAAAGGAATTATTCATATTTTCAGTCTCATTAACTTGTTATCCCTGATATTACTATAAATATATCATAAATTGAGGTTCTCCGTTATACTTGTTTGTATGTCTCTCTGAACGGAATGAAATAAAAAACTACTAAACGGATTTCCAAGCGATTTTCAATGGAAGAAGTGATTTCAAAAGAAGATTCATTTGTATAATTCATTATTGTTTTGTGAGAATCGGTTCAAATATGACAATATTATCCGTATGATGCTATGGATGTAAGATTTCCTCGTTAACGCTTCCAGATCCAAATCATCTAAAGGAACGATCCATGAACCTACACAGTAGATGTATGTACTGACTCCTATCGGAAAATAACTATTTTTCTGACTAATACCATGGAGGAGGAGGATTATACACTAATTATACAGAAATATAACAAAACAATTAACTACACATTGTTCTTGTTTTATAGGTTTTCGAAGAGTCCAAAACAGCATATGATTTTCTTTCGAAGAAGGTTACTATACTCAATTTGATGTTTGAAATGATTGTCATATATAAAACAGTATCTGGAAAGCCATTCAGAAGGATTCGATATCAAGCCTGAGTGAATCAATACGCACATTATAAATAAATCACGCCCAAACTACATAAATTAGATCAACAAACTCAGGTAATAAGAATAAAGCCACGCACGCCACGGATATGATGAAACAAGAAACACAAATACTGGACATTGTAGTTTATGCTGAGAGGGTAACCAGAACACTGCATCCGTACTACATTTCGATGTCTACGCAGTAATAGACGAAACGTCAGTCATAAAAACCTGCAGACCACGATCAAGAAGCCCGGAAAATAGCTTTCACACAGATATCTTCCACCATGGAAGTTTGAATTTTCTGATTAACCTTCGTAGTATGTTGATATGAAATTGTAGAACTAGACGCCTCTCATCATCATCCAACAGCAATTTATCGTCAATTTTATTAACGTTCCAATACCTGAATTCAAATATTTTTTCATAAATTAACTTGGTACTCTATTCCAGATGGAAAGGAGTTGCTTTATCCTACGAAAATTGCACTATTTTCAGAATACAAAATAACCCCATTTCATGGAATATTTCACTCAGTCAAACTCTGATTTATCGAAATTCCTGAAATCGATCCCATAATTCATTATTATTTCCACCATACAGATGTGTTCCGATTGGTTGAAATATAAAATTTCTTCCTGAAATAAAAATAGAAATCTCACTTCTGACTTTGACTCCAATATTGGAAATTGGAAAATTAATCGCATCTTTCGCAAGAAACTCAATAAATTCAACATCGTTATGCATCCAATACTGCAAGATTTAAAGTGGTAATAACTCAAAGACTTCACGTCTAAAGCCATATTTCTCAGAGTAAAAAACTTTCACCAGTTCTAAATCCCAGTTAATTTCGACAACAATAGACCTGCTGAAATATGACTTGAAATTAATCTCATACGTTTCTAATTTTATATCGGGAGTTTGAAGTTTAAATGAAATTCTTCTGGATAAGAAAAACAAGTTTCGCAGCAATACTTCATAGGAAAGTTCGAGTTGAAGACAAAAGCTTTAAATTGAGTTCCGAAGGCATATGAGCACCGAATAACAGACTAGGTCTTTCGTTATATATCATTAGTATAATGTAGAAGGAATATTCTGAATATTCCGAGAATTGACTCTGTGAGTGTGTTTCCTTTGAGCATAGAAAACCCGTCCCGCATATTCAAATGTTTATTTTCCGAATTTTGTTATTCTTTGAATGCAGTGTTCCTTTCCCCATGGATTGTAATATTCAAACATCTGCTCAGTCTCGCATGACAACTGGAAAATTGTTTCTCCATTGCTTGTCCACAATTTATTGTTACTTTTGTTCAACGTATACGTGCAAATAAACCATAATGCGGTGAATTTATTATGGTTGGGTTGTTATTATACGTTTCATGTTCAAATTAATGCTGGAATATTTACATTTCCTTCCCTTCATCTATTACAGTGAAGCACGTGTTGGAATCGCAACATTCATTTATTGTTGAGCCATAGCTTGTACGTATTCCCACAGTGTCAGTTGGTGGTGATAGAGAAGAAGTTTGGTGAAGTAGTTATTTAAGCAAAGTGAGTGTTGAATCCGTAGTCACGTTTCAAGCTCGAGAACTTTGTATGGTGAGTGGTCTTGCAAACAGACGCGACACACACTGTCTTCCGACAGTCCGAGTCTCTACATATGATGATTCAGAAGACAGTGACCTGTGAGAAGGCCTGTTAGACATCGTAGTTCATTTCTAATGTAGTCTAACTGTTTGGTATCAATCTTCGGAGGGTGAATGAACACTTTTGAGTGACAGATTCTGATCCGATCAGGGTCATCGACCCTACTTTGCAAGGGTGCAGCAAACTCATTATCTTCCAGGTAAGTATGGCCGGAAATCCGGACTAGAGACAATCTGTTGAGTCTTCCTATCGAGGATAGTGGTTTTTGGCAGTTTGCTACCAATTCAGACGTTACTCGATAGGAGCCAAGAGCTTCCAACGCCGATTGAATGTCCGATAATATTCTTATTGACTTGTGTACCCCTACAGAATTCAATAACATACATTTTCGCTTGAAATGCAATCGCATAGGTTACTGGGCAAGTTGATGTCTCGTTCCTGGGTCTGCCACTGAAAACACCTGCACCAGAACATGAAGGTGTTTTTGACCCATCTGTGAACCAACAACTATCTGCTCTCCTCCCAGAGGATTCAGTCCTTTCTACTCGGGAACTGTACTTTATGAGGCAGTTCGTAGTTAACAGTTGGAGGCATAAAGTCAGAGGTCATTCACAGAACGCCGTGACTTCTAGTATCAACCAGAAGTTTATTGTACTCTGCATTGAATTGATTTGTGCAACTGGCAATTTGCAGTCCATCTAGCCTCTCCGTCCAGAAAAATGTGAAGAGGAAGTGAATCTAGAAGGATCTCGTTGGCCGCTGACGGTGTGGTACTAATGGCACCACTGATTGCTGGACAAGCCTGTCTTTGTAAGCCTGTAAGCCTGTCTTTATTGGCCTGCGGCCAACAGGTAATTGTTCTATATACAACGGAGTACAACGCGTATCATGATGTGAGAAAAACTTTTTTTGAATTAACAAATTTACGAATGGGGTTCCTAGGTGCGAGTTCATGTTTGTCTCTCGGGCGCTACGATCAACTGATTCGTTGCCTGTTATACCAATATGTGAGGGAACCCAGAGTACCTAATACAATGTGCTAATTGAGCATTTGCATAACATATAATTTTCTCTTGATTATTTGCCAATTGGATGTCTCACATAGATTTTTTGTGGTACTTTTAGACTACTAAGCAAATCTAATATTGCCAAGAATTTCCTTAGTCCATCTGATTTCGTGAGAATTGTCGCTGTCTTTGGTAGTTGGAAAATCAGTTTTGTCTGTTCAATCACCACAGCAGTGCCTACTCCTGGATCTGCTTTAGAGGAATCTGTGTACAACTCCTTGTAGTTTTCATATTGACTGGGTATTTGTCTGAAATTCTGGATAATGATGTCTTCATTTGTATCATTTTTATGAAACTAGAATGAGTGGTAGTTAAATATAGGTGGGTTTGTATGCCATGGTAGTGCAGAATTGATATTTTCGATCAAAATGGATCATATTTTGAAATGAACTGGTGATCACGCAATAAAACAAGATTGTCACAAAGGAAGTTCAGCAGGTAACAAGTATATATTTTGAAAATCTCTGTGAAAATGACTCGTGGTTGCCAGTGCTGAGGTGAGAGGTTGAGCCCATCAAATATGACATCTGGACATTCCATTCTTTTGACAATTGTCAAAGAAAATATAGTTATTACACAAACTAAGTCGAATATATTGAAGGGAGATCAATTTACAGAGCAATCATTCAGTTGACTGAAAACATTATCGAGTCATTTGAAAATAACGAAATACTTCTTGGAAAATTCTTAGACCTTTCTAAAGCATATGACTGCCTTAATCACAAGTATTGATTGTACTGAAATGGTTCGAGTCATATTTATCAAATCGTCAACGAAGAATGAAAGTTATAAAAAATCGACAGATATTTGAGTCTGATATCAGGGAAAATACTATGAGCATTCCACAGGAAAGTGTAACAGGTCGTATTCTATTTGTAATTTTCATGAATCACATCCTAGATATTTCAAATAACCAGGGGGCTACTATCACTAATTATGCCAATGACAGAAATTTACTGGTTTCCAGCTGCAACTATGGAAATCTAATTACTAATTCATCCCGTTTAGTCGAAAAAACACAGCACTGGTTTTCTTAAAATGACGTTATTCTTAACACAGTCGAAACCAAGATTATTCCATTTGGAACCCTCCAACAAAGAATTGAGTTATCAATAACTGTTCAATTAGCAAATAGTCTGATGAAACTACAAACCTCAACAAAATTTTTAGGCATACACATTAATGAGTATCTCCACTCGCATACCCACATTATAAATTTAGAAAGAAAAAATTGATTTGAGTCTGCTACAGTGTAAGGATTATCAATATTTATCTCAACAAAATATCATTAAAAATCATATATGCAGCAAATTTTGAGCCTCCTGGTATGTTATACTAGGGATCTTGTAGTGGCATCTCGAATATATTCGCAATTCAATGAAGGGTTATAAGAACTATTTTCGAATTGAAGTACTGCCAATCTTGTCGGGGCAAATTCAAAGATAATTATATAATGACAATACATGCATTGTGCATTAATGAATGTGTAATGTATTTATTCAAACATAAAAATTAGTTCTTGGAAGCAGGATCAAATCATACTTACCCTTTACGGAATGCAAATATATGTTTCCCTAATCATAGACTAATACTAACAGAAAAGCATCCATCATATGTATCAATCAAGTTTTTCAATAAATTACCACAAAATATCAAAACCTGAGTCTTAAAAAATATGTGAAAGATTTCCTTATAGACTTGGAACCATATTCAATTCAGGAATATCTGGATT
>NW_019289865.1:77875-198766 GCF_000500325.1 Leptinotarsa decemlineata | reverse complement strand
ATTCTCCTACACACACACATAAACACACAAAATCTCATATGAAAAAAAAATCTGAACGATCCATGCACCAGACACTTCAAGGTCACAACGCCTTGACTTCACTGCACAACAAAAAAACTTCACCAAACAACAACCAATAAAAAAAGCAATTAATACGTCATAGTGGTGGGGGGAGGCCGAGAATCAGCTGTAAACAACTACTGATCTGATCTAACCGATCCTGTTGATTGTGGAATATATTTTTCTAGAAGCAGGATCAACTCAATCAGAATTGGTTGACCATGAAATTCAAGCTATGATAAAATGTTCTAACCTCTGTTTATATTGTACCTCAAATTTATTACTGACAAGGTTTCTTTCACCTTTTCGAGTTGTTCATCAAAACAGCGAGCAGGTGGTGAAGTCATATTCTGCTTAACAACTGTCAATTTTCCTATACATGCTATAATTCACTGTCATTCCCAATACCATTACTCTTGTTTTCACTTAGATTGGCCAGCACTCTTCGAAAATCCAAACGTCTCTCCAAATATCAACTTACTGAACTATAAGGGAAAAAGCTATTATTTCAACAACGAGTTTTTTGTAAGTATGTGTCTTATACTATTACGTGTTGTGATAAAAAAAATGAAAAACCTAGCTATTGGTTCGAAGAACTTCTGTTGGAAAATAGGTACCATGCAATTTATTAACTTTGTGATATCAGATATAAACTGAACAGAAATTGAAAGCAATTTGGGGATTGTAAGTGATACTTTTTATATGCAGATTAGTTATAATGAGTAACGGAGATTGCCTAGTATAGATCCCGGCGCATATAAATAAGAATATTCAATAGCAATATTAAAATATAACCCAACCTATACCAACCCCTAATATAACCTGTGATTACTAGTACTAATATTGAATTATTATCATATTGAGAATAATTTAAACAGTTTCTGTCCCTAACCTAAATTAGTGCGCCGGGACCTAAACTTGCCCATTGTCTAAGTAACGAGTTAAAGTATCCATAAAGTATCCATAAATTCGAGATAAAATTATGAGTTTCATATGCGATGGAAATTATGAAAAATCATAATGAGTAATCTTCATATCACTAGAAGTTATTGAGATACCGCATTCACACAATACATAAATTGAATTTTTTTTTAGGCAACGTTCCTAGAAGCCAACCAGTTTTGTCAAATGTTGGATATGGAGTTGGTATCTATACTATCTGAAGATGAAAATAATAGAATCTACAAATACATAAGAGATACCCGTAAGTACAGAGAGAAACATTTATGAAAATTTAGGGTATTGGAAACATTCAATCAAAACACCTTTCTTTTCATTTAATTACATAAAAAAAACGACAAAAGCAAGCCATGGATCTGGTCTACCCATATTCAAGATGCGATAACGTTAGTTATAAGACATTGACATATGTGGGTGAACCAAACAGGAATATTGCCTGTTTTTTGAAGAAAGAAGGCGTAAACGTAGCTTATAGAACGAATAATAATCTAAGTAAATTCATTAAAAACAATAAGGACAAAACTTTCGATAGATCAGGAGTATATAAGCTGACTTGTGGCTCTTGTCCAAAACTGTATATTGGCCAAACAGGTAGAACATTTTTCCAACGAATTAAAGAACATAGGAGTAGTTTTGTGAATAGAAAGACCAATTCCACATTTGCAAACCATCTTTTAGCAGAAGGACATGAGTTCAATCATGAGTACGATGTGTTACTTTTAGAAGAGAAGAGTTTGAAACTCAATCTCCTAGAATGTTTAGAAATCAATAGATTCAGGAATTCGGGTAATTTACTGAATGATCAATTAGAACTCAGTAACTCTCCGTTACTGAATATTTTTTCAAATGTGGAAAATGGAACATAAGTTCAGGTAATTTAATTCGTTAGAAACTCAGGTAAAATATCAGCTACTTAAAATTCAGGTACTTCGTTTACAGGTACTTTGACTTCAGGTACTCAATAAACTATTTATATAGTTAGTATCGAATGTGTAGGATTAGTTGAAAGACACGCCAGATGAAGCCATTGTATGGCGAAACACGTGTTGCGTTTTTGTAAAACGCAACACGTGTTTCTCACAATAAAGTGTTTTTGGAATACGTTAATTACATAAAGGATCCGTGATCTCAATACTCAACATTCATTGAATCATTCTGAAGAATAACTTGCCCATTTGGTAGAATTTTCCATATATTATTCAGTGTTATCTGCAAATACACTAGTTGTTTTGAAACAACTTCTTCATCAGAGTATTATGAAATTGTTAATATTTCTAAACAAAATTGAAGGAATTATTGAGCCGCGTGTTTGAGGTGAATACCAATTCAATATGCAACATATTAACATACAAACATTTTGAATGATCTGTTTAAAAGCTGTTTAACGGTAAAACTAGTGTATTTGCAAGTGACACACAATGTTAAAGATAACAGGGCTTATAAAACGGGTGAGTGTCAGTTCTGAAAGGTTTGTTGTGAAAGTATATATACACAATTGTAACAAACGGAGGAGAAATGACAATTGAATTCAGGCAGTTATATCTGACCTCAATTGCACTAACACTCCTACCAAATCTCTTATTTTCATCTATTTTGATTTACAGTTGTTGGTACATCTTTCTGGTCATCTGGAACGAAGTTAATAGATGACAAAAACTGGTATTGGCTTCCCACTGGAAAAAAAGTAGAATACACCAACTGGCTTCCTGGCTTTCCAGATAACAAAGAAGAAAAGTGCATACAGCTGATACAACAGAGAGATAAAGGTCTCATGTGGAATGACTTGGGTTGCACAGGCCAGCTGAATTTCATTTGTCAGTCACCAACTGAGAAGTACATCCGTGGAGGAAGTTGTCCAACATCTGGTGAGATTTTCATTCAGATTCTAAGTGAATATTTTGCATACAAAAGTATACTTATGCAAGCAGACCAAAATACTGAAAGAGTAACTCAAGATTTTCAATTTCTCTTACGTTTCATATTCCATTATTGATAGGTCATAAACTGATGGTAAAAAGACCGACAACCAGTATTTAGCAACATTTTGAAGCTGTATAATTTGCAATATAGGAGTCCAATTGGATTGCTTTTGGGTATAACCGTTGAAAGGATTTTCAATTCCAATAACCTCGAAGATTATCTAGGCCCGAAAGAGTTGTTTTGCTGACAATGGTTTTTGTGTTTTCGAATTTCACTCTATGGCTTGTTTCAAGACAGTGTGGAGAGGGATGAGGATAAATTAGGTTCATACAGATGAATCTGATGTTAAATAGATTTTGTTGTAGACTCTTCTGTTAGTCTACCCGAGATAAGCTCTGGAGGAGGTGGAACATCCTATTTCGTTTATTCCCCACTGACCTCATTGGATATATCATACTCCGATGTTCGTAGAAATGTAAAAATATTGATTCTTGGCTCTAAATGAATACTGTTTTTATGTTGAGTCTGTTTAAAATTCGAATTTCTTTCAGATGGTTGACATGTGAAATATAGGTTTCTTGAAATTGGATGTCTCTTTAGATTTGGGAATTAGTTTTGGTGATATTTGGATTCCAATTTGTCTGGATTTTTTGATCTATTGTGATTGTCAGTAACTTTGCTGACGACGATGGAATTTGACTTTTTTCTAACACAGATCTATCTGATTGATTGTCCTCGCTTGAGAGTAGGCAGAATAAGACCTTGCAGAGACAAGTGGAGAAACTTGGAAGTGATGCAGATTGAGACCTCGACGTAGCCATGCTTTCTAGTTCTTACGATTAATGATTGTATGATACATTGTATGTAGGATATGTAGATACGTAGGATGTAGGATGAGGATATTCAAAATATTGTCGAATACTTCAATTATGTCAAAATATGAGAGGGGTTTGAATATAATTTCGATTTTGTCTAACTGACTCAGTATGCCGATACTGGATTTTTTTTATCTTTCTGTGATTGTTAAATTTTTTACCTTTCAACCAATTGAATATCATATTGAAGTGTTACGTTATGTGAAAAAAAAAGAAATAATTGAAGACTGTTATCATGAAATATTTCGAAAAATTTGTCGATATTCATTTTACAGGAGACTGTCCCACCGCTCAACCTAGCACTGTACCTCCAACTCCGTCTCTAACTCCGTCACCAAAGCCTCAAGACATCTATCATCTCAGTAAAGACAGGGTCTGTTTGTGTTCCATGATCTCTAGAAACTTTGATTATTGTAACGTCTTCTTTCACAGCTCACATACTCGCAAGCAACAGAAGCCTGCCGAAATCAGTCCATGAAGCTTGTCAGTATTCAAACCAAGGAAAAAAACGACGCTATAAACAGTGTTTTGCAGAAAAGTGGTAAGTTGAGTATTTCACGTTGTACATAAACGTTCACATGTTCAACTGGATGAAAGAGAAACATCTGCGAAACTAACATAGTATCCTGAATAAATGACGGTTAGATATATAGCAGAATTCATATATAACGACTCCGCTTATAACGACTATCCGTTTACAGCGACGATAATGTTTACTTAAGTTCAGTTTCATATTCAGTTATTGAGGAAATTTACCGCTTAGTGCGACTCGGGTTTGAGCGACAACCGCTTATAACGACCGTTTATCATGATACTATATCCGGTTGAAACGTCGCGCAATGTTTTGATTACACAATCTGATAGGTGCTACTAACAGGTAGCATTTTCAGGAACCTCTCTCAATAGGTACTACTAACAGGTAGTATTAGGAACCTCTATTGATAGATACTACTAACAGATATTAATAGATTGATTTTACGCCAGAGGTTCCAGTATGAAGTCTTTGTCATTTGTAAGTCCATCGACAAAATGAATTCTGTGAAGCGAAAGTGTTTTGCAATTGAAGAAAAAAATGCAATATTACACCGATTAGCAGCCGGTGAATCAAATACAGCCCTTGCAAAAAAGTTTGGCGTATCCTATTCTACATCTACTACATTCCACAATTAAAAATAATGAAGATAATATCGACTCTCTGTTCAATGCCAATTTTTTGAAATGCAAACTTGTAAGGACTTCTTCTCATGAGCAGTTGGATAAGACATTCTTACAGTGGTTCAAGCTTCAGCGCGACTGAATAATATCCCTTAATGGACCTCCGCTACAAGAGCACATCCCCATATTACAGACTTGAAAAGCATAATGCTGGTGTTTTGCCTCCAAACACGGCATCAGTGTTGCAACCCATGGACCAAAGGATTATTCGAGCGTTCAAATCACATTTTCGTAAAAACGCCAACGATGCGAATATCAAAGATAATGACGGTGATGATGCCGCACCAGAGGAGATTTATCCAACCTATAGTGTGTCCGCAGCCTCCGAAGGCTGCGGAAACGCTCAATATGTTTGTTCAGACTAACTTGAACGATAATGTTATGAAAACAATGATGTTGCGAATTTATAATGATGTACAAAATTCTCACTACCGAATAGAAGTTTGTCAAAAACAAACTCAATTAACAAACTTTGTACATGAGTTTGTACATTAGGATATTCAAGTGCTATTAAAATGTGATTTCTATAAAATATTTTATTCACCTATCGATCAGAAATCTGAACAGCTAAATCAAAGACTAATGAACTAATATACACCTTACTACCACAAAATTAATCCGTTTTGTGCGTCGTCCGGTTAGTAGGACATAGTATATCCGGTCCCTTGAAGGTCGTTATATCCAGATTCTACTGTAGTTCAATCTCCAGGAAGTAGCAGTTTTTCAGAAGGAATTCGCGAGAACTTACGATTTAGGTACTTCATGGGAGAAGAAAGGTCATATATTGTTACGTAGTCAGGGCTACTTTGAATGCCCAGGCCCAGTAAAGAACGGTGTTAGTTTTTTGTACAACTTTACTAGTTTCTGATTTTCAATGTGTCAAGCAAGTAAAAATATGGATGTTAAATATTTGTATGGCTGGACGCCAGCTTCTTTTTTATTTTATGATGGAAAAAAATACAAAATACCATTATGAAGATAGAAATGAAAACTTCCTTCTGTGATCAGGTGAGCAAGAAAATCATATATTCATAAAAATAAATACATATATTTACAAAAAAAATACAAAGATTGACCCTGTTAGTATGATGGTTTTACATGAGAATGGTTATGAAACACGATTCTAGGGATATACATGTTTTGCACTCCACTGAATATAATTATGATAACAGGTGATGTAAATGTAAAATGGTTTCACATGAATATTCATTCATAGATACATTGAATAATATTCACAACAAATACTCTTAGTTATACTACTCTTGTATTGATGCATCAATAGTTTATATAAAAAAATTAACCTTGAATTCAGGAGTCAACATGTATAAGGAATAAAAAAATCTTATACAAAAAAAACTAACCTTGAAATCACCACTGAATATGTCTTAGGAAACAAAACAATTTTTGTACCAAAAAATGACCACTAAGAAATTCACTGAATCATTTGAATTAGGAAACCGGATTATAACCTTAATTCACTTAATGTCTGTAACCAATCTACAAAGATATATATGTTATATTCACCTCTTTTGAATATGACTTTTTAAAAAAACACTTTATTTTCAATTACAGACTTTCTTTGAATAACAACAAAAATATCGTTACAAAACTACAATGAAAAATGAAACAGAATCTAAGGTGATACTGAACGAATTCTAAATTAGTTCTGACTATGATTTGACCTCGCAGGGTCCATTTATAATGTGTAAACAGCGGTGTCAGCAGGAGACGACGGGAATAACAAAAGTATCACGTTCTGCTGACTCTGCTGACTCAAAGTCTTGGAAGTCGTTATCTTGGTAATCTGATTCCGGTGAGATCGTCCTACTCACGATATAACATATATAATGAGGAAAGATTGGTTATATCATGATAGCTGTCAAATAAATTCTATGAACCGGAGATTTGTTCAACCAAGAGCCAGAGGTCCCTTGCTTGAATCTGAATTCAGCGGCAGAGTGGAACTTACCGAACGATGAAGCAAAAATTTGGATTATGACTTACATTTTTTTTTATTTCCACTCACTGTGATCAGCAATCGGATAGAAATCCCAGGACTTTCCGTCAAAATCGCCAGTAACCCCTCACACTAATTTCAGGTATCTTTCACACCTGGAACGAGGGACACATTTTCTCAGCAGAAAATCTCAGGGATGCGACGAAACCCCAATTCATCAACGAATGGAACATAGATAGTTTGGGCTTGAATTCACAGTGATCACCATGAAATATTCAGATTTTTCAGAATCAGCGTCATTACTTTCACATCCAAAAAAAAACAAAAAGAACCCCGATATCGAGCTCTACCTTCTCAACTCTACGAGAGACTCGTTCCTTCTTTATATATTCCTCCTTCATCTTCTCTCGTTACCTTTCTTCACGTTACTAGTGAACCAAAGATGGCTCATGATAGGAGGAACACTTGCCAACATCGGTTACATGGAATTGATAGATGTCACATTTTATCGTGTCATGAATACAATGAAATGACAGTAACGAATATATCGTTACAATATTCGATAGGAGTTTTTGATAGACTATTAAGAAGTTGAAAATAACAAAATCCCAATTATTGCATGAGATAGGTTCGTGGGTAGGTCCAAGATGCAACCTGCCACAAGGTTGAGTGTAGCTCAAATTAAACGTTGTTAAGGATTAAATCCTGTAGAAGAGTAGAAAATCTTCGAAGTATTGGAGACAGGAAGTGTTTGATCCCCCAAAATCTCATCTGTTTTACTATATTCTAGATCGAATCAATTTCTGCCTATTGAAAATTGAGCAGTTCTCTCACAGAAAATTTTGAATTGCATATGTCACGAAACAGTGTATCATCAAATGTCAGAAAGCAACTCGAAGTGAGATGTGTTGCCCTGGTTGGTACAACTTCATTGATATGAGTTAGATCGTCTGGTAATCTCCACATCTTGATGGGGAGTTTTGAAATATACAGTTCACCTCTAATTCAATTTTAATCCTCCTGCCAAAGTGATCGTTGGCAATTCTGATTGCGTTTCGATAAGTAGCTTTTATCATCAACTTACTTTTTTCAACTATGGACCTACAGTTTGTTTCAACGATTTCTGTAGCCACTGTGATAGAAAACTCAGCTATATATTGGAATACATGTTCTCGATGTTCAATCAAGTAACAATCGGAAGAAAGAGTGATGTCAAAATACTCCTAACCATCTACGTTGTTCACAATATCTTATTGAATGGTCAAAGTGCCATCTAACGTTCCTTAAACACATATCCGTTCTTACAATAGTACCTTCATGACAATTTTCAAGCATTTTTGGAGTTATTGCCATGCAAACCCTCCTTATAGTTCCTTTCGATACGTTAATATTGTCGAAAGTTGAGCCGTATATACCTTGTCTCCAATAGATAACGTCGAGAAACGCATGTATTGTAACACATGGCTGAATTTTTCATTGAAATGGCTACAACAATCGATGAAAAAACTACAGGTCTTATACAGGGCTATTCAAATTCGTTTCTGTACATGGGGAGATCGTAAACGATAAGAGAGTGTCGGTTAAATTATGGCAAAGTTGCATATTTTAGAGACCTATTCAATGATTTGGAAAAATCGATCATAGCTCTTTTGGTTCTGGAGATATACAGGAAAAACAAAAAATCCCAAATTTTCTTTTGTCTTCAACTTCTTTATTCGCAGAAATATTGAAAATATGTCCATATTTTGCTATTGGCACTCGATGTGGGCTATCATAATATGTCCATGAATCTCTTATGCAGGGTGTCATCTGACTTGGACTCGGTTTTTCATATTATTTATTGCCCTTAATACAATTATTTGCTGCATTGTTGCGAAATCATTCAAAATCCTCCATCTCGAGTCTTCCACATTTTCTATCTCTCTGCCAGCGTATATACTATTTTTCAATGTGCCTCATAGAAAATAATCCAAAATATTAAGATCTGGTGATCCTACTATCTTATTGGTCCATTATTTGTCTCGAAATGGAAGGACTCCAATTCGAACATTTATTGCGCCATTAATTTTTTTGTGTATATAAATTATTTCATTTCAATTTTTACTACAATTATAGTGTTCGTTTCAGATGTTATTATTGCTATCATTTCCTTTTCTCCTCATCAGAATACATATAATATATTTTTTTGTAGATATGTTTCATATAATCATAAAAGGTTTTCTCATTCGAAGTTCATTGTAAAAATTCTTAGAGCAATGGAAATATGAAAAAATATGAATAGGTACCTAAAAATGAAAAAAACTCTCTAAAAACTTCACGGTACATAGAAAGACGTGAAAGTTGCTATTGTGTTTTTATTCAACTCAGTCAACCAATTTCCAGGGCCGTAATTTAAAAGGGAATAATCCACCCTATTATAATCAAATATTACCGAAACGTCTCGAAATATAAAATAAAATTTCTGAGTATGAAGTGAACGTCTACGATCCATAAACTACGACAAAAATACAGGTCAGTATTAAAAAATTCAAACATGGGGGTGGTCCAAGTCAGATGACACCCTGTATAAAAGATTCATGGACATATTCTGATAGCCCACAACGAGTGCCAATAGCGACTTGTGGACAGATTTTCAATATGTCAGCGAATAAAGAAGATATAGGCAAAAACATAATTTGTGACTTTTTGATTTTTCCTGTATATCTTCAGAACCAAAATAGCTATATTCGATTTTTTCACATCATTGAATAGTTCCCTAAAATACACAACTTTGCCACAATTTCACCGACAGTCTGTCTCACATCGTTTACGAGATTCCCATGTACAAAAACGAATTTGAATAGCCCTGTGTAATATTTTTGTTTTCATTCAAAAAATCAGTTATTATAACGAATCACATGTTCGTTTCCTCAACAGGAGCGAACGAATACTATTGGACATCTGGAAATCGAATAGCTGATGAGAAAACTTGGATATGGCCACCTAGTGAGAAAATAACCTACTTCAACTGGGACCAAGGAGAACCCAACAACTTGAGAACCCACGAGAATTGTCTGGAAGTGTTCAAGTCCGGCACTGACACTAAATGGAACGATGACCCGTGCGATCAGAAAAACTTATATATTTGCGAAAGTCCTGCTCAGGTTCCCGTCACAGGAAGTTGTAGCCAGTGTTGCCCATCATCAGTTATCAATGTTTACGTCAACAACAATTTGATATCTACCAATGTGACAGACACGAAGAGGATCTCTACAACGTCTAGCAACAAACCCGGCCAGTCTTATGACGTTGAAGTTAACAACAACGTGAACGATGGCGGGCAAAGTGGAAGTAATACGAAATCACCTCCCAGTAATCGAATACATCATCATGTCAGCGAGAAGAAACATCCTGCGAAGCATCCTAAGTCCATTTGAATTATTTGAAATCATTACTCAATTCAACTTATATAATATGGATGAAGCATGTAAATTATTTGATTTCAATCTTCCATCTAATGCCAGTTGGAAAAAAACGATTCAGACATATATTTATGAATAAAACTCGTTATGTTTTTGGTAACTTCATATTATCTCATCAACTGAATGCACTGTAAGCTGCAGAAACAGCATTCTATTTCTGTATCTAACACATATTTGCATCTTTTTGAAGCTGACCCGAGATTCTTTATATATAGAAATAAATTTCAGCTACTTCGGGTAGAAATGTTTTTTTCTTTGGTTTTGTGAGTTCAGCAGTCAAATAATGTGCAAAAACTTCCGAGTACTCTTTGATAATTCCATTCCCATATTGATTTCAATTTAAGAGCCACCGGTAGACAGCTGTTTCAGTCTATTTGGCATCGTCAGTACCGAGCAGGTACTGGAATTATTTTCCAGCAGCTTGACTGCATTAACCTTTCTAGATTTCATATCATTTCTAGAAACATGTGGATTCGTTTTCCGATGGCATTTCAGGTTAGCTTCTCAAATTTCTGCTACCGCAGTTGTCGGTTGATTGGTCAAACCACCAACACTGACATAAAAACTTGGCAAGTTGACTTGGGTGTCACACCAATAGGTGGTTCCACTTATGTTCGCTTGCGTTTACGCAGCTATTTTTATCAAGTACTTTCTTGCTTTTTTCTCATTTTGTCTTGAATCGAGGACCGCCTGCCCGACATTGATGATGCCCAATAGGCTGAAAAAGCTGTCTACGGGTGGCTCTTAAATTGAAATCAATATGAGAATTATCAAAGAGTACTTACTTATCTATTCATTTTTTGATTTTCATGGAATTATTTTCCATGCTTTAAACTTCTTTAGGCAACGAAAGAGACGCCACGCTAAATGTTTCTCTCCGTAAAAATTTGAATTATATAGTATATGAATTAAGAATCAAACAGAATAGTAGTGAATACTGATTAGTATTAATAAACTCAGTGAAAAAACCTACCTGTCCAGTCAAGTCGAGTAAGAAATCCATGAGTTCCAGCTTCACAGAAATATCATACCACACACACACCAGCGTTCGAGGAAAGTAAGGAATTTACTTAAACCATTTATGAACAATATATGCATATATTAATGAAAAGACCTACGAACTGAATAAGAATAAAAAGTACTTGAAATCAAAACCAGAAATTGGACTCTGCCGAATTACAGTGACCTGCAATTCATAAACTGACAATTACCACATTTGTTCGGTGTTTCTATGTTGAATAGTTCGTTATTCGGTGTAGATTGAGGACTTTCTTAGAATTAAGGAATTTTCTTTTTTTGGCTATTTATGAATTTATATATTTCTGAATCGAACATATTTTTACTTTTACAATTAAAACTGTTCTATATTTCCTAAGAACAATTGTGTCTTTTTCCAAATTTTTCCGCAGGTAAAATCTACTAGAAAAATCAAAGTTTGGTAAGTAATTGTTGTGTTTTTGCCTGCTGAGGTATAGGATTTAAACTTAACGCAAAGGTCTAGCCGATTAAAATTTTTCATGGAAAAATAATAACAATAATAATAGAAATATAAAAAAAATTATATTTTACGAAACTTTCTATGTTTTTCACCACTTCCATTTGCAACTAATGTTACTGCTGTTTCATCCTATACGGACATTTTCAAACTTATACAATAAACTCTAAGTCTAAATGAGTTTATTATATACATGTATACATATTTTCAGGTGAAATTTTGACATTGTTTCTCGGAAAAACAAGAAATCAGTTTATGTATTCCTGTAAAAAATTTCATGAAGTAAAGATAGGGGTTATCTATCTTATTTATTGTCTATAGTGTTTTCATATTGTCTGTGTTCCGAAAAACCCATCTTTTTTCACCCTCAAAGCTTCACATTCCTGGAATCCTTGAAAGTTGAGTCCACCACTAGTTCGACTTTTCCCGAGACACCGGAATTTTTGGTTTATTAGACCTTCCGGTTCACATCGAGCCGCGCACGGAAAGTCTTGTGTGAAGTGGTTCATTACCGGGAGATAGAAAGGAAAGAGAATTTATAGCTCAGTGATTTATCAGCCCGAATTGCAGATGAGACACTTTAGTGCCAGTAACCGTTACCTGAATCGCCGTGGTTTTACAGCCAAGGACTTCGATTCTTTATCTTTCTGGCGTTCATCCAGTCCAGTGATGTTTCCAGAGGCGTAACAAAAGAATTGGATTGAATATCAAGAGTCATGAATTCAGCTCGAGGACTTCTTCATCAAATTCTCATTATTTCGTAAATATAAACTTCCATAATCCAAAAATTAAAGTAGCGCAGAGAGATAAATTTAAATCGAGAGGGTATACTTTTAGGAGAGATTAATTTTTGATGACAGTGTTCCATGTAAGTGAAATCTTAATTTTTTTCATTGATTTTATTATGTGGGAATCCTGTGAATGACATCTGATTCGATTTCATTATGAATGTTTGGCATACCAACGAAATAAAAACCATTTTTTCGTATAATTTAGCGTTCATGTAGAAGTATTTGTTTCAAAAGCATTTTTCTTTCATGTAATTCAATATTTATATGATGATTGCTGTTTCGGTAGGGCCAGTTTTTGTCTGAAAGTTACTTCTTTGCATGATCTACACATCTTTGTATTTTGTTAATTTTTGAAATTGAATATTTCCATGCATGATGAAGAAGTATCAAGCATAAACCTTTCTTTCGCAAAGAATATAATAAATATTTCGAATTCAATCAGGAATCTTCAACTTCTTCAGCTAATCACACGATGGACATTAGTTATATCGAACAGAGAAATTCATGAGATTTCTCACAATCTCACATTATCCAGGGACGCAAGTACATCCTTCTGTATAGGGGTATTGAAAAAGATGAATGTTTTCAATTCATTCTGCAAACCAAAAGCAGAATTTTTTGTGAGAATATTTTCCCACATGTCTATTGGACACAATTCAATGTCAACTATGGTAATAGCCAGGGAAGTTGTTGTTTTCCGGGCAGCATTTGCCACGTTTCACTCTGTAGAATTGGATAGACAGATGAATAGATGAGTTTCATTGTCAGAAATGGTAAGATCTGCTGAAAAATTCAATAATATACATGAATAGCATACAAGTAAAAATTATCAAAGAAAAAATTGATGAAAGACAAGAAATTGAAAAACTAAATGAAATTATCAGCTACAAATCGAAAAAACATTTATACAACACTGGCTTCAAATAAAAATGCCAATTGAGAAATATCATTGAGCGGGAGCGGCAAATTTTCAGAATTTAATTCAAAATATTCATTTCAGTTCGATATTCCAGATTTTTTGATGGAATTTTTCCCAACTCATTTCCCATCTATGAGGTTGAAAATATCTGTAGTTTATAATATAATTTATCGCTGTTCCTATTTACGGATATCAGTGAAACAAAAAGTAAAATCAGACCATCAAAAACTCATCTCATATGACTATATTTTCATACTCTACATTGAAAAATACCTTCTATTATTTGTTTAATCGATTTCTTCCCGATTTCAAATGGAGAATATTTAATTGAAAGGCACAAAAAAGAGATATCTTTTTAATTGTTGATAGCTGAAAGTCTGCAAATTATAAAAGAAGCGTTTTGGTCAAATTCGTCAGGTGTCTAAATATTTTCCCAGTCAAAACCGAAACCCAGTTGATGGAATATGTTTAGGTGTGGAAGACGTTGAACGAACATTGAAAAACAATTATATGAAAATTTATGAAATCTACATCAGAGAAGGAGAAGAAATAAACTCGCTTATTTAGTAATACTTCATTGTGAGGTTTTCACTGAACAGTTGAAAAAACCACTGAAACTATTGTATATTGATAAACGTTGCAGGGTTCTAAAAACTTTTCAGTGAAAATGTCACATACTGACTTCAATTCTTTCAATTTTACTTTCAATTCTTTGTTAAACTATACAAATTAATATTGCTGAACCGTTATAACAGTTTGGTGTTGAGATAAAACTCTAGTTATATTCATTATTATTCCAAACAGTGCATCAAAAGTAAGCTATACAAAGTTAAGATGACGATATTTATATATGTACACTAACAAAGAAATTGTTCAGGGATAGAACGATTTCTTTGTTACTGATATCATCAGTGATATAGCAGCACCAATATCACTGATGATTAAAATACATAATGAATTGATGGATGTTCTGTTTGGGGAACATACCGCGCGCTCCGCCTATAGTACGTTCGTCATAATCAAACAACCGAGAGGACCATTCGTAAGGTGGTGGATTAATTTCAGTCATTGGTTCAGTAAACAATCGACAAACACTCGTACGTCGACGAAACGCAGGATCTGCCGAAAACATCACCGCTGTCTATGTGCAGGAGAATCCGAGGGTGTCGCTCACAACTTGGCCTTTTGCAGATCACAACTTTGAAAATTTTTCATCGGCCTGCACTTGTACAGAATGCAAGTGCCCAGGAGCTGGTGGTGAACGGCCGTTGACAATGACATGTGTTTGCTGAATGGGCTCCGAAACAGTTGGCAACTGACCCTGATTTTCATCGAATGAATGAATGAATGGGTACTGAATAATGGAAATTGTCATATTTGGGACGATACTCATCCACATGAAATCCTATAGCGTCAATAGCATCCCGAAAAAGTCGTTGTTTGGTGTGGATTTTGAGCTGACGGCATCATTGGTCCATATTTCTTTGAGAAAATCATGCCAGGCTATCGCTGCTAACGGCAAGCACTGAACGTCTTTGAATACCAACTTCTTCTGATCTGAATTGAATGATCTGGACTCCAACGATATTTGGTTTCAACAGGACGGCGCTACGTGCCACACAGCTCACGCTACAATGGATATTCTCTATGAGCGATTTGAGGGCGGTGGTGGAAGTGGCGGGAACTGGCCATCGAGATCTTACGATACGACCATGTTAGACTCTTTCTTGTGTAGTTTTTTGAAGTCGCAAGTGTATGCAAAAGAGCTACAAACTACGGCGGTCTCCACAACCAACATACTCCATAGTATCGGTCAAATTAATCCTGATTTATGCGCCAGAGTAGTGAAAAATGGCACGTTTCCGTTGCGCTTCACCCAGAGAAGCCATGGCGGACATTTGAACGATGTTATATTTCACATATGATGATATATATAGGCCTTTCAAATGAGTAGAAAATGTTGATGATATCCCACATACACTTTGTGACAGGAAGCGCCTAATAAGATGCTATAGTAACAAAGCAACCGATTCACGTGAGGGGACTGGCCTTTCGTGTTTGAGTGTTTCAAGCTCTTCACCTGTTCAATAATTTCAGAATAACGCAAGAAATCACATTGTTCGCATGCTACTAAGAAACAAAAATTGATTGGCCGATACCTGATAAAAATCCATATCAAAACTAACTTATAAGATTTCCTCTGATTTCCACTATAGAAGTGAAAATATTGATATGTCTAAAGAAATGAACTTTAAACGTTCAAGCCTATCCCGGATATACCTACACGGTAGGTTGAATGGACTGATGGCTGTCAAAAAACAACTACTCCTCTGGCTAATACCACGAACGGCGTTGGATTATATCGGACAGGCGTCAGTGCAGAAATTTACACAGAAAATTTCCTGCATATGCAATTGGCAATGCAACTGAAAGAGTCAACCTTCAATTTTGGAACGGGCACACTTGCAGACCGGTTTCGGGCTCATTAGCCACTCGTCAGTGAGATAAAGTAGTCATCATTGACCTAAAGGCAATGATATTACATAATTGAAAATTGAAATTCTTTCAGAGTATTTCATTTCTCTTTCTAAGTTGGAGCGAACAACAAAATGTCACTCCATCTAGTGGACGAGGTACTGACCAACTGCATATCCGAGATTTGCCCGATTGCTCTGAATAAGGAAATTTTCTGTGTATATTCCTGCACTGATGCCTGTCGGATATAATCTAACGCCGTTCTTGGTGTTAGCCACGTTTTAAAGAATCTGTTTTCAAAATCTGTTTTTCTGTTAATTAGCTGTGCAGGTATATCCGAGACAGGCCTGTCTTCAAGCCTAGCCCACTGACTAATAAGAATATTAATATGCTTTGCTTTCATCATCGTATGCCTCAAATATTTTGGGGAAAACTTAGACTGGAGTAACTTCTGATCAAACAATTCAATTCACAAAACTTTTGTTCAAGTTGAAATCACACATTGTTTTCAGTGACAACTCTGCACGCCAGTGGCAATTCCGACACCATTGTAGGTTATCGGGGGCAAGTGAGACCGATAGTCAGAGATGCGGGTTTCTCGGACATCGATGTGACCTAAATGAACTGACCACGTCGCCAATATAACCTGGGGTGATATTGGGGCTCAGATTTATGACACCGATATCTAATTACCTGGGCATGATTCATTAGCAGAAAAAACAGAACTTCCGAAGACGTTTTTTCGATATGAGAAGAAGGAGGATGTACTCTACAGAATTTTACCAAAACAATGAGGCTGAATTTTTTTTTAATCAAAATTGAATATTTTTCATTAATAAAACAACGATGAAAATAAAATAAAAACAACAATAAAAATTAATTGGCGCTCCGGGGCGACTTCACTGATTCCAGTGGCGCATTTGCTTTTTCAGCTGCAGGAAAACCCGGAAAAACCTGCAGCACCACATCATCTGAAGATCTTGATCTAACAATGTCATCTCTTTTATAAAACAAAATGTAGGGTGTCTCCAGAGGCTCCAATAAATTCAATGCATCGCCAGAACACTTCGTGACACGACTATCGAATTTGAGATAACCGATAAACGAGAAGGAATCATTTTTGCTGGAATATTGGGTCTATTTCAAACTGTAACAATTCAGTGTATACTCATTCAATTTAATAGAAATGAGTGCCATACGCACTTTTGCCAATGTAACACGAATTGATCAATTCCGTCAGCATGAAAATTCCGTGCTTGGGTTAGGAGAGTTAATGTTAATAAATAATACACTTGATAAGAGTTCTAACGTTTTTTTTCAATCGAATAGAGATCAGCACTGACCGAATATTTAAAAATAAACATGATGATTCATGGAAAAATATTGAACGACATAGGTTTTAAATCCCAACGAGCGATAATACGATATTAACGGTAGTACCAATGTATTTATCAAGTTGAAATTATAATGTATGGATATTTTACGCATACACGGAGTGTACTTGAACATAAAAAATTAATTAAAAAATTCGTTTTGGACGAACGACATCAAATTAATTTGTTACTAAGAGCCTGACGTCCTAGTAACATGGTATGTTGTTTTTTTTTTTGTATTGGCAAATCCTGTTGTTTGCAATGGTTCGTAGTTCTTTTTGTTTATTATTATTTTGATTAACTACTACATACAAAAGTTTTATTTACTGTCTAGATTATTTCTTCTATATTTCTTTTTTGTTTGTTGCTATAGTTTATTTCATAAAATACGTATATTTTTTAATCGAAAATTTTGGCAGTCTCATCGCATACAAGCTCTGCTTTCGCGATGTTCTGTGTTGGTGTTTATTTGTGTTTATTTGTATATTATATATAATATAATCGATGTAAATTAGCATGTGAAAAATTGACAAATAAACATATTATATACATGCCTATATTCACAAATGAACAACTCATAAAAATAATTGAATCGGCCATTAGTTATTTCAAGTGCACTGAACTGGTAATACAAAATTCAACTACATTTCTGAATGAATCAGTGAATCTTTGGTTCACTATATTCGAAGTTAATGAGCCTTTTTCCTGAGAATAGTACAGCGAACGTGTCACGAGAGGCAGCACTAGTAGTAGGGACAAACATAAACTATTCACGTGTGGAACAGTGTTATTTACGTAATATTAATTTAATAATAATAATAATAATGAATCGGCTTTATTGATAATACAAAAAATAAACAATACAAAGATATATTTGAAAATGAAAATAGGTTACAGGAGATTCTGGTACTCCTTGGCGAAGTCCAGCTCAAAGCTACTCTAACTCAACCAACAAGCACCACTCCATAATGCACGCAAACATACAAAAATAAAAGCACTTAACAGTGATGGTACCACGAAATGAGAACCGTGAATAAAATAATAATTTGTGATTACCTTCTGAAGATAGTTGATAATTGATTTAATTTAATTGATCTGTTGTCTGAAGAGCAAAAGTTGACATTACCATCATAGATATAATTTTTATATTTGTATTTGAATTTCCTGATATTGAATCTCTTCAATTGCTCGGGCAATGAATTATAGAGTTTTACAGCACCAAAAAGAAATGATCTCTGAAACTGTGCAGTGCGATGTTGTGGCATAGTTGATTTGTTTTTATGTCTAATGTTTCTTGAGTGAATATTTTCACGCAGAATTGAATTGTATTGAAAGGGTGATCTATTCATGAACAAAACAACCCAAATGATGAATCATACGGTTTTTCATATTGAGCCAGTGGGAGATTTTGAAGGCTTCAGAAATTGAATCATACTTACGAAGTCCATAAATTGGACAGCATCAAGAATTTTGCACTCTTTGTACTCTTTTTTTATCTGAATCATAAAACTATGGCCCATAAATGAAGTCACAGTAGTTGAAATGGCTTGGCACCAAACTATCACAGAGCAATCTTTTTAGAGGTTGACTCGAAATAAAACGATTACAGTATAACAGTTTCAATGACATATAAGCTTTTTTCAATAAATTTCCAACATGACTAGTGAATCTAAGATCAGTGTCAAGCATCACCCCTAAGTTTTCAGCTGTATTGACAGGAGTCAAGATAGTATGGTCTAGTTCTAAACGGAAATTGTTTTCTGCAAACTTACGACTCTTCTGCGATCCAAAGTGCATTATCATTGTTTTATTAGGATTAATTTTCAAATCATGTCCACTTGATAGCCCATTGATCAAATCAAGATCAGTGTTGAAGAGATTTTGTGCCTCATCAGCATACGCCTGTATTTTACATTTCTTGATGGACGAGATAATGTCAGTAATATAAATGATAAACGATAAAGGTCCTAAAATGGAACCCTGTGGTACTCCTGATAGAATATCAAGAGGTAAGGAGTGATGACCATCAACAACAACTTTTTGAGATCGACCAAGTGAATAAGACCAGATGAGAAATAAGGTAGCACTATCAAAGCCATAATATTTGAGTTTCATGCAAATCAGCTCACGATTGATGGTATGGAATGCTTTCTTAAAATCTAGTAGTACCAGAGTGCTGATCATTCCCTTATCAAATCCCTCAACAATGTCTTGTGTAACAGTAGCAAGAGCTGTAGCCGTGCTAAAACCCTGCTTAAAACACCATTGCGATGGTGATAACAGATTATTGGTATTGAAATATTCATTAATTTGTAAATAAATAACTCTTTCCAAAATTTTACTCATGGTTGGAAGTATACTGATAATTCTGAGATCAGAATAACTAGCTGGATCATTATTCTTGGGAATGGGTTTCCCAATGGCAATTTTCCACAAGTCTAGAAAATATGAACGTTCAAAACAACAATTAATGATATGTGTAATATATTTATCTATAAACGGGCTACAAGGTTTCAACATTCTGATTGAAATATTATCAACCCCTGAAGCTTGAATTTTAATATCATTCAGGATTTCATGAATACCTTCTTCAGTAGCGAATCGAAATGAGAAGTTATCTTGCCAGATTAGTTAAATATTGCTATAAAATTCAATATTTTCATCACAATTATTAGAAACATTTTGTACGAATTGGGCAGAATAGTTGTTCATTTCATCGGGATTCGAGAGGTGATTGGGTAATGAATATTGTTTTTTTGAACGAACATTGAGGTTAGAAAGAGCATTCCAGGTTTTGCGTGGTATTTTTTCAGAGCAGACAGACTTGAGATATGTCCTTTTTTCAGTTCTAACTATTGACAAGGCATAATTTCTCAATTCTTTATACCTCATACGATCATTAACAGATTTAGTTTTTTTAAAATTTTTGAAAGGCTTTATCACGATCTTCTATAAGTAGTCTGAGATTTTGAGTGAGCCAATTTATTATTTACAAATATGAATCTGATATAAAAAATTATTTTGTGCTAGTATAATGCCAACAAAGCATTGCTGTTTTGCGAATTGTACGTCGGATAATCGATATCCGGAAGGAAACGTGTTTTTTATACCATTTATAAAACCACATATTAATGAGGTTAGATGTAAGAAATGGATACATGCTTCGAGGAGAGTGGATTCAACAGTGCAAAAAATAAATGAATATTCATATGAATGCTCTAAACATGAAATGAATAGTAAATTTTTCATAGTTAATTACGAATGATTTGAATGAGATATAACCTCGATCGTTTATTAAATCATATTCATTCATTATATTTAATTAAATTCATTTCATTTTCACCTATATTTGATTCATATTTCACTCGTAAATGAATCTGAAATTCATAATTTATCTGAGGCAGTGTTTGTCCCTACCGAACTACTAGCGCTGCTAGTGGGTGATTTTTTGAAATTCAGAAATAAAGGTTCATTAAGTGATATTCTCATCAATCAATGATAGGCATATCAGTGTGGAAGGAACGAATTTTCAGTATATTCGATCTGAGTTTCTGCTGCCACCAAATTGATTGAATTCAACAATCGAATACCAAGATTCATCAATTTATTTCATACTCGTGACTGTGGTATGTTGAGAATCAATACATAAGAAAGAACTGGGGGATATTTGGGAGAAAACTGTGTAGATTTCTCATTGATAGAATATGAAACAATAATTTTTATAATGTTTCTCTGTTTTTCTTGCCGTAACCGATTGATTCGTGATTTCGACTATTGTATTACTTATCCATACATTATTTGAGATTACTGGTATAGGAGATTACTACAAATATTACGTATTTCGGCAGGTTCAATATTGAATATCTATTCTTGAACTACATTTACGCTTTCTACAAAATTATCATCAACCCGTTCCATCCTAAAACTCCTTACAAAAGTTGCGACTGTATCTAATATATTAAATTGTCGAACATACATAAACCTCTTGGGTTATCCTAATTCAGGCATAAATCCCCTTAGCTTTTTGACAAGTTGTTTCATGTGTAAGTCCGTGACACAAAAGTATTTCACTTTATGAATATCTTCGTTCAAACCTGTCACCAGAGAGCCTAAGTTGGGTAATTTGACATCAAACGTAAATGACAAGTGTCAGGCAAATTATTATATTGGAAACTTTCGAAATTTTGGTGAAATCTTTTACAATGGTTTGTTTTATCAATCAACTGGTTCAGTTATCCCATATTTGTTTCCAAAAAGTTAATGGCTAAATTATGCTTCATGGGATACTCACCGATTTTCGCGATTTTGTCAGGGATGATACTACATGATGGTAGGAATTCAGAACACTTTTTATTTTTTGTCGGACTCAATTAGTTTTCGATATATAACCTGTTAAACTTTGTATGACGTCATATGACCTTCTTTTAAAAGCAATAAACGATTGCAATTCACATATTTTTTCATTCAACACAAAGTTTTCCATATCATCCCACTTTTTTCCATCCCTTTTCAATCACTTATTGCCGAGTTTCCTGAAATTAGAATGAAATTTCATAATCTTTCAGGTGCACACAAATCACTTTTATAAATTGCATTAAGTTTCACTATTCGAAAATACGTTCCTTTTAGAATTCGGAGGTCAGGTTAGATGTTGAGAAAAGATAGTTTTTACAAAAGTGAATATTCGAAAATACGTTCCTTTTAGAATTTGAAGGTCAGGTTAGATGTTGAGGATACATAGTTCTTTAAAATTCTAAAGTAAGGTTAGACTGAGTTAGGTTAGGTCGGGTTGGGTTAGGTTAGGTTGACTTGTGGAATTTCAATCTAATTTCAAGAAACTTGTCAATAAGTGAATGAAAAGGGATAGAAAAAAGTGCGATGATATGGAAAAAGATGTGTTGAATAAAAAATATGTGAATTGCAATCGTTTATTGCTTGAAAAAAATGAAAATATGACATCATACAAAATTTGGCAGGCTTTATCTCGAAAACTAACTGAGTCCGACAAAAAATTGGAAGTGTTCTGAATTCCTACCATCACGTAGTATCATCACAAAAAAATCTCGAAAATCCGTGAGTATCCCATACAGTAAAATTTTCCCGGGTTAATTAAATAATCCTTCTCATATTCACTGAATTTTCCTTATATTTTTCGAAGTTGGGAAAGTCTACAAGACGGCATCATCATCGGCGAAACTGATAATTTGACAAGAAGTATTCAGATGAAACGAACCATTTATGTAGACCATGAGAAGAAATGGTCTCATCACAGTGATTTGAGTAACACTTTGTACCGTCAATCTCAACACACTGTCTACCAGTAACTGGAAAGAAGTGTATCCTGTTGGAAATGCCAACTTGGTTGATGAAATGAGCACCAAGGAGTGTGATAAATTTCTAGTCGTTGTTTTGTTGTAATACTTGTTTTGTATTTATTCTACACCAGAAGATTCACATTTAAGTCATGAAATAGTTTCTCCTAGAATCTCCTTCACAACACACCTTGTCATGAAACATGAATCTATGGCAAATCGATATATATTTAATATTTCGGAAACACGAGAAAATTCAGCTGACGCACCATTTCTCAAATAGGTCTATTTGAAAGCTCTCATGCTCCTGGGGAATACTTCGGACAAGTGAAACTCATAAAGGTTTATTAATATTTCCCAAGAAACTTCCAGCGAACGCAGAGTTACGTCAAAAACCCGAAATTAGCCATCAAGTCCAACAGTTTCCATAGGAAGTTTAATCAATAAGGCGCGCCGCCGTGAGTTCTCTCTTTGACGTCTGTCAAGCAGAGTCGAATTTGGAAAATTGTATAGAGAGTTAGTAGGAGGTGCACAGACATAGTAAGCGTTTTTGAGTTCGAGCAGCTTTAAAAGCTCTTTCAATCATTTATGAGATGGATTGCCCGGACTTGGAAGACGGCCACTCTCCCTCACTGAAAACCTCGGACTTTTACAAAACTTGCCGACTTCCGAAGCGATTTGAATACCCCTCTTGGTTTCACGGATACGGAATACAGAGGAAACCGGCCGAACATCCCTTTTACAGGACCACTTCCAGCGATTACGGAAGGTAAATACGTAGACATAGATACAGGGTTCGAATGGCATATCGATTCGTTGGTTGAAATGTATGTCGCTAGATTTCAGATACAGGACAAATATTGTTTGTTACTAGAATATATTCGTCAACCAGTGTCTTCTTATAATTCATGAATACTCTGACCCGTTACTTGATGAAAATTAATAGTAATAACAAATATTAATAATGTTTATTTTCAAAAATAGAAAAATACAGAAAGGAAAAAGGCTACCCACCTTTGAAAATAGACATGGAACATCACTGAAGCTTTCATATGATAATATTTATATAGTATAGGATACAACAGTAATATATTAACAGTAATATTTGAACAACAATTATACAGGATGTAACCGAATAAGTGTAAAACATTTATGGAGGTCATTTCTCATCGAAAAAAAGATAGGATCTTTCATATGAAGAAATTTCATTGGAGCATCCCTTGTCAAGATACAGCCCCTCAAAGGGGGTACATAAAATTTGTATAACAATTTTTTTCAAAAGCAATAAAAAAGTTACAATATTGAAATTGACCTGACGTTTTGTGCTACTAAAAAGACACTCAGCCAGAAGTTTATTTGGTTTACCCCATGCTTATAAGGGGTGGAAAACGGAACCCCTAAAGTTTATTTTCAATGTAACTTTTTGTCTTATTATTTGTTTATCATTTAAAAATTTATTTCCGATAGCCTGTTTCCTTCTGAACAAAAAATGTGTCTTGGGTTTTTTGCCCAAAATAAACCAGTTCGCAGCAGAAAATTATTTTACGAACAACTACAACAACATGAAATAAATTTTTCGCTGTGTAGGATGGTATTTTTCATTCCTGATTCAAGATACGTTGCAGTATTATTATTTCGAGTAATACATTGAAAACAATTGAAAAATAGTTTGAATATATCACATTCCTCGAAGTCTATCTGTGACCTGCAGAATGTAGTTTCCTAAAAGAATATTTTTCATCGTACTATCATTGTTCAAACCAGACTTACATGTTATAGAAAATTGATCCAAAAATGTTTTCGCGGCTTTTGAAAAATGATGCGAAAGTTACCATCCGATGATCAATAAATGAAATTCATCTCTCCCATCTGCTGATGATGCCAACTTGTTAGCAAAACACGCGCAGAGACACAGTATTTTTGACCGGTGTGGGAAAGGTGTTTTATATGAATCCATTTGTGAAAGTATGAATGCAATAACTTATGGAAACTGCATGACATGATTTTTCTCTTTCAGACACGCTCCCACCATCCACAGCGTTCCCACATCGTTCTTTCCCAACAATCAGGAATTCTCTAAAGCCCTGGCGAAAACCGGAATGTACCGGAATTATTCTCTCAACACAGGGCTTGACCCGACACCATACTGAATTTATTTCATACCCCTTCGGAATGCTTGGAATATATTGGCAGGGAAAGGGCTGAAAATTCTATACCAAATGGTTCTCAATACATATATTGATCTGAAATTGCTTGTTATTTATATGATAATAGAAAAGAGAAACTGGAAGGTACTGAAAACTTTTAGTGATTCATTCATGATTGAGAAATTTTCAGAAGGAATTGAATGATATTTATTCACTTTGTTGTGAACGACGGGTTTAGGCTTTGTAATCTTCATGCAAAAAAATGTGTAGCAATCTTTTGAATGATATCTGATTCAATTCCATAACGAATGTTAACAGTACAAACTGAATAGAAAATAGTGCTTTTTGTATAATTTCACGTTCTTATATTAAGATGAAGGCAAAAATATTTCTTTTTCAAAAATTGGTCTCCCCAGAAATATACTTTTTTCAAGTTGAGAAAATCAATAAGGAACATAAAAAGAAACCTTCATGAATTTCGTATGAAAATTTGTGAAAATCAACTGTGAATATTTTTAATGAAAACGCAACAATGAATTGCCAGATCGGAATCAATAATGTCGTATTCGATGGAATTTCAATGAATATATTGCAATTGTAGGTATCAGTTTTTCAAACTGAAATAAATCTCAGTTACTGAAAAATTATAAAAATTATATAGTTTGAGAACAAACAACAAGGTATTGATGTTATATTTTCTGATATTTCGAAAACAAGTAGCAAAACCACTTATGCACTTATTCAATTTAATAATAAGAACTGGTTAATATACCGGTATAATCAAAATAAGATTATCAAAACCAGTTAACTAGTTTAGTGAACCAATAATTTTTCTGAAAAAAGATTGGTTGGGTAACAGGATAAATTGTTTTCTTGCCGACTTCTCGAATTTTATTAAATTCGTCTTCAGGGCTCGAGAAGTAGTTTTTTCGTGTTAATGATATTACTATTCCAAAAACCATCAGACATTTGATACATATTCAAAAAATAAACGAAACAATACGAACAACCAAAATTTCCGAGACAATACCAACACAAAACGACATGGTTTCATATCGGCGAGAAAACAATTTTTTTTTATCAAGAAAAAATTGATTCTGTCACCCAACCAACCATTTTTTTTTCAATTATCAAAACCACTATAATAAGCAGGAGATTATATACAGTTGAAAAATTATCATCCAATATTGATTTCAATACAAGCAAAGTATTTTAAAATATAATGAAATTGAAAATTGATGAATATATTTTTTTTTCAATTTCAATTTGGTTTCCAGAGTGATGTATCTACTAAGCACGCATTTTTTCATCTCACAACTGGTATTCATGAAGAATTAGAGGGAAAGTCCCCATTTTTTTTCCAATTCGAACTGAAACTCAGTCATGAGTTATCATTTGGTGAGAAGGGAAAATTATATTTTTCGGTTTGAACAATTTATACAGAGAGTTATCTACAGAACCAAAAACATTATGTTGGAATAGGAGATCATATCACTTAAGAGATAATATTGAATTATGAGAAACCACAAGAAACTGTTTTGGTATCCATACCTAGTATTCAACATATTTTTTTGGGATATTTTTCATGTTGAGATGCTATCATCCATTTTGAGCCTATCTGAGGAAAATGTCACAGCACCACATTCTCAGATTATCGAGATAATGTGAACCAGTGTATGAAAAATTATCGATGGCGGCATCTATTATAACTGAAGAAGATTATTCGTAAAACTAATTCTGGTTGCTGAACATCCAAATTCTATCCCAACCAGAAGTGAGAGCTCTCGATTGATGAGCAGAAACTGCAAAAAATGGAAAAAATCTATATTCAAAGGTTCACATCTCGAAAACTGTACAATTCTGAGCTTTGGCTGTCGACACTTTCAATCAGCACATCAAGAACTACAACATATCAAAATTTCGGCAAAATTCAAGGCAAGCCATTTCTCATAAGAAATGTGCGGGGTCTTTTATCAAAATATTGAGGAATTATTTTACCATCCGAAACAAAATTAATCTTCATACTCATTGCAACACCGAAATAACTGTTGATTTTTAAAGAAAAAATCGCACTCGATGAACAGGTAGAATTTAGATTATTTTACCTACTTGCTGAATTGTTGTCTTGAATCATTCAAAGGGATTGAATTACATCACTTTCATTGAATCATGCGGTGCTCTGAAATCACCATGGAAAACAGTTGCTCATTAATATTTACTGTCAACCTGACAATATTGTTGAAAGATCTTGTTGTATTAACCCCCAGACCAGTTTTCATTGCATTTGTTATTTATAGTATTGTTGTTCTTTGAATCACCGTTGTTCCTGTTGTTTCTGCCGTGTTTTTGTTCCCATTGTGTTTATTGTTCCTGTATTTGTGTTGGATATTGTTCCTGTGTTCCAGTTGTTTTCTGTTCGTGAGTTTCTGTTCATATTTTAATGTTTCTGAAGTTCCCATTTTAACTGATATCAGCTCATTTAGATTGACAAAGTTCAACATGGCACGTCTGTTACTTCAAACAAAAATTGAAATTGTTTTAATTGTTGGTGAAGGGGTAAGGTCTTGTCGTGAAGCGGCCGCTGAATTTAATAGAAGTCACCCGGTAGAGGTAGCTGTACACCCTGGAAATGTACATAAAATATATAATCTATTCGTGAGCACCGGCCAAGTAACAAAGGACAGAAAAATTGTAAAACATCATATTGATGATGATACGATATTGGCGGCTCATCAAGCTGATCCTAGAATTAGTTTAAGAAACTTATCGCTTCAACTCAATATGAGCCGCAGTAAAATATGGAGGTGTTTGAAGAGGCATAAAATGTATGCGTTCAAACCCAAATTTTCACATACTTTGCACGAAGGAGATGAAATCCGCCGTATGGAGTATTGTTTATGGATGCAGGGAAATTATCTCAATTTTTTGAAGTATATCTTATACAGTGATGAGGCTACCTTTACCACGAATGGTGTTGCATCTTCCCGGAACATGAGGTTTTGAGCTGAACAAAATCCAAATTGGGTGGTGAATTGTAGAGACCAAATGTGTGGTGTGGTATCCTGTGTGTGGTATCCTAAAAATGATGTTTTATATTGTATGGCGCAACACTGTACACTGGACGTCACGCCGATATATCAGAGTGAAATTGGAGGGGCTGGTTTTTGCACGACGCGAAACCTGCCACACATCTATCATTGTTTGAGTTACTTTGTTTGATGGACAAAGTTGAGTATCTAAAAGTCTAAAAATGATGTACTATATTGTATGGCGGCAACACTGTACACTGGACGTCACGCCGATATATCAGAGTAAAATTGGAGGGGCTGGTTTTCCACGACGCGATACCCGCTGCAAATTTTTACATACTTTGCACGAAGGAGATGAAATCCGCCGTATGGAGTATTGCTTATGGATGCAGGGAAATTATCTCAATGACAAGAATTTTTTGAAGTATATATCAGAGTAAAATTGGAGGGGCTGGTTTTCCACGACGTGATACCTGCCTGCAGCATAGCACAATGAACTCTTTGGTACACCCACCAGTATTACAACATGTTTTCTGGAAAAAATATGACATGGCCTACACAACAAATTATACTTTGAGAAAAATAATTTAAAAATTAAAGTGTGTTTCATCCAAACTTTATATCAATATAAAGGGAAAATTGATGATAATTCATTTACGGTATTCCTCTTATTGGTGATATCAAAGCAAACCTAACGAAGTTAATACACCTGTTCATTAACAACTCATGAAGCACACAAAATCAGTTACCAAATAACAGAAAGAATCTATAACTATTGAAACAATATAAGTAAATCCAAAACACCTTTTTGAAAGATTTTTTTTCATGAGACTCCGGAAAAACAGTCCGTTTTCTCGTCACCTTTCTATAGAAATTTTCTGAATTTCAATGAAATTTGATGATTTGACGTGAATGAATGGTAATGACTATATAAAAAAATTGTGATTTCACTTGGAATATTCCATTTTCAATAGTATTTGTATTTTGCCTGGAAGGTTATGGTGAAATATGAACTTTGCTGACAAAAAACCTGATTTTTTATTGGATCATTCATTTGATTTTTTTTTCAAATGTCTGTTTGAAATCTGTTTTGCCGTTAACAAGTTGTCGCACCCCTACGAACGACAACCTTCAGGAGTCGAAACTTGGACTAACGAGGTAACACCTGTTAACATGTAATTCCTAACACGGGTTGGACGATAGCAAGTGAAAATCAATCGTTCAGCCTGGGGCTTGAACTACCGACCAACACGGCTGTCGATTCAAGTGAGTGAACAGAACACACACGACGAACCGACCGATCTTTCTATAATGATACCTTAACATCAGTTATGGTGTATTTCGTTGATTTCTGAACTATTCACTTCGATGTGACCACGATGTGAACACATATATAATATGGAACCATGGGAATGCAGAACTAGACACTTTCCTGAAGCACATCGACGTAAGGCCTTCCATCACTTCCACAATGGAGAAGGAAATCCACAACGAATTGCCTTTCTTAGACGTATTGGTGGAAAGGACCGACACTAAATGGGGAACATCTGTATACCGAAAACCCACTCACACAGGACAGTATCTGAACCAGAAATCCAACCACCATCAATCGACTAAGAGAGGAATCATCAAGACTCTACTGGACCGTGCTTTTGGGCTCTTTAATACAAAGAATGGTCTCGAAAAGGAACTAGGCATCATAAAAAATTACCTTCAACGGAATGGTTACTCCAAAGTGATGGTAGAACAGGCTTCAGCTAGAAGACAGCAAGAACTCCACAAGGAAGAGAAGCCGCTACAACCAGTACTTGTACTTCCCTACATCAGAGGATTATCGGAAAGGATAACACGGATTGGGTCCAAGTATAACATCAGGACCTGCTTCAGATCTGGGATCACTATCCGTAGCAGCCTCACGAAAACCTGGCCACCAAACGCAGACTGCGATTCCAAGAATTGCATTTATCGGATACCCTGCGAGTGTGGAGAATTATAAATCGGTGAAACTAAAAGGCCATTGGAAGTTCGCATTGCTGAGCACAAGAAACACACACAGCGAGGATAAACCAGCCAATCCGGAATAGCAGAGCATGTTTGGACTCATCAACACGACATCAAGTGGGCTCAAGGTGAAATCATCCACAAATAGGAACATTGGTTTAGGAGAAAAGTCAAGCTAGCGTAGATATACGTAACATATGGAAACCAACTCCCGCCAAAATCAATGAAGCGGAAAGAGGGAAGAGGGGATAGGTGAAAGCACTCGAATGACATATAAATAATCAGATATCGGAGAAATAAGTCCAGTTATCACCCGGAGACGATTGTGGATACTAAAAATAGAAACGTTGTAGCATAACTTGTTTTGAAATCTTTTAATTTTAATTTTTTAATTCTTTGTTAATAATATTTTTAATTTTTTCAATTTTTTCAGCTTTCAATAATATTTCAATTTTCATTTGTTTGGTTGTTGTTGTATGTTATTTCTTTGTAATTTCAGTTTTTTGTTTAATTAAGTTGTTATTTTCGATGAATTTTTTTGATTTTTTCAGGGTTATCAAATCAATTTATATTATATTAGACAATGGAAGTCCGAACTGATGAAATTCACGATCGATTTTCACTTTCTATCATTCAACCCGTGTTAGGAATCACAGGGTGAAAGGTAAGAACTCGTTAGTCCTCAGCTCGCACAGCTGGTTAACGGAAAAAACAGAATTCAACAAATTTTAACAGTAATTTGAAATTGAATGTTAGTGAAAGTAATTTCAGATAACTTTTTTTTTCAACCTAATATCTACCCCTAGTCCCTATCGTAATGGCACTTTTTCAGCTAATTTGATAAGAAACAAGATATTTTCGCGTTGAAGTATTTATAGCTCTCGAGATAACAATAAGTAACACGAACGCCTCGTTACTCAAATATAAAAATTTTTATCGGATCGTTTACATAGGAAACCTTCTTTGTTTCTCTAATGTAATGCTTCCGAAAATGAATTAATTAAGATTACATCAATTACTACGAAGTAAACTACTCTTGAGTTGTGGGCTCTCATGACTGAACGCCCACGCTCATGAATAGAGATCAAGTGACGTTAACTTTTCTGTTATTATCCTAAATGTGAAATGGATACATAAAGAGATTGAGACTTATTTATTGAATAACCCAAATTTGTTTTCATTTTCACGCAGCTTTCCAAATAGCACGTAGTTTTTTGAAATATCTAAATTTCATCAACCATCTCTACATCGCAGATGATTTCTCATGGATAGTCTCTCAAATGTCCACTGGATATTGTGAAAGAGTCCCTCTAACCTCCTTCGGATAGGCAGATCAAATCAAAAAGATATATCAGTTTCATCACACTTGACTATTGTGGGACATCCCAAGTACATCCTCAAGATTTACCGACTATTCTTTGGGATAGTCGATATCTTCTTTCATTAAACTCTTGAGATATTTAGAAATATCACCTCCTCTCTACAATAACCAACATGTTAGAAATAATAAATGCGAATATTGTCGAGGAATATCCCATTTGAAAGGTTTTCAATTATGTTTCCAACTCTGACATTACGACAATAAGCTATGTCACCGAAATAAAATCAGTATTTTCCACTCTGTATTCAATTTTGAACTGGAAGGCCAACCTGAACACACAATTTTACTATTTGGAGAGTTTGAACTGAGCACTATTGAATGAAACTGATGGAAATAACAGAAATCATAAACTCACTGTGAAAAATTTCTTGTTCCCTTCACAACATGGTTCTAAACTTAACCTCCTTATTACTGCTGAAGTTATTGAAATTCATGTAAATTTGTACCGACATAATTTCGTCATGATTAAACCAATCTTTTTGGAAGCAAACCTGAATGATGAAGGATTTTCCAATTTGCCAACCAACCTAGTAATGCCAAGCATTATTATTATTTTTTGATTTGAGCACAGCTTTTGACCTCGTTGACTATAACATACTGTTACACAAAGTGAAGTTTTATGGTATACGTGGCACTGCATTGAATTGGATTGGATCATACCTGAGGGATCGTAGTCAGCTGGTTTGTGTGAATGGAATTATTTCTGAAAGAAACTGAAAGAAAATATATATCAAGAGGGGTATCTCAAGGCTCTGTTTTGGAATCCCTTTCATTTATGATTATTTATGGGTTTCATGAATGATCTCAGTATCTGCGGGAACTATGTCCGAAGTAATTGTCAAAGCTAATGAAGTAACTGATCAAATTTCTGATTGGTGTTCTATAAATGGCATGTTGCTGAATTCTGCTTAACCTCAAATGCTCAATTTCGTTACTGAAAATAAAAAATTGATAAAAGCTAATTGGTTAGATTGAATATGGAAACTTAACATCTGGTTAATTGAACCAAATTCTTAGGTGTTGATATTGGTAATAAACTTACCTGGGAGTGCCATGTTGATAATGTCAAGCTGAAGCTTGACACTTCGTCGGTCAAAACAAACAGTCTCTCTTGATATTCTCAAGCTTTTGTACCACAGTTCAGTTCAGTCAGTGATTTCATATGGTCTTGAACAATGGAGCTTATCAGCTGAAGCTGATGAAGTTTTTGTTATTCAGAAAAAGGTAATCAGAATTCTGGCTGGTGCATCTTCAAGTTAACTCTCCAGGCCATTATATAGCAAATCTAGAAATGACTTTCAAACTTCATCAACCTGATAGTGGATTGACAGTATCGAAGAATCACCCCATGTGCTGTGGCGTTAAGCTATATGATAAGCTTAGTGAAGCTTATCATATAGACATAAAATCATCAAGTATCAATGTGTTTGAAAGGCGACTCAAGATTCTTCTATTGCATAAAGCAAACTAATCTGTGGATGAGTTACTCCTTCAATCCTAATTTGATTGTAGCTTATTAACTTTTATTATGTATGTTTTGAGTTTTATATTGACTTATTTTATGTTTGTTCAACCTGTTGAATCAGCCAGTATTTCATGATGATGTTTTTTGTCTAATGTGATTGTGAAGAAAAACTGATTCAATGAATGTTTGACTGATTGATGGATAACATCGCCATCCTGTTAGATTCTCTATTGTGACCCATTTTCGTGCTGATGAAAAGAGAAATTTAATAAAATGACCATCCATATCCCTCAATTCCACTTCAATAAACTTTTTTCTATGTGCACAGTTGGAATATTTTTCAAAATACAAGGGAAGAAATGGAAGCTTATTCTCACCATTGTTGATGGTGAGAATAAGCTTCCATGGTAACTGTCAATGCGTATCGACGAAATCAATGTCAGAAATATGACTGAATGACCTGTGGAATAAATTTGATGTGATCATAATCCCCTTACAGTCTGAATATTGAATTGATCATTCAGGGTGTTTTGTTTTAAGGAATACACTGTATATAAGCTGAACTATTTTTTCTGATGAACGAATATCATTTTCATTTACCATGGTGTGTGCTGGTTAGACCCTATCCCATTCGGGGGGCTCGCCAGCATTATCAACCAATGCCCACTCCCCACACCGTGGGGTAAGTGATCATTGGGTCCGAGAATCATCATTATATTTTCACCGTAGTGTGCGCTGGTCAGGCCCTATCCCCCGAAGCCCCGATACATTCGGGAGGGCACGCCAGCATTATCAACCAATGACCACTCCCCACACCGTGGTAAGTGATCATTGGGTCCGAGAATCATGTGCCCTGAGCAAGCGCAGTGAGCCATACCTGTTGAATCATCATTATTATTATTATTATCATTTTTATCATTATTATCATTATTTTTATTATCATAACTTCGGAAGTTGAGCTGAACGTCTCTGTCCCCGAAGCTTTGCCACATTCGAGGAGGCGTGCTAGTATGCTCAACCTATGACCACTTTCCACACCAAGAGGCAAGTGATTGTTTGGTACGAAAATCATAATCCCCAAGCAGACGCAATGAGCTAAGAATGACAACCGGCCAGAAGCAATGTCTCAATGCGGCAAATCAGTATAATTTTCAGATCCAAAAGCAGAGAGTCGTTTCAGCAAGGACTTCAATGATCAGAACAACATTCTTGACAAATTGAAGTTTCCAGCCCCATCTGAGGCTGGCAAATATTGTCTCACTCTTATGGTGAATAAGAACTGCATCAGGCTTATTAGCTTGTATGAGCATGAGGGTGAAGTACAAGTAGTTTCAATGAATTTGGGACTTTTCATTGTGTCCATAGGATTAAATTTTGCTTGGGGTGTTGGAAAAACACTCTATGGGCCACGTAATATTAATGGATATAGACTGAGACCGCATAGGACATACAAAAAGAATTATGGTCTCGCGTGTTTAGACCTTGCACCTAATATCAAAAACCTCTGTACTCATCAGCCATTAGGCAACTACAGTATTTGGAAACATCATCTAGGCAAGCCATGATGGACCCCTCAGTTTTTGACCTAATTCCATCCAACTTGGAGAAAGCGAAGTTCAGGTACTTTGACAAGTTGAAGTATACCTACAATGTTGTCAAAGAGGACCCCATGCGTCGGCTTATTCTTGTATTGCGTTTCATTATCAAAAACTAAACCGAATTCATCAGCTGCCCGGCCTCTAACTCCTGATGACTATCAGAGTGTGATGTATGCACTCCAAACTCTGAAATTCATAGCTGTCCTTTTGTTGATACCAATGTCTGTCAAACATATCATTGTAATATTTCCTGGTTTTAGTGTTTGAACGACAGAAGCTGCATTTAGAATTGAAGACATTTCTTGAAGAGCAATGCAACTTTGGAAGTGTCATCTGGGCTCTAGTAGAAATATGTATGCTTACTAAACTGAAATTGATACAATGTCACACATCCAATAGTTTTTGAGTTTGTCAGTATTATACTTTATGGAATTCCTATGTCTCGTTCCTGAGAACTCAAGTTATTGATGCAACTTTCCATTTCGAATAAAAAAACTTATTCCATATCAAGAAAATTACTTCAGATAACCCGGTGCAAAAGAATTCCATCCCAACCAACTCTTCATATTCGAACACGTTCCGAATGAAATCCTTGAAGCAATCACAAAACTAATTCAAACTTATTTAATTCTCTCACGCAAAGTACACCATTTGTATGAGATTCGCGAAAGAAAACTTATCAGACATAAAAGAATATCAACTGTTTCGTTTCCACAGAGATATTTTGTCATTCATCACGATTTATGTCGAAACCGGCAAAAGGACATTAAAAGGTTAGTATTTACAGCTGTTTAGTTTTGTTGAGATATGATTAGTTATTTCTGTACGTGTTTTTGGTTTCAAACAAGTTGACAATATATGAAGCTGAATATTGAAAGTTCGTATAGAAAGCAGTAATAATTAGGAAAAAAAATTGTTTCACATAACTGGAATTACAATTCACACCTTTACTGACACTGAGTTTCATTTAATGAGTTTCATCACTAGAAACATATCAAAAATGTTATCCTGAATATGCTCATTAGATTTATAGACAACTTCTAAAGGGATTATAAGAGAAATATTTCAAAATAGATTGAGATTGGCTGAATAAGAATGATATTTCCATTGCGTTCTGTTATTCAAATTCTTCAGTAGTGCCTGATGGGAACGCAGTAGAAGAAATCTTGTGAACTGAAATAAAACTTCGTAAACTATAACGTAACATTATTTTTTAAATATATAATTGGGATAGGTTCATCTGAAAACATGAAATATCCTCAAAAAAGTATAAGGAGGTCAAACAAAAACATTTCAATGTTCAATTGAAAAAAAAAGGTATTAAATAACTTATGAAAATGTCTCGCAGATGAAATGAAATTCACCACGTTACCATTTTGACAAGATATGACTAAACCACATCAGACCTCAAGTAATGATAGCACCCAGGTATAGGTGGGAGGTAACTGTTTGAAGACGACTGCCAAGCACTATGTAAGAGTGATGTGCAAGAAGAAGCATTCAACAGTATTGATTTTAACTGAACAGTTTTGAAAAACGCAACACGTGTTTCGCCATACAATTGCTTTTTCGGGCGTGTCTTCACTAATCATATTCTACATAGTCAATGTTTAATATACTTTATTCTGAAATTTGAAGTACCTACATTTCAAGTACCTGATTTCTACCTGAGTTTGTGATTAATGAAATCACCAGTTTCCACATGTGAAAAAATTCAAGTAACGGGGATTTATCCAATTCAAATTGATCATTTAGTAAATTACCCGAATTCCGGAATATATTGATTTCTAAATATTCTAGAAGACTTCGTTTCAAACTCGTCTCTTCTAAATGTAACAGGTCGTATTAATGATTGAACTCGTGTTCTTCTGCTTAAAGGTGGTTTGCAAATGTGTAATCAATCTTTCTATTCACAAAAATACTTCTATGCTCTTCAATTCTTTGGGAAAATGTTCACCCTGTTTGGTCAATATACATTCTTGTACAAGAGCCACAAGTCAGCTCATATACTCCTGATCTATCCGACACCGAAATTCTGTCTGTATTGTTTTTAGTAAACTTACGTAGAACATTATTAGTTCTGTGAGCTACGTTCACGCATTCTTTCTTCAAAAACCGGACAAATATAACAAATATAACAATGTCCTATAACTGACGTTATCGCATCTTGAATTTGGGTAGACCAGATCGATGGCTTGCTTTTGTAATTTTCTGGAAAGAATGGAGTCTATAATATCTACCTTATAACCGTTGTTGACTGCAATCTGTTTGATTAAATTCAGCTTTCATTGGAAATTATTCTCAGACAGTAGTATACTCAATAGCCTGTGAAGCAGAAACTTTATACTGGTAGGAGTATGTATGACAATGTACGTGTAAGATGGTTTGTGAAAAATTGCAAATTCATTATTATTGTTATTTTTCGTAATGGTTAAGTCAAGGTAATTCATTGAATTATTCACTTCCCTCTCAGTGATGGATTTTATTGACGGGTGGATGGAATTGACATATTCAACTAACTTGCCTATTTGTACTAGTAAATCAGACTAAGATATCATCTACGTATCTGTACCAGTACAAGAAACTGTTACTTAACTGTTTATTATGGATTTCATACTCTACATTATCCATGAAAATTTCAACCAGCACGGGAGATAGACAAATAGTAAATTATTCTAGAATTTTTTGTTTTATCAGTGGATTCACGTGGTTTTTGTCTAAGAGATACTCAACCAGTCCAATTGTTTCAATTGGCGGAATACTTGAAAATAAATTTTGGACGTCAAACGATGTTAATTTTGCGTTATCAGAAAGAATTACTTTCTTAATATTATTCACTAATTGATGAGAAATATTTATACCAAATCTCGGCATGAAATTGGTGAAGGTTTGAATCAATTTCATAAGGATTTCTGAGATTTTTATGGTAGGTGATGTTACAAACGACACCACAGGCCTAATCGGGAAATTGGTTTTCTGTAATTTGATAAGAGAATACAGTTTTGGTGGTTGTGGATTCATGAAGAGGCAGAAGTGGAAAGTTTCTTCCCTAGATGAAAGCTGTAGATAACGGACAAAAAATGTAACTATGGAAAATTGACTATGATTTCAATTGCATTGAATCACGCTGTATTTCTCCAGAATTATAATTGCGATTACCAAGAACACATTGAAAGTTGAAATTATTGTGGTGTAACCTGTGGTGATGAAATCTTTTTGAATAAGGACTATGATATTCAATTAATGATAATGATAGTATTTGTCACTGACGGTTATTTGACATATATTTTCCAATCATTCAATGTAATTCAATAATTTTGCGTTTGAAGTATATCAATGCAATATGTCAGACTTCTATGGATGCTTGCTATTAATTCACGTTTTGAACGACGGTAAACTAATTCATAGGTCAACAGTGTTTTTGTCACATGAACTTTGTGATGTGTTTTGTTCATGTTAGCCTCTACCCCCATTATAAATATATAATAATTTTGTTTTAATCACATTAAATTTTTTATGACAGCTATATATTCATTTCTGACCTAATATACGTCATTTAGGCGGCTGTATAACTATTGCATCAGCCAACATACATTTTATTTTCGTTAGATACATCGCGATTATGCAACGAAAGTGTTCTACAAACCCTGGCAGTTTTGTTATGTATGTGAAGAATCAGCTTTTACATCCCAGCGTCGAAATTTCACCCCATTTTTTGAACAGTGCTTTTAAAAATATTTTGGATTCACTGTGCAGCATCAAAATAATTCTGGATTTCAGATAAATGATCTGTAACGTGTGTGAGACTCTTAATAGGTTGGGCTTTTATTTGAGTCAAACCAAAATAAAAGGCATTACAACGAAGTCCAAACATACTATCCGGTATCCAAACTTGTCTTCGGCCACCAGACCCATCCTACATAGTCCCGAACTGCTTGTGCCTGAGCCTCCAAATCGGTCAGAAAGTCGGGATTCCGGTCCGGAAGAACTTGTTCGCATGAGGAATATGAAGATAGTGACCCAAGTTATGAACCGCAAACACAAAGTGATTTGAACGATTTAGTACGTGATTTGAATTTCTCTAAAAAACAGGCTGAGCTTTTTGGGTCTAGATTAAAGGACTGGAATTTACTTTCAAAAGTTTCTTATTTTCGACATTGTGACGATGGAAAAAAAGCTTACTTTTCTATAGTAAATGATTCAGTTCATTGTCATAATATTTATGTTGTGATACATTTATTGAATTTTGAATATGGTCCAAGTAACTGGCGATTGTTCATTGACTTCTCAAAAACTAGTTTGAAAGCAGTGTTGCTGCATAACAGAAACGAACACCCTTCAGTGCCGGTTGCTCATGGTTCTGCTATGGAGGAGACTTACGGAAATATGAGATTTCTTCTTGAAAAAATTAAATACAGTGAACACGCTTGGAAAATTTGTGGCGATTCAAAAGTTATTTATTATTTACTTGGACTATATGTTGATAACACAGAATTTTGCTGTTTTATTTGCGAATGGGACGGCAGAGACAGAAAAAGTCACTAATAAAATAAAATGTGGCTCAAGCGTGAGTCATATTGATGACATATTCTAACCAGCGTTACACTCGGTCTGATGAAAACATTTGTAAAAGCTATGCGCAAAGATGTCAGTGGATTTTCATATCTGAAAGAAAAATTTCCCAAATTCAGTGACGCGAAAATTTAAGAGGGAATATTTGTAGGCTAACAAATACGATAAGAGCCCTGAAGGAGAACTGAATGACCAGGAAAAAATCACCTGGAAATGTTTTGTGAGTGTTGTCCAAAATTTCCTAGGAAATCATAAAGCGGAAAACGCAAAGACTCAATAGAGGAACTAATGATGTCAGATAAAGCTTTGGGGTGTAATGCGTCCCAAAAAATACGTATGTTTGACTCTCATATAGATTTGGGTGCTGTGAGTGACGAACAAGGGAAGAGATTCCATCAGGACATTTACTTAATAGAGAAGCGTTATCAATGGAAATTTAGCCCAGGATTGCTAGCAGATTTTTGTTGGAACCTCAGGAGGGTCCTACCAGAAGACAAATATTCACGAAAATCATGAATATTCATTGAACAGTAAGTAATTATTTCTCTGAGTATAGTTGATTTTTGTAATTTTCACCAAAATATATGCTTTAAAGTCAAGAAAAAAACCTGTTGTTTCAATTTCTTTTCATTGATACAATATTGGTTAGTGACTCTAGTAGATTCAGTTTGATGTGAGTTTTCATGTGACAAAAACCAGATAAAATTTTGTTGACCACTAATTATTCAATGAAAAAGTTATTTCACACACTAACTGTTCCGCCACTGCGGCGAGATCAAATCTCCGACAATGGAGAATGGAGCTTGCAAACACGCTGTACGCTCCAATGCGGCCGCCACGGTTTCTCCATTGAAAGTTGCCATTTCTGACACAAATCAGACCCGTATCAAGACGAAATGATCGTTTTGGCATCCTTTCATTCTGATTCACATACCGTATATATCCCCAATTCCCATCAATAGGCTGCACCACAGGGTATCATTCATTTGATTGAAGTTTACAAATGACCGTGTCGTTCCGAATCCCGAGAATTCCTTTCTAATTGTAAACAAAGGAATGTTTCAGTTGAGTGATTATGAGTGAGCAACTTTAACCCTTAAAAGCTCTAATTTTTTTTTTATATTAAGCTATACTCATGCTGTTTGTACTGAAATAAAGTCAATAAAACTACCTTAGTAGGTTTTTTTGATACTCCTTATAGTAACAAAAAATGTGTTACATATATGTAACGCTGAGCTTCAATAATACCTTTTGAGTCATTCAGTATAAAAACCCACATTACATGTTAAACAAAGTCCAATATTACATTTGTTGCACATTGTTTTTGTAATTGTGGTACAGAGTTCCGCACTGCCTTTTTTCTGATCGGGTATATAAACAGGAAGATGATCAGTTCTGTCGTAGCGAATGTCTTCACTAACTCTATGTCCTTGAGCACTCGTTAGTGGAAATGATGATCTTCCAGCTCCTTTTGCCACAGCACCATATTTTATTAGGTGAGTGTTTACGATTTCTCGCCTAAATTGCAGTTGAGTGACGGTATTTCCAACTTCTTGTATAAAAATCAGGCATTTCAGATAGAGACATCTATTAACCACGATAGAAGGGCCCACCACCATTTTTTGGAACGAATTGCTATGCGATACCTTCCTATGTTTTCGTCCATCAAATCAGTAATTGATATACTGTTCTGATATGAAATATTATGAAAAAGCTGAATTCAATTTGTCCATAAGTGGAACAATTTTTCACGCTTTATCATTAGCATCTGGCTGTGTATTATCAAAACAGTGCAGGTACCTCATAATATCAAAAAAACGATTTCTTCTCATTGAATTCATCATCAAAGGATTTCCCATATCGAGCTGAGAATCCCAATAATATCGTTCTCCAGGTTTTTCATTATAGCCACTCAAAATGAGTATTGCTATAGCACACTTGAGCTCTTAGATGGTTATTGTGGGGTCAGGACAATTTTTGAAAGCAGCATATTTTGTTGACTCCACTAGCAAGAACTCTAACAGATCATTAATATGATAATCAGTCAAGTGATTCCACAGGAGAAAGTTTACTATACTTCGAATAGTCAGGTTCAGGAAAATATCTAACAACGTTTTCAAAATCACCTTGGATCCATTCGTGTTGGATTTAATCCTTAGTTACAGACTTATTGGTACCACGTACATTGTCTTGAAACGTTTCATCGGCACACGGCTCATTCGACTGATCAGTTCTAGCATTATTCCTCAGCAAAATTTCAATTTCAGCACCAGCTAGCAATTGTTTAGGAGGTAGATGGTTCAAATTACCCTCAGCATCCTCATCTTCAGACTCCTCCTCAGTTAGGACGTTGACATCTGGAGGCTCGATATATTGCATCGATATCTAAGTCATCATCGTATACCATTTCGAAAGCTTCTTCTAGCGTAAACCCTCTCCTGAAAATAAGACGTAGATGAGTAATAAATTCTGTAAAATAACCAATATTTACTAAATAAATTACGATTTTGTGAAAACACCTTATTCGTCAATAATACGTTCAAGTGTTCACTATATTCGACCTGCTAGCGAATTCCATAACACAGTCATTGAAAGTCCTAGCGTTACTTATATGTAACACACAACTTTGAAGTGAATTTTACCAAAAACCAAAATTGTTTCCGAAATTCTAACCTTACAGTTTCCTCGAACATTTATTGCATACTTTATTTATTGTATACACTTCAAAAATGTATTTCTTTCAACTAATATATTTTTTAAAGTTATAATACTTACACGAAAGTTGGTTCCATTTTCCATTCACGTTCAAAGCACCCGTTTTTTGTCTACTCTCAGAACACTCGTAAACAACAAAATGCCGGTAAACGTTGTTTGCAATTGGTAGCATGGTGTTTTCTTGTAAGGTAGACACCGCCATCTAACCGTAAAGTGCAAAAACTTAAGAACAGTAGACTTCATCATCCACCTTTGCGTCTGTTACTTATATGTAACGCAAGGCTTTTAAGGGTTGGAGAAAATGAATAAAAGACCTGAATCGCACGAGGTCGGTTTTTTTAGGTATTTTCAGAACTGAACTCATCAGGTCTTCCATACAGTCCCTGTATAGAGTAGTATCAGCCCATTACTATATAAGGTTAAGCGATTTTTGATCAATTTTCCTCTACGAATTAAAATTGAACCACAGCGCTGCCAAAACAGCCCGAAAAATCAACCAGGTATGTGGCACTACTAGTGTTAATAAACGCACTGTTCGACGTTAGTTTGCGAAGTGTCGTTCTGGAGATTTCGCCTCGAAGATGATTCTTGAAGTGGTCACCCCACAATTTCAACGATCGGCAGAAATTGTCACAAAGTCTTCTTGGCTTTTGGGCAACCAACGATCCTGTTTTTAATCGGATCATCACGTATGATGAAAACTGGATCCTCTACAATAACAGAAGACGTTCAGGACAGGAAAGGTTGGTGATTTGATGGGTAAGGTTCGACGACGAAAAAATTAAGAAGAAAAATTTTTGTTTCTGTTGGACAAAATATGTGGGTTATTAGTCTTTAGAAATTCGATTATTTAGGATTTCAAAAAGAAATTTATAAAAAATATTTTTCAATATACAACAGTGCGTTTTGGTTTATGTTCCGAAAGCAAAAATTTTTAATAAATTGTAATTTTCACTCAAGAAAAGGAAATGACAACAAAAAACATCGTTTTTCATCATCAAAAAAGGTTGTAGGTTAGTTCATTTGGGATGAATGGACTTGGAGGTTGTGTTCGACAAGGTAAAGTTGGTGACATGATCATGCATACACTTGCATTTTACTCAAAATGGGCTACAGTGGAGCGTGCAGGCAACTGGTCGACATCACATCATTTCAGAAGTGACCTTCGACATAATCCCACTAACAATTAACTAAGATATAATCTAGAGTCATCACAGTCATCTCAATACATCGGTCCCGGTATTTCAAGTATTTCATTATTCCATCTGATTTTATTATTTTATCATGTATTCTCGGATATTCTGCAAGACTTATGAAACTCTTTTTGCTGTCCAAACATTCAGTGCTTCACCTGAAGTGATGCCAGTGACATTCAAAGCCTCTAGGCATCAAACAATTTCATTCGTAGTGTCTGAGTAGGTTCATTTATCTGTTCAATGTTTGGAACACATATCTGAATATGATAGTATTTTTTCCTTCCTTCCAAATCTTGCAGACCCATCTGATCAAACTCACAAACAAGTGAAAGGCACCCTTACAAACCTTCACAAGGACGTTTTGGTCACAAAATCCTCACACACTATTTACTGAAAACTAACCAATAGCAACCGCTTCATCAATGCCGAGTCCCATAATCATCATCCTGCCCAATTGAAGTATGTTTCGAATTATCTCATACACAGGTGTATCACACCCACTGATAGTCATCATAGATCCCGAATCCCAAATCAAAAATTCATTCAACTTCAGCAAACATGTACTCTAATGCCATGATGATGAATCCGAGATGCTTTTTTTTCTCATATTCATGGAGATATCGATAAGGTGAGCCGAATTCTGGAGAAGCACTATATGAGAACAGTATTCACAGCCAACAACAATCAACTTTCCTATTCTCTAAAAACACCCAAGGTCATGATACCCAATGAGGAACAGAGCCTATACGAAATACCATGTACCATCAGCCCAAAACTCATATCGTTCCGACCAACAGGAGAGTCTCTAACATAACCTATAAACATGAGCTTGCTGTCCGTAAATCAAATCCAGCATATAACCTTCTTTGAATACTATTATGATACAGCCACGCAATCAGTTTCGAAAACACCAGAACCGTTGTCATCGAAAAAAAATATTCAGGCCAAGATAATCCGTTAAATTCTTGACATTGGAAACCTTGCCAACTTCCTCGACAAACGACATGACAAAGATTTCACCATTCAAGATCACGTCATACTTCTCACAACACTGCACATCTTGCTTCTATAAGTCGCATCCGGTCCGTTCCAGGGATATCCAAGGATATAAAAACCAGATCTGACCCACAGTTGACGTGTAGACAGATTGAGAACTTAGTGTAGTGCCGTCTTGGAATTGTCTTCAAAGTCGAAGTCGAAACGTCGAATAACTAAAAACACCAGTCGCGGTTCAACACAAAAGTCATATTATACAAATACTATAAATGAAAACAATGTATCTATGATAATTATTGATTAGTTATCTTGAAATGTACATACATTTCAACCATTTCCAATACCCACGGACTATTTTCATTGTTCACGAATAGCATCCATTGGTGGATGCAAGAGAAATTCGAAAACCAGCCATCATTTATTCATTCAGACAACCTCTCAAACGACTGGCCTGTCGCGATCATGTACGTAATCTGGCAGCCCTGTGGCAAGTTCCGGACCGACCATATACTAAACACCTCCGAGATCTCTCCTCATGTGTCTGGGGAAATTATGCTGATAGAATGTTACTGCTTATGTTCCCAGCGGCCAAATATTAGTGACCCACTTTTTTCTAGTAAACGCAACTCAGAAAGTTATAAATAAATCCTCCAAGTCTCTCCCTTGTGAACCTGTACCAGAGAGGATGCCTGCAGTAGTATAAAAAATATCAATGGATTCTTGAGATTTCATATATTTTTCAAAAACCACTAGTCTCATTACACTGAATGATTTGTATCTCCTCTTTTGTACACATCAAGACGTTAGACGCCGCATTTGTCAAACGCGCGTTAGCCAAATACCTAGGAACAAATGGGATCGTTCACATGCAAACGCGCGTTTTGAACCAACGTCCCCAAAAAGCGACGCTTGTAGTTTTCACTTCGACCGTTGCTTTTGCAGCGCGCTTCGGGTTACTAGACTGAGCATTGGAGCGTACACATGTGAGGGTCGAGCGTGCTTTTGTCAAGTTCACGTATTGTCATCTTTGTTGTGTTGTGATCTGTGTGTTGTATATAATGGAGGCGAAAGCATTTGACACAGAATTGTTTATTGGTGAAGTGGAAAAAAGAAGATGCATCTGGGACATGGAATGTCCAGATTATGAATATAGAGTATTGAAAAAGTCAGCTTGGCAGGAGATTGTGGACGTATTTGCAGAAGGACCTATATATGAAGTTGATGATCCGCGTCTAGCGCATTCATCAGCTCTATCATCACCTGTGATTCCTGAATGCCCTGGCACCCAGTACAAAGTTAATTTGTTCCTGTTTGCAAGTTCATTCAGTTCTTCATGACATTCCCAGACCAGTTTTGATGTCACCTTCGGGTGACATCATTTCTCTGAGGTCTCAGTTTAATAAGCATTGAAGAAAGCATACCGCCTGAATGACGGATGTGTATAGTCCTAGCGGATAGCTGTAATTTAAATTTCTATCCGCTTGGTATATTCCAGCTCCCGTTCCATGTTTGGTCTTCGATCCATCTGTATACCAGGTGTTTTTTCCAAACATGTTTTCAGGATGACTAATGGTCTTCCACTCTTCACGATCTATGTTTTTGGCCGTGAAGTTTGTGTTGAAGGTGTACTTCGATGTCATGTTATCCGTGCACATATTCAATATGTGCTCCTCCACTTGATCTGGAATTTCTGTTCGGTCTGATTTTTTATAGTCCGGTGAGTTTTCCAGTCTGATTTGGCCCATCCTGGTCTCCCCCTTTATCACAAGGTGTGAAGGAGGTAGATTCAGGAGTGTATTCAATGCAGCTGTTGGGGTAGTTCTCATTGCTCCCGTCATTCCCAAAAATGCAAGTCTTTGCACCTTGCCTAGTTTGTTGATGGCGGTCGCCTGTTTCAACTTTGGCCACCAGACCAGAGATGCGCATGTTATCATGGGTCATCGTGTGTAGCCAATATACCATGTTTGGTTTTAGCCCCTATGTTTTTCCATAGGTGTGTCATAGGTGTGTCTGGTTTCTTCTTTATCCTGTCCAAGGATAAAGAAGAAACCAGAACAAAGGAACAGAGGACAGTTTTGGGTAAATATACATAGCATGAGTGATAAAATTTATTTAGATTGCAATACTTTGACATAATAAGATTGAGACAATGTCTTTGTATTAGTACACAAAATAGTAACACACACCAGTGTGCATTGCTCATAAACACTTACACCATTCGGTCTTGCCAAGGGAGTTTGCCGTCCGTAACGAAGTACTGTGCAAACTTGTCCCTCACAGTTCTTGCGTGGTTATTTGCCCGAGGAACTTGTCCTGTGCCATCAACACTTCCAAATAGTGCTTGATAATGAGCCTCTTCTTCCCCGGAGAAATATTTAAGTCTGACGTATTTGTGTAGAAGGCAGAACGCCAATATAATTGACTCAGCAAAATCTATGTTAACATTCAGGGCTCTGTGGAATACTCGACACTTGTTTGCCATGATTCCAAACATGCATTCTATGTAGCGGCGAGCCCTTGAAAGTCTATAGTTAAAAATTTTTCTCACATGGGGAAGCTGCTTTCCTACGTAAGGACACATGAAGTTTTTAGACAGGCCAAAAGCATCGTCACCAACAAATACGTGAGGTAAACTAGTGTTATCTAAGGCTGTTATTGGTTTGGGAGCTGGGACGTTAAATGTTTCTTCAGATACGTGTTTGTGAAACAACGATCCTTTAAAAATTGTGGAGTCATTACTTTTGCTATAAGACCCTACGTTGACATATAGAAAACAATAGTTTGCATCACACAAACCTTGAAAAAAAGTTGAAAGAAATTGTTTGTAGTTGTGGTAAAGAGATCCAGTACCATAAGGTTGCACAATCCTGATATGCTTTCCGTCCACTGCTCCCAAGCAGTTAGGGAAGTTTGCATGTTTAAGGAATTCATTGCTGATTTTTTTCCATCTTTCTTCTGAGATAGGAGGCATACATATAGGTTTGAGAACTGTCCACATGAGTTCTCGCTGATCATACTTGCCGCACTATATTTGAGATTGTTGATTTTCCCAACTCTAGGTGTAATGGAGGTCAGCAAAGGATGTTCCTGTTGCCAACCAGCTGTAGTTTTATGTTTTTTAGTATGCGAAGTGCAGATTCCTGTAGTCACACACTTGAATAATAAAAATAGCCTATAATATTTGTGTAATTTTTTTTTGTTTCAGGAAATACGTTGCAGAAAAAATGGAAACATGTTCGAGATAACTATGCAAGAGAATTAAAGAAACAAAAAACGTTGAAATCTGGTTCTGGGACAAGTAAGTCCAATCCATACATATTCTTTTAACGTCTTCAGTTTCTGCAACCTACTTTAATAAACAAAACTGTCACTGATAACCTGGAAAGCAGTAATCAATTGGACGAATAAACGGAATCGCAGGATTTACACTCACTTTCAGATGAACCCAGAACGAGTGCTGTTCATAGGAACGTTAATAGTAACAAAAAGTTCAGGATGAACCCTGTCGACAAGCAATTCATAGATATTTCAAATAAATGTACAAAAGTACGGCTCCGTACAAAAATACAGTAATTAGAAGTACTTCAGAGGGCCCAAGAATTCTACAATCCTTCAAGCATTCATATTCTAGCATCACAGAATTATTACTCGTACCAAGCACATAGTGGCCGTGCACCACCCCAAACCTTCAATCAATTTAATCACGGGTCCAATCTGCAAAGAAACCAACTTCCTCCGATACAAGACAGTTCCTACGAGCACATCTGTTACAGAAGCCAATCAGCAGCTGCAGCAGCACTGAACACACCTCATTCCCAATCTGTGCTAATAGGAGCAGCCCTTTCGCCAACGAACAGTAGCATTCCGCAAGCTAACTCAAATTTTTCAGATATTTACAACTGATTATTTTCTTTTGGACACATTATGAATTATTGTAATGAATAAATTACCTTAATGTTACAGCGAGTTTTTCTTTTGGTGAAATTGCATCCCTCACTGAATATTCACAAGGTAATAAGTCATCTTTGACTAAAGATAACAGTTCATCGAATGAAGTTACACTTATACGGAAGTAGTTGAAAAACTTATTGGGGTGTTCCCTCACAAATGAACCCATGGTTAATCTATCATCTATTACAGGATGCACCCACCATCTTCTTTGTCTTCTTCGCTTTGCCCTGTATCTACGGTATAACAACCAAAGACATGTTACCTCCTCTAACTCCATAGTGTCACTGGTAGTAGACTGGTTCAACTAACGCCGCGTCTAGCACTGTCATGTGTAGGTACCGGATTCACATTTACTAACTTCCGCTCAACGCGGCGTCTAACGCCCTCATGTGTACAAACCCTAATCTCAGTAGCAATATTTAGTTCTCACTCGAAACAGAGATAGAGGTACATATGAATTTCTTAGAAATGACCATTACACACAATCAGAATAAATTTGAGTTCAATGTTTTCAGATAACCTAGCTATACAGACATCACCATCCCAAGCGATTCTTTACATCCAGACAGTCATGAATTATCAGCCCATAATTCAATGTTACGTCTTTATATATAATTTTCGTTTCAGTCATTAGAATATTCCAGAACTCCGTATCGAACAGCCAGTTGACGCCAATATTCAAACTCAAACTGGAATTTCCATAAAGAAAGCAGAACAAGGTATCTACGCAGTGATTAACGAAAGGGCTGCTTTCAATTAGAGCCTTTGGGGTGTTTTCCTTTTTTTTCCTTTGTGTTATTATAAGCTTCGGGCTTCATTATAAGGCAACCATACTTGAAATGTTGTCGATTAACATTTGAAAACTGGTTCAATTTTGTATATACTGAAAGCGGCATGTGGTTTTTTAGCAGAAATTGTCAATCACAATTGTTACAGGAGAAAAATACAATGATTTGGAATTTGAAAAAATTATGTAATGTATTCATCTGATTTGTTTACAATGGTAAATATTCATCTGATTTATTTCGAATGGAGCCGAATGAAAAAGGGTTTTTTGAATGGAAGGACCTCAGTAGATGTGAAGAATTGATGATTCCATTCATTTATATACACTGATGCGGTTCAAAGGTGAGGTATTATTATTTCAATATTTTTTCAATGTCCATTTTAGTAACAGTTACATTATAATCATTTGAAAACAACAACAAATCGAACTCGAATTGGGGTGTCGTTAATTCGTTCATATGAATTCATTTAGATGAATAATGGGGACATTTCAGTATCATTTGATCCAAGTGTTCGTATAACAAACACTATAGGAATTTTTGTATGTCAATAAAAGTAATGGAGAAGTGATGTCTACCGAAAAATAACTACATTCACGGTTCATCCAGCAGCATGGTTGGATATAATTCAATGCCCATCGTCGCAATAGCCTGGAAAGTAGTTTGACAGGCATCTACTAGAACCTTCTGCGCAGGTACGTTGGTAGAGATAGATGTTTTGAGATCCTTTTTCAAAATATTCATTTTCTTATACGCATATATCTTTTCCTAATACAATGTTCATACAGATACCCTTCATGAATTCCCAACTAATAACTTCACTTGTCAACAATTCTACAGTACTAGTTTTTTCATCACCATGGTAATAAGAATATATAAAAAAGAAGTATACATAGTGTTCATATGCTACAAAGCTTCTCCTCTTCAAACTCATCACTCCTGTGATTACTTACTTATTTATATTAAAAATATGAGCTGACTCTGGTCGTACATCATTATCAAAATTTACGAATGCTACTATCCCATCAATGAAATGGACTCTTTATCTTGAATGGACCTTTCGTTAAATACTCTTTTTCAATTTTCTAGTACCTTACTAGAATGCTATCTTCTTCTGTCAGAACAGGTGATTTCAATTTTCAATTTTTATTGGCTTGATTTTGAACCCTCTCTTTGTATTTCATGTGTTGTTCTGGCGTTTTTGGTATTTCCTTTATTTGTAAATTCGCGCCTTATACTGTATATACTTATATTATGGAACTATTGATTTGCTGTAGAGCGTATGATTCCTGACTATGATTCTTTACAGCTGCCTCGAGGCATTTATTTCACACCAGGAAAATCTTCTTAACATTTCATGAATAACTTTTGATCTCTTATAGCACTTTCTGCAATTCCGTTACCTCCGGGGTGATTTGGAGTAGTAGGTTCATTTGTTATTCCTATCTCATTTGCCCACTCATGAAATTCCCTAGATGTAATCACTTTTTCACAATCAGTTACTATATTTTTTATTCCATTCACAAATGCTTAATTCACAAGTTTTCATTCACAAGTAGCTAAATATTATTTCACAGATTCAATATTTTCCCTATTTTTTTTTACTGAGATTACTTTTGTTGCTTCATCAACAACGATAATGAATGATTTAGTTGTTTTTTCCAAGACTTCTTCTGGATTTCAGCAAATTCATCATGTATGGTTTCAAATGAATTGTCAGAATATTTATTGATATGAACAAAGTTAGGTTTTGGTAAATATTAGAATTTTGCTATTTGGCACGTCCTACAAGTTTTTGTGTAATATTTGATATCCTCAGTTTTTCCATATGAACCTAGCATTAATTTTGTAATAGTTTTTATAATATCCATCACTCATCTCCACTGCTTTCATATTATTCGATCTGAAGTATTCCGTTTTCCGAGTGCACCATATTGTAGTAAACATTAAAAAAAAACAAAAGATGGATTCTCAACTAATAACTTTCTAATACTTGTTTTTTATCACCATGGTTACAAAAAATATGAGAAAAAAAGAAGAAGAAGGACAATATATTTATTGCAAAGAAATATAGTTTTTTAGATATTTTTATACATATATACTCGAGATGATTGCCAAAAAGTAATAAATTATCTAACTGGAATCCAAGATATTTGATACATGACACATTTCAATATTTTCATTATCGATTTGTTTCATTCAATTCAAAGTTGTTCCATTTATATTTTGTTGTAATAATCATTTCTTTAGTTTTTATTTCATTCAGTTTTAATTTATTTGCCATGAGGTACTCATTTATATCCTATTTAATGTGGCATTCATTTTATCAATACCTTTTTCTAAGCTTGTATCACAGCATGCCAATAGTGTATCATCTGCAAATAAATTTATAAAATCAACGTTTATAAACAAGTTTATGTCATTTAAGTATAAGATAAAAAGCCGAGGTCCCAAAACGGTACCCTGAGGCACAATTCCTGTGAGATTATCTTGAACTCTGACTTTTTGCTTTCTATGGGATATATAGTCAGATAACCATTGGTAAACATCACCATCAATGCCATAACCTCTTAATTTCATTAGAAGAATACTATGATCAATTGTTTCAAACACCCTCTCCAGATCAAGAAAAACAGTTACCATAAATTTATTGTTATCAACTTTTTTTTTGAATTTAGATAAAGTGAGTTGTAGTGCGGGATTCACATGAATATTTTTTACGATATCCAGATTGATTATTTATTAAAATATCAGTTTTTTCAACATGATCAAGTACCTGCTTATAAACAGCTAGTTCAAGAATTTTTTCTATTGGTGGTAATGTATTTATAGGTCTTTATTCACTGGCCTTGATTGTATTGTTTACCTTTTGAATGGGAACTATAGTACTAACTTTTGAAAGATTTGGAATTTTAGAAGTTTGAACAGAAGTATTTACAAGTTTCAAGATTATATGTCCACAAAAATGAGTTTGGGCATTTTGGAATTTAAGATCTCATGAACATTGTTTCTGTTGTCTAAGGAGTTAACAATTAGACGTAATTCATTCTTTGTTAATATGTGAAACTTAGAAAAATTAGGATATAGATTATAATTATTGTATTTCCAATCTTGAACATTATCTATACTATTAACAGTAATGAAGTAATAGTTGAATCCGTTTACTATTTCAGTTTTATTATTAACAATAAAAATCTGGTTTGTTGAAAGCTCGGAAAGTTTTGGCAATTCATGTTTATAAGCTTTTTTAATGTTTTCCACATCAATTGAGAGTTATATCTATACATATCTACTCTATCGAAGAAGTATTGTTCTTTTTCCTTTTTTAATAAATTTACTATTTCGTTTCTCTGTCTCTTGAATTCTTTCCATTTGACATTTCTATTCACCCCAATAGTTTTGATGAAATCCTTATATATCTGATCACGTTGTTTCATTTCGATATGAATTTTGTCAAACCATGAAATGTGAGTTTTATAGTGACAGACTCGAATTGGTGCAACTTTATCGATACCTGATTGACAGTTATTAGATAAATTGAAATATTTGACACTAATATCTGTTGAATTCAAATCCCTATCAGATGAAATTAAATCTAGTTTTATTTTATCCAAATTTCGCTCACTAAGGTTTCTATAAGTTTTGATAGGAGTGCTTTCAGATCGTTTGTTATTTTTGAGACAAATAGTTATCAATGAATGGTCACTTATTTTAGGAGTAGGATGGACAAAACAGTAATTCTGGTAGGATCCAGTACTAGTTGATCAAATCCATATTGAAAAAACATCGATTTGATTTCTTTCACATAAAAACTCTTATTTAAGAAATCTAAATTAAAATCTCCTACAAGAATGCAATGCTTATCATTGACAAAGGTATCATCAAATATATTTTCCAGACTTTCTAAGAATAAAGAATCCGAGCTAGATGGAGAATGATAAAGACAAGCCACTAAACAATGACAGACACCAAAATTTACTCTCATGACCTCACACCAGTAATTGTCTTTTAAAATGTAAGTCTTCTTTCTTGAACACTGTATACCATCCTTCACATAAATCACAACACCCCCGGTTTGCCGATTTGTAGAATCACATCGAATGTGACTATAACCATCCAGTTTGATCTCTGAATCTTCAATTTCACTAGTTATTCTAGCCTCACTAACTAGAAATATTTTTGGAGAGTAATATAAAATGCTTATTTGAACTTGGTCAATTTTATGCAGCAAACTATGGGGCGTTCATGTATATGATATCAGTAAAGAGGTAGATATAAGGGTCCTTTATCGGTTTTTTTGTTGTGAAGTGATATTTTTGTTCACTGTGGTTGGTTTATTGTTGATAAATTTTATTGTTTTTGAATCATCACCATTTCTTATGAACTCTTCAAGTTTCAGTATAATACTTTTAAAATATTCTTGTTGAGCTTCGGTTTGGTTTCGGATATTTTTATTTCTGGGATTTTTCTTGAATTATTTTTTAAAACAAGTTTAGCGTCTTTTGGAGAGCTCAGAATATTTAATATTGTTTTTGTTAACATTATAATCCTCTAAAATGAATTCAACTGCCTGCTTATCTTCGGTAATATGGTAATAATAATGGTAATAATAATATATGGAAAAGTAGTATACATAGTGTTCATATACTACAAATCTAATAGTTATGGGTACCCTGGTTCAAGTAACCCCGGCAGAGGTAACCTGAAGCCAGTTACAGTTGTATTTGTTTTTGACGTAAGCAGGAAACAATATCTTGGAAATATGTGAAAAGTATTCCAGCGGAAGTAAACAGAATCAGGGAGACATTTTTTCATACAAAAAACTAATAATTTTTAATCAGTTTCACGATGTTTCTAGAATTCTACTCCCAGACGTTCGTATTGGAAAAAAATGTTAAAGAAGTGAACAACGAATGAAATGTATTGAAATTTGGTTGATTCTGGATTACAACAAACATGACACAAAATGGAACACTTCTCTGTCTGATTTTATGTTTATTGAAATGAATTCAGTACAATCTACGAACGAAAAACATGAATTTTAGTTTTTTGCAAAAATTTCTAAAATGGCCTTGGACAGAGACGATCTGAGGAAAGATTTTCTCTATCTCTCAAATAGATGAATTTTGTCTGATTTCGCCAATCTTGTAGTGCAAAATAACGGCCTGCACAAATGTTTGTCCCATACAAAACGTGACTTTAGTTAAAATGTTATATCTTCACTTTCCGTTAGCCGGCACAAGTCCTCTGAAAACTTCTTAGGGTTGTACAACTGATCAGCTGATTGAAGATTATAACGATTATTAACGTAAAGTCGACATCTGTTCTGAGAATATATCGAAATGGAAATTGATAACAAAACAAATTTCAATTTTCATTCAAGAAACACTACATTGTGAGATTTCTACAAAAAAACATAGGTTTCGCAATATCATAGCTTCTACAAGCGGGGCTCTACTTTAGTAAAGTGGGATTTTCATCAAGTCTCGACCGATTCCATCATAGAGGATATTTAAGTTGAGAAAAGAATGACATCACAAAATGACAAGTTACGGCTTTGCTAACATGTGCCCTATTTCGAACTTCCAAATTTTTTTGTACTGTCGATTTTTTTATTGTTGTTAACCTCACTCATTATCAACTTACCTAGTTTGAATACAATTGAAACGGTACTTTTTTTTTCATAATAAGTAATATATTATTTAAATTAGTTTGATTGTGTATATTTTTCAATTACAACTCGTCAGAATCATCATCAGAAACGAATTTTTTATTAGAGGCTGAAGATATTTCCTATCAAACCCAACTTCCCTATCCCAATATGATTTTATATTTTGTTCAGTATGTCGGATAGTTTCAGCCTATACATCAGGTGTAGTTTTGTCTAAAGCTTCTTTCCATGTAGCTCGGGATTTGTCAGCTGAAGTGCCATCTCATTTCACATCATCTCTGTAAAAATTTGTTGTTGATCCCCAGATATGTTCGATGGGATTGAGCATGCAGTCATACGGTGGAAGACGAAGCACTTGAAGCCCTCATTTTTCTGCAAGAGTATCAGCTTCATATATAGGTGGTGGTTTATCCCGTGATTTTCGAATTCTTGGGATACTTATGCTCCGGTTGCTCTCGTCTGGTGACTGGGTCGTGAGTAAGTCTAGGAAAATGTCATGAAAAATCCGTTCTCCAATTCAGAATTCTTTTAGTTTCTTTTTTTGTTTTTATGGGCGCCACCCAGCTTGTTTTCTCTAAACTGTGAAATATAAAAAAAGATTTTCACGGACTTTCGGAGAAGGCGGGTTTATTGCCATAATAAATATTAAATTGTATATTAATAATCAATATATAAAAAAATATCGGTACCCGGAGTAACGTTACCCTTGGCTTACACTTCAAATTTAACACTTATTTTCTTTCGAACGACCCCAAGGGTCACAATAATAGTACGTATATGTGGGAACTAAATATTTGTTAGGATTATCTTTTCTAATCCAGAGCTCGCCTTTTGCAAAATCAGGGAGGGAAGGTTAAATAATCCAGGAAGGGATATATGCTGGAATTCTAACGGTACACGGGGAAATTTCTCCTACGTCCTTGCACAATTTCCATATGAAATAAAAAATAGATTTGGTCTAACCTTAGGATCCAACTGATTGGAGTCCAAGGTGAAAATTATTTATTCATCATTTCCTATCCAACTGCACCAATGAATTATTGTGATTAATAGTAGTCTCCGTGTTACCAATTTCTATGTAAAAACGGTGTTATTGATATGATAAGGTATGGAGGCCTGACAGATCTACAAAAATAAGAATTGAATTTAACTTTTGATTCAACGATATAATTGTCAAAACGGATTTCTTTACCGTTCTGTTAGTCGGGACATGCGCAAATTTGAATTCCAATATTAAAATCAATTAAATCTTTGAATTAGCATACGGTATGCAACCTTCCTTACCCTAGTAAATATGTTTATTCCAAATATCTACCGCGTTACTTGTTGATTTAGTAAGGTCATTTCGATTCTCTCTGAGGGATCTATATCCAGGATAACAAAATTATCCCAACGTTTCTGAAGTGTTCAAATTTTACGTTACAGGTTCATTTCTACAACATACAATTATAATGTTTTGATTCAGCTCCAATAATCATCCCATTTAATTTGCAACTAAATCCACCAATTGTGGTTTGAGAGAAGTATTTTCGAAGGAAATGTTATTATTTGAACCATTCTAGGATATCAGCTTTCTCCGATGTTGTTGTTGGGGATTTATCAATAATAGTGCTGTGATAATTTGTGTTATCCATGACTATAACTGAAGGCTCTTCTGAATTTATGGATAGTTGGTATTGAAACTAATGCAGGAAATTTTGTTGGTTTCTTTCTCCGTGGTAATCACAATTCTTTGTTTTTGAACAAATAATTAGGTCTGCTCCACGAATAAACCCGGTACTGCATCCAGCATGAAGTACAATATATCTTGGAATAGAAAAATCAGCTAGCGTATTTTGTTTCCATTTTCTGGTTGTATTCACTTCGTACCACCAACCTCAGTTTTTCTGATACTTTTCATCTTGGAATTTTGCCAGAATCGCCCAATGGTAGTATCTTTGAATACCCAAGTTTTATCCAAGGATACAAACTGGCTTGAACCCTCTTTATTAAGAGGGTTGCAATACTAGGCAGCTCCATGAAACCATGACGTGGATTATATTTTTTCATTAGAATTTCCCATGAAGATGTCTTACAACATTTGAAAAGATCACGTCCTTTCAGTTCATATTTCAAAATTTTCAAATGGATATGTTCTCCTGAAATTATGATTGTCGCAAATGTATATTGAATGAATCAATACAAAATACTTGAGTACTGTTTTTACATATAGATCACATTCATAACCCAACATTTTTATATTCGCTGTATAATTTTGTGTTTAGTTCTTATAGATGTAGGATATGTAACTAATAACGGGTGATTTCTCGAGAGGTATAGGATTTGATTTTCAAAACACCACAAAAAATTTGAAAAAATTGATGAAATCTTTATTGGAATCGACAGAACGATCAATATGATTTAATGTTTGAAGATGATTTCATGCAAATGTTGTCCGCGGCTCCGCTTCAGATGGCCCATGCGCAAGGTCCGATTTTGGCACACTCTCTCTAACATATCGACCGGTATTTCACGTATAAATGCTTCAATATTGGCTTCCAGAACGTTAATCGTTGCTGGTTTATCCCTGTAGACATGAGCCTCGACATGACCCCACAAGAAATAACCCAAAGACGTTAAATCATACGATCTAGGCGGCCAATTGACGGGCCCCAAACGTGAGATAAACTGTTCGCCAAAGGCGGCTCTTAATTGAGCCATTGTTTCGTGTGCCGTGTGGCATGTGGCACCGTCTTGTTGAAAACACATGTCAGGCATGTCCAATTCTTTCATTTTGGGCAACAAGTCAATCATCACACGGTAGCGCTTGTCATTGACAATTACGTTCCACCCATTGTCGTCTTTGGAGACGTACGGCCACCAACCCATAATCCACACCAAACAGTGACTTTTTGGAAATCATCGGTAGCTTTTGCAATGCTTGTGGCTGTTTTCCACTTCTGATGCGGCAATTTTGCTTGTTAACGTATTGATTCAACCAGAAATGAGCCTTGTCGCTGAACACAATTTTTCGATAGAAATGTGGATCTTCCTTCAACTTTGCCAGCGCCCATTCACCAAATGTTAGACGTTGTGGGAGGTTCAAAGGTTTTGGTGTTACACCTAAATCCTTTCGCAAAATTTTCCACTTAGTGGAGTTACAGAGGCCCAATTGCTGCGAACGGCGGCGAATTGACATTTTACGGTCATCACGAACACTGGCGGAAACAGCCGCAATATTTTCTTTGGTCCTCACTCTACGTATGGGTGTTGGTGGTTAAATGTCCAATAATGTAAACTGGGTTCGAAATTTAGTCACAAGCTTCCGAATAGCTCCTTCGTAAGTCGATTCATGGTTGAATTATAGACCAAACTGAACAAGTTTGACAATGAAACAAGACACGATTCACGCGTGATCTGTCAAAAACAGTATGCCAAAAAAATACCAGCAAAAAATCACTCATTACAATTCCATTCTTACGTTTCCTTTCAAAGTAGTCTATTGGAGTCGCTAAGTACAATTTCTTGAGACTGTTACGACAGTGCTTTAGGCATATTGAATATACGTAGGTAGGTGAATATCCTATATTTCTAATTGCCTTTGGTGAACACTCTATAACAGCATGGTTTGTGTCGAGAATAAAATGAAACCATACTCACAAAATATCCCATAACTGTCGAATTCATTCATATTCACATTCCTCTAAGAGTGAAAACATTCTATAAAATATTTACTTAGTCGAAAATTTCCTGGCTGAGAGGAATCTCGAATGTTTTCTTCTAGTAAGATTTGGTTTCGTGCCAACAGGAAAGGATGGAAACGTTTCCATGAACGGATAGATAATCCCATCTCGGAAAATATCAGTTTTTGTGCAGCTTTTCTCTAAACCCTTATCCAATATCAAAGCGAGGCTTTTATATTTTCGTTCATATTAAGTTTCTTTGTATTTTTCGTGCCATTGTCTGTAATCTAGAATATCACTGAAAACAAAGAGTGTATTTTATTGTGGATGATATGTGTAGAAATGTTCAAACGAAAATTCTAGGATGTGAAGGGAGGAACCGGGATTATAAAGAGATGGTAATGAATGTGCAGGGTACCTTGTCGTATTCATATTTCAGATTCAGAGGCGAATCATCAACAAAGTAAAGTGACAAAGAATACGAAAACTATTCGTTTTATGAAAATATAGGATAACGTTCCCCTCATACTCATACAGTGTCACCATTAAAGTGCACACCATATGGGAAACTTTTTTTTCGAAAAGTTTCAATGAAGTTCAACTTCGGCACTTGTTTGTGCTTTCAATTTAATTTACAATGATGCGGCCAACTGCGACCCACTGACGTTCAGTGTTTATCAAATTCAACTTTGTTTTTGAAAAAAATTGAAAAAGTGCATTTCTAGATCGAATTTAACAAAAAGTTACTTGAAAAAGTTATGTCTACGGCAATTTTATATCCATATGCCAAATTTTATGCAACTAGGGTGAAGTTAACGTTTTGCTTATTTTTGACAGATATCCCCTATATTTTAAAAAACAAGTTCGGTTAATTGTCATCAATTCATGTATACATAACAAACTCATCATGGAGATCAACTTTTCTGATAAATGTTAATTCATACGGACATTTTTAGAGAGAAATAAAAAATGAGCTATAAAAATTTTAACATGACTGGTGCAAAGTTTCAATCACTGGGCTATTTTCTTTAACAAACGTCAGTACCTTCAATTTTGAAAAAGCAGGCACAACTCAAAAACTGCAATAAGTATTAATGAAATTACTAGAGTTGAAATTATATTCAAATTTCAATATAATCAGTATTTACAGATTATTTATAAACACTAACTAGGACGGTAAGGATGCTCAATCACGTTGAATAAAATTTTTAAATAGGTCTTGACAAACAAAATGCATGCTATGGTAGTGTCAAGTTGTTGATTTACTTGTCAAATTTTTAACAGTTATTGTTGCAATAATATTGTCTCTTCAGGAAAGAATAGAAATAGTTCTAATATGTAGTGAGAATACACCATACCGGCAAGTAGCTAACATTTTTAATGAACGGCATCCAGAAAAAAATTGTTCAACATACTACTTTGTCAAGGATAATGGCAAAATTGAGAGAAACAGGATCCTGAGCAAATCAATTTGAGAAAAAGTACACTCCAAGTAAATATGATGAGGAGGCCCAACTTAACATTTGTTTAAAAATTATTGAACACGACCAAACGAGCATAACCGATGTTATAAAAAATACCGATTACAAGAGAGAAAGTGTTAGAAAAATTTCATTGAAGAACAGATTTTGGTCTTACAGAATTTATAAACACATTGATAGAACGAAATTTTGATGTCCGTTTGGGGTTTTCATTCTGGTTTCAAGGAGAGAGAGAAGAAAATGTAAAGTTTCCGTATAAAATTTTATGGACAGATGAGGCAACGTTCTCTTCAAATGGAATGGTAAGTTCTCAAAATTGCCGATGATGGGCCCAAGAAAATCCCAAATTCACAGTTGAATGTGGTGATCAGTAGGTATTCCTTTAAAACTAATGTATGGTGTGGGATACCTTACGACCAAATAATTGGGCCATTTTTCTTTAGGGAAGATTTATCATCCGTCGGTTATCTCAACCTTTCAAATGATGAGGTTAGTGAACTTTTAGATAATATGCCTTTAAATATTGAATACGACCAATGGTATCAGCTTGATGGCGCACCAATACATCACACGGTTACTGTAAAATAGTCCCTCCAATAAATGTTCAGAGGCAAAGTTGTTGAACGTAACTGGGAACATTATTGGCCACCTAGATCACCCGACTTGACGCCTTAAGACTTTTTTTGTGGGGTTGCCTGAAACAAAAATTGTACCAGAGTAGACCATTTACTGACATACAACATCTGGAAAATACCATTCGCGAGTGCTGTTCAAATATAAATTCTCGATTTATTAAAAATGCAGTTACAGATGTCAGTAGAACAAGGGACCATAATTTCTATTGAAAGTGGGGGACGACATACTGAAATGTAGGCTTTTGAAACTTTGCACCAGTCATGTTGAAATTTTTATACCAAAATTTTAATTTCTCAATAAAAATGTCCGTATAGGTAAAAATTTATCAGAAAAGTTGAACTTCATGATAAGTTTGTTATGTAGACATGAATTGATGACAATTAAATTAACTTGTTTTTCAAAATAAAGGGGATATCTGTCAAAAATAAGTGAAACGTTAACTTTATCCTAGTTGCATAAAATTTGGCATATGGATGAAAAATTGCCGAAGACACAACTTTTTCAAGTAACTTTTTGTTAAATTCGATCTAGAAATGCACTTTTTCAATTTTTTTCAATAAAAAAGTTGAATTTGACAAACACTGAACGTCAGTGGCTCGCGTTTGGTCGCATCATTTCAAGTTAAATTTAAAGCACAAACAAGTGCAGAAGTTGAACTTCATTGAAACTTTTCGAAAAAAAAGTTCTCTATATGGTGCGCACTTTAATGGTGACACTGTATATGCAGACTGTTATTCGAAAGCATGCAGCAAACAAAAATCATCGAAGGAAATCATTTTTGCAAAAATCCACAAACGCATCAGTATTTTCCATGAATGGAAAAAGTTTTACACAAAAACTTTATTTGAATTATTATATAACCAACAGAACTTTTCAAAGCAGCAGATAATTAATTCGGTTGAGGGTACTGTGTTACTCCACCAAGTGGAAAATTTTGCGAAAGGATTTGGGTGTAAAACTTTACAAGATATAGCTGGTGCAAGAATTGAAGACATTTGGTGAATGGTCGCTGGCAAAGTTGGAGAAAGATCCACATTTTTATCGAAAAATTGTGTTCAACGACGAGGCTCATTTCTAGTTGAATGGATACATTAACAAGCAAAATTGCCGCATCTGGAGTGAAGACCAGTCACAAATATTTCAAGAGCTACCGATGCATCCCGAAAAAGTCACTGTTTGGTGTGGATTATGGGTCGGTGGCATCATTGGGCTGTACTACTTCAAAAACGACAATGGCCGGAACGTTACTATGAATGGCGAGATCTACCGTGTGATGACTGACGACTTTTTGCTGCACAAAATGGAAGAATTGGACATGCCTGACATATGGTTTCAACAAGACAGTGCCACATGCCACACGGTACGCGAAAAAATGGCCCAATTAAGAGCCACTTCCGGTGAACAGTTTATCTCACGTTTGGGGCCCGTCAATTTACCGTCTAGATCGTGTGATTCAACGCCTTTGGATTATTTCTTGTGGGGTCATATCAAGGCTAATATCTACAGGGATAAACCATCAACGACTGACGCTCTGGAAGTCAATATTGAAGCATTCATACCAGTCGATATGTTAGAGAGAGTGTGCCAAAATTGGACCTTGCGCATTGGCCATCTAAAGCGGAGCCGGGGACAACATTTGCATAAAATCATCTTCAAACATTAAATTGTATTGATCGTTCTATTGATTCAAACTTTTTGTGTTGTTTAGAAAATCGAATCCTATACCTCTTAAGAAGTCACCTGTTATTAAAATTTTCTGTACTGCCCGGTGATAGTCTCACAACGACAAAATAGTTGAATGAAAAATATAGTTTTTGTGATGCACTGTTTGGAAACTTTGGTGTGGTAATATATATAACTGGAGTTGTTTCCCAACACCGAACCGTTATTTTAACACCTGGACACGTGTTTCATTCACCAATTTATTGAAAAAATGTGTCGAGGTGTTGAAAATAACGGTTTGGTGTTGGGATAGAGCTCCAGTAGTATTCAAAAAATAGCATCATTCAAATTGATCATCGATATTTTGAATAGATATGAGAATTATATTCAAAATGAAAATGACAATTCACTGTCAAAACAAATAATATGATTTTCCTGCGTTGATTCGATAGAGTATCATCTGCCTCTACTCACCATCCACGTGATCATTATCGGGATGCGATTGACTCTGAAACATCCAGCTATCAAAGGCGATGTCATAACTTTTTCAGCATGTTAACGTCAGATTTGAATGCGGACACGCAACCACGAAGAATGCATAATTTATCGGAATAATGCATGAAACAGATAAATTCCCTGGCAGAGAGGTGCCCATAAAAGTGTCATAATTAATATTCGATTGGTGGAAAAACCGAAATCCGCACTACTCGAATTTCATTAAATTCAGAAAATTAATATTTCCGGGAATTTATTGGTATCGTAAATTCCGAATACTAATATATACTGGCTATAATTTTTCCGATGATTTAGAAGTTTTCATCAGGATTGGAATCGCAACTTGTAATGGAATTGTTCGACAAATCAACCGATTTGAGGTTCCGGAATGAAAAATCCTTTCAATTCACATATTCAATCAACACATTCAATTAAAAAAAAGGAGTGACTTCATTGATCAATTTATTTTCCTGCTACGTAATTTTAATTCCATCCAAATAGATCCAAATAGATTTTTTGAAAGTCACAGTTCATTTTCATCGAATTGTTTAGATAGAACGAACTGATCAATAGAAGTGATAATGAAATTACTATGGTACTGTGTACGAAACTGTTATTTCCAACTGAAGGACGAATTCTTTACATGAGATGAGAGACTGCCAATGGGATCACCACTTCTACCAGTCATAGCCAACATAAACATGGAGTGGTTTGAAGCTCTAGCCATTGAAGAAGCCCACAGGAAACCTTGAGATACGTTGACGACACCTTCATAATATGGAACCATGGGAATACTGAACTAGACGCCTTCCTGAAACATATCAAAATTGTGAGAGCTTTTATCACTTTCACAATGGAGAAGGAAGTCTACAACAAATTGCCATTCATAGACGTATTGGTGAAGAGAACCGACACTGAGTAGAAAACATCTGTATACCGAAAACCCACTTGTCGCCTCACAAACCACAAGAGGAGTCTAAATCATCTGTCGGTAACAAATGAGACAGATGGGTATCCGCGGCTATGCCAAACAGTGGAGGCGGGAGGGGTTCAACGAATTAATAAATTTAAAATTGGATGTAAATGGGCTCCAGGTAAATTCAACCCACCCTAAGTGACTTACAATATCAATAACATACCAATTAATATTGGAAATAAAAGATAAAGATCCCCAATATGATTTATTCAGTAAACCTAACCTTCCATGGGTTATTCAACAACGCTTCTGAATCAACAATGCGATATTCAAACTATTATGCGATGTTCAGATATCAATACAAGAGGTCACTGAGCGCGGTGTATATAGCCACGAATTAAAGCAGCCATAAATTATGGTAGTAACGACGCTTAAAAGAAAACTACGATACGTCAAGTAAAACTACCACGAAAATTGAGTAGGTGTGGGCGAAATTGTAAAAACTAATATTGGAAGGTAAGACAATCTCGTTTGCGTCGCGTGAGCTCAGGCGTAGGCGTATCGGTGTCAACAAGCAATTGTTAAAAGAAGAAAACACCTCAATTTCCGTTTTACAAATGGAACCAAACACGTTGCCAACTAGCGGTGAATTCAGCCAGAAAGGCAATCACTATATCAAACAGGTATCAATAAACAAGAAGGGCAAACAATTATTTGAATAACTCAGTAATACACAAATATCCAAATAAACCAATTATAATTTGCGTGCTCCTTTTGGACCATATATGGTGTTTGACTACCTCGTAGTTCGACGGAGGTGGATCACCCTGTAGTACGGCGGAGATGGATCACGCTGTAGCTTCGCAAATATAAATCATCCTGTAGCACCTCCAAGATAGATCCCCCTTTTAGGGCACAACAAGATGGACCAGTAATGGATCACCAAATAGGACATCAAAGGTAGCTGAACACCTCCAAGTCTGGGGAGTTTGTCAACAAGGTGTTCTACACCCCAGGAAGAAAAACCCAACGGAAGGGAATTCCTATCAGAACGCAAACTTAACTATTATTCCCCTCCCAGTTTGAAATGAACTTACTGACAACCCCATGTGTGTGGAGGTCCAATATTTCAAAGTAGCACCTCTTACCCTCTAATTAAATGAATCTTCGGTACAACCTATCAAATAGTTGATAAGAGTATAAAATAATTGACACTGGAGCAGAAGAACTCTAAGAATCTGTCTCGCCAAGACATCACTATGAAAATTCTACAAGTGTTCAACTTCTACTTGAATCTAGTACTGAATAAGAATTTAAAATTGTCGATGATATCGGTCCAAATGGTTAGATGACCGGACGAGTCAAATTGATTCGAATGAAACATATCTTTTTCTCTACAGGAATCATCAGTGAATGTGGGAAGAAATACACTTACCCTGAAAAAGGGGTTTTCTTTCACAAGTTGGAACTAAACGATTCTTATCATGGATGCTTCAGCCTGCCTTTGATCAGGTTATACGGGGGCCCAATAATGATATCCACCTGGGACTCGATTCCGGGACAATCTGGATGATAACCTCAAATTCCTCTCGAAGAGATAATTTATTATGGATCGAGACCAAAAATATCACCACAGATCCAACTGCTTGATCCAAATTCGTTAAATACTGTTTTGCAGGAGTTTTCCCATTTGAGGATTATCGAAATATCTCAAAAACCCTGCAAAACCAGCAACAGATCAACTTTCGTCCAGACTCGCACTGTTCAATCTCAAATCTCCCTGCAACCTCTCAAATGTCATCCACTAGACGACAGCCCTCAGTTGCCGGTCCCTCTGCACTTGTGAAAGGTCATATACCCAAAAAACAGTAAGAAGTATTGAGTCCATCACAAAAAATGTCTTTCAAAGAATGAATACTTACATGTTTTTGTACGATATTTTCAAAATGAAACATGAATTCAGATTCTGAGTATGTAAAGTAAAACAAGAAACTTTCCTCGGGTATCTTAAGCTCCCCAGTAGAATATATATTGGAAAAACCCGATCTGATATAGTTTTTTCTTATACAAACAACCCCCTGATAGTTTGATTAGAAAAAAAAAAGATACAAGGGCATCACTATATTTTTTCATCCTGAAATAATAACCAATGCTTCATGGTTTGTTCTGCATTTGTAATGTACTGAAGCTGAACAAACATTCTACACTATGGTATAGGTCTTGGAATTTTCGAAAATTGTAATTAATACGAAGTCTACACCTAAGCTTAAGAAGAAAAAAGCTAATAGTTCAAAAAATTGATAAGATGAAATCTTGTAGTATTTTGATTGGTGAATACCTTGAACAGCAGGCAAACGTCATATTTGTCCAATCACATCAAAAAACATTGAAATACGTGTCTCAGATTGAGCGCATGCGTGGTCAATTTTTTGTTATGAGATTATATACAATTTTTGTTGCCGGTACCATGATCGCGAATTTTTTCAAGATTCCCAAATTAATGAATAGTTTTCTGATAATTATCGTACATGAACTCTTATAAATGCTGAAAATCTTGAACTCTCTTACACTAAAACGATCAATTTTGCAATGGAGTGGAATGATACTATGAGGATCTTCACTTCGAGTTATATTTTCATTTGCCTCATACAGGGTCTTCAAAAAATGCAGATACTTTGATCTCATGAAAAAATGAGTGGAACTCAATTTTTTTCAAATAGAACACCCTGTATATTCCAACATTTTTGAGCTCTACATCCAATTTAAGATCAACTTTGTTCAGATAATACTATTTCTATTTCGAACCGTTTTCGAGATAAACTGTTTCAAATGGAAATTGATATGGTTTCCGTGTTCATCACTCATTTTTGTAAAACAGGTTTCGTTTGATGTTTCTTAATTAGTCACAGATGATACAATGAAAAGATAATTATTAAAATACTACTCAACCATGGAATGAAACTTCTCTTCAGACAATAGTTTTATTAACGCTGAAACACGAACTGAAAATAATAAACCCATAAATTAATGAGTTAATTTAATCGTCAGTGTATTTCAGAATATGTTCAAACACATCTCCACCTCTACTTAAACATTGCATGAAAGTATCCCAAAACTGTTATACCATTGTCATCATCATCCACTTTAGTCTTCTCACGAATGATTTTTGGATGGAAGGTTCCATTCAACCTACAGTTTTTTAGTAGTCGATTTATCACATTATTATTCGGCTTCGGAAGTTGTGGATATCTTTCATGAAATACTCGGCATGTTCTACTTGCAATTCTATTGCACTCACCATAAATTATTAATAAATTCAAGAAATCTTCATTACTGTAAACTAATCTTGACATTATTCTATTATAATTGGTAGCTATCACTATCAGTCAAAACCATCAATGAAAGTCTGACGTTAAATAATTGGTTTATTTATTTTTCCAAAGCACACTATTGAAAAATATTAATGTGTACTGTTGTACGTTAGAGACCAATACTTCAATGTATACAAATTGTAACATTTTCTAAGGTAGGTACATACCAATTACGAATTGACTGATCTGGGACAGTTAATGAACTGAAGTATAAAAAAAAAATGTTGAATATCCAAAATAAGTAATGAAATCAAAAAAACGAGCAAGAAAACCACGTCAGTTTCCGTTTGAAACATTTTATCTCGAAAACGGTTCAAAATAAAATTAGTATTATTTCAACAAAGTTATTCTATAATTGGATGTAGATCTCAAAAATGTTGAAATATACAGGGTGTTCCATTTGAAAAAATTGAGTTCCACTCATTTTTTCATGAGATCAAAGTAGCTGCATTTTTTTAACACCCTGTATGAGGCAAATGAAAATATGACTCGGAGTGAAGATTCTCATAGTATCACTCCACTCAATTTCAAATTTGATCGTTTTAGTGCAAGAGAGTTCAAGATTAGCAGCATTTATAAAAGTTCATGTTTGGTAAAAAAAATATCGAAATTAATTTATATCTTCTAAACGGTAATAGATACGTATAGAGAAATAGTTTATGAATTTGTTGACAAAGTGATAATGAATCATAATATGATATTATATACGGGATGTTCCATTTGAAAAATCAAAGAAGCCGCTACTTTATAGTAGAAGCGACAACGCCGCTTCGTCTGAAATATTTTAGGCATGTAGGTCGTACTAATTTATGCATAATGTGAAATTTTCAGGTTGATCCGTTAGATAGTTTGTCAGAAACGGCTAATTAACGCTAATCATGAAAAGCCCTGTATTGGTGAAAATAAGTAGCCATTGAATGTTCATATTGCCGAGCACAAACACACAGCGAGGGGAAACCAGCAAATCAGGAATAGCAGAGCATGTTTGGACCCATCAACATAACACTGAGGGAGAAAAATTGGTTTAGGAGAAAACTCTAAGAAGCCGCATACATAAGGAAAGCGGAGAAAAGTGGAAGTACTCGAATGACCAATAAATAGTCATCTCTCGGAGAAATTAGTCCAGTCATCAACCGAAGATGATTGTGGATACTAACAATCGAAACGTCGTGAAGTAACTTGGCTTGAAATCTCTAACTTTTTATTTTCATTTTTAATTTTTTGTTGAATTATTCTGTTTTACCTGTATTCATTTCACTGTTATTTCATTTCACTTTTTTTGCCTAATATTATTGTTATTTTCAGGTATTCTTTTTTGATCATTCCTTTCATTAGTTCTTTCAGGGATTTCAAATCATTTTATTGATATCAGACAATGGAAATCCGAACTAATGGAATTCATCATGGAATATTGTCAATCACCCTCAAACAAACGAATTATTCATATGATGAAGTGGATTTATACGTGAACGCCCAAAAATAGTTTTGGGCATTCACTTACAGAATTGGCTGTAGTTTCATGATGAATTGAGATTAATCAATTGGCAATGGAATTATGATGAGTATAACATTTTTCAATAAGTGAATAAATATTGGTATTAGTATTGGTATCCTAGTTTTTTCTTTCGAAGTACGTCTCAGAGTGTTTCAATCTTTCAAATACGTGTTTCGAAGTTATAATGACATCAACAGATACCTCTCAGGTCGAAAATTAAAAAGCGATAGGAATCAAATGATTGAATTATCAAGGTATACATGATTCGAATCGAGTGAGACAGTTACATATATCCTAATGCCAAGCTACTCAACTACATTCATTAGAGTGTCAAAATATATTTATCAAAGATTATCCCGACCCTGGGGATATATTTGTCAAACACACCCATATCAACCGGGATTGAATCGAAGGACTGGCTGTCTGGATCGGGTCGTAGGTGAAATCAGCTTGACGTTGAGTATTTGATTCCTCGAAAATACAGGCTTATAATATGACTGAGGTTTAGGATGAGGACTGAAATATAACTCCATTATCATTCAGTATATTGTGCCTCACAAAGTTTCAAATTCAGAATGAATTGTTGCAGGTCAATATGAACCATTTCATTTTTGCTATTGAATTCGTTTCTTCTGGAAAGTTATTTTCCAAATGTCATTGATTATCATTATTGATGATCAATATTGGAATGGTTTCTTGAAGCACAATACTAACTAGTTTGCCAAAAATATTCATTGGAATAACATTTATTGTGTGGTTTTCAGTAAACAGTTCACAAAATCGCAACACGTATTTGGCAGAAGTTAATATACAGGGTGGGGCACCGAAAACGAAACAGATCGAACACATGTGTTCTGGAGAAAATGCAGAAATACGTCGATTTGTAATCCAAGGGGGACATCTTTACATCATAACCTCAACTGTCATACCTCTTCCCCCACCCCTCGTTTACTATCACCCAAACAATTTGAATAGGGAAAGTAGTAAGTGTAACACATCGTTAAAAAGGCAATTCCATAAGGAATTCACTCATGTCAATTTTAGCAACCTTACTTTCGATTCTGGCGCCTTCTTGCGAGAAAAAACTGTTCCGTATTCCAAATTATGATACTTCATTCGCAAGCTAGTTTGACATAAATTCGGTGACGATGCATTATGCAGTTTTTCTAAGGGAATGAACAAGATGGTGCCTCCAAAATGGCGGACGAAATTTGTAATTATGGTTCGATTTAACCCAACACCGAAAACGAATTCTTTAAAACACATGTTTTGTGAACAATGCGAAAATACGTCAATTTTAAATCCAAGAGGGACAAATCCTGTCGTTATCTCAACTTTTATACTTCTCTCTCCACCTCTTATTCACTCATACAATTTGATTAGGGAAAGTATTAAGGGTGACACAGCATTGAGAAGGTAATTCTATAAGAAATTCAGACATGTGGGTGTTCGCTACTTAACTTTTCATTTTGATGCTCTATTGCAGGAAAAATAACTGTTTCGTTTTTCAATTCACATTTTATTTGAAAGGTAATATGAACAATTCACGAAAAAAGAAAAGAGAACAATCAAAGAATATTATTATTTTTCAATTGTTGTTCTATTTTCGTGAATTGCTCACATTACCTTTCAAATAAAATGTGAATTGGAAAACGAAACAGTTGTTTTTCCTGCAATGCAGCGCCAAAATGGAAAGTTAAGTAACGAACACTCACATGTCTGAATTCCTTATGGAATTACCTTTTCAATGCTGTGTCACAATTAGTACTTTTCCCAATTGAATTGTATGAGTGATCAAGAGGTGGGGAGAGAAGATTTGTCCTCCTTGGATTTGAAATTGACGTGTTTTTGCATTATGTTCACAACACATATGTTTTGAAGAATTTGTTTTTGGTGTCGGGTTGAATCGAACCATAATTTTTTGCATTGAAAAACAATTGATAATTTCCGACCCTGAAAACCCCCACTTATTTTGGCGCCAAAATCGAAAGTCAGGTAGATAAAATGGACATGGCTGAATTCCTTATGAAATTACCTTTTTAACGATGTGTCACACTTACTACTTTACCTATTCAAATTGTTCAGGTGATAGTCACCGAGGGGTGGGGGTCAGAGATATGACAGTTGATGTTATGATAAGAAGATGTCTCCCTTCGATTAAAGATCGACGTGTTTTTGCATTTTTTTTAGAACACATGTGTTTTGAAAATATTCGATCTGTTTCGTTTTCGGTGACCCACCCTGTATAGTGAAACACCTTTAGTAGTTTCGAAAACTCTTGAGTGTGGTTCAGTTGAGGATCGGCCAATATTCTTACGTCAATGGAACGCAGAATCTGCCGAAAACATCGCCGCTGTCTGTAAGAGTGTGCAGAAGAATCTAAGGCAGTCAATTTCACGTCGCTCACAAGATTTTGCCTTTTCGCAACGACCATAAACAACGACGTGTGTTCGCTAAATGTGCTCTGGAGCAGGAGGCAACGGACCCAAATTTTCATCGAAAAATCTTTTTCAGCGATGAGGCCCATTTCTGGATGAATGGGTGCGTGAATAAAATTGTCAAATTTGGGACGATACCAATCCACATGAGATCCAAGAGTGTCCAATGCATCGCGAAGAAGTCACTGTTTGGTTTGGATTTTGGGCTGGCGGGGTCATCGGTCTATATTTCTTTGAGAACGACGTTGGCCAGGCTATCACTGTCATCGGAGAGCACTGTAGGTCGATTGATAGGAGGACATGTTAAGAGCAGATGGTAGTTGGTTCAAAGATGGATCGAAAACACCTTCCGGTTCTGGTGTAGGTGTTTTCAGTCGCAGACCCAGGACAGAGATATTTCACCTGCCTATGAACCTATGCGACTGTATTTCAAGCGGAAATTTTACGCTATTGAATTGTGTGCGGAAAGATTGGAAAAATTCAACCTCATACACAAGTCACTAAAAATATTTTCGGACAGTCAAGCGGCGTTGGAAGCTCTTTGCTCCTACCGGGCAAAGTCTAAATTGGTAGCAAATTGCCAAAAACGACTTTCTCGATAGGAAGACTTGACAGATTGTCTCTGGTCTGGATTCCTGATCATACTGGCCTGGAAGGCATTGAGGCTGCTGACTCACTTGCAAAGGAGGATGCTGCAAGCAGCTATATCAGGCCAGAACCTGTTATTGGCATTGCTTTAGGCTTTGCCAAACAAAGATTGAACACCTGGATGGCGAAAAGATTTATGGATTTCTGGCAGAATCTTCCAGGATTGGCTCATTCGAAACAGTTGTTGGACTGCAGTAGGAATGAACTACGATGTCTGAAAGGCTTCCTCACAGGTCGCTGTCATATGAATCATCATATGCAGTGACTCGGACTGTCGGAAGACAGTGTGTGTCGCTTCTGTTTGGAAAAATGATGAAACAGCAGAACACATACTTTGTGCCTGCCCCGCTGGGGACCGAAACAGGTTGTTAAAATTTGGGAGAGCCGTACTCTCACCATCTGACCTGAGAGATCACTCACCATACAAACTAATCGGCTGCGTTAAGAAGCTAGTTTCATTTGGTCGAGTGTGAATAGGTGTGAGCCACAATAAACCTTTTCGGGTTGTGATGTAGGGTCGAACAGATCCACTCACTTCCAACTCACCTGACCTAACCTAACTATAGATCGATTATTACCAACTTTTTTATTCTAAATTGGATGATCTGGAGTGGCCACCGAAATCGTGCGATTTGACGCTTTTGTTCACAATATTGTCTACTACATTAAACCCTCCATCTCCATGGAACTGAACAATACTGCAGGTTTCAGAGCTATCAGATATTCAAAAAATTCATTGGAATGACAAAATGGTTTTTTCCCGACGTTTCGCTGGCGCGAGTGGCTAGCTTCTTCAAATGTTTAACCATCATGGCTTGCTGTCCGATAACTATCTTTTAGGCTTCGTAAAGCGTATTTTTGTCTTGCCAGGTAATCAGTTGTATTTGTACCTGTATTTGTACCTGTATTTTCACCTGTACTTGTACCTGCACTGGTACCTGCACTTGTACCTGTACTCGTACCTGCACTTGAACCTGATACATACCTGGAACATTCCTTGAAGTGACGTTAAGATCGAATGGATACAGTGCCTCCGAGACCAGAAGAGCCATGAAACCGAAGGGCACCACGGTTCAGAAAGCGAAAAAGGATAAGATGGTTTCACGCGCATATCTACCGTTCATGGAAAACTATTGGGCAAACACGACATCGAAACAGTCTTTAAAGTCAAGTCGGCTAAAGACGAAAGATACCCATTGTCAGCAGCAGGGGTCTATCGCATACCGTGCACTTGTAAAGATATATATCGGAACCACCAAACGATCCATGGGAACAAGACTGAAAGAGCATAAAAGGAACTGCAGACTAGGCCAAACGGACGAGTCAGCTGTGACAGAACACGCACTTAGTGAAGGAGACCACATAATTTCGTTTGAAAACACAGAACTAATTGCCGCCAACCAGGGATACCATAGCCGACTGGTACGGAAGGCAATAGAGATCCACAAACACACGGATAATTTCAACAGAAAAGGAAAAGCGGTGAACCCCAATCGAATGTGGAACCCCATTTTGAGGAATTCTAGAATAACGAACAGGACAACAGGCAGCAAGATTGATAATGTTCCTGGTTCAAGTGCAGATACGAGTACAGGTACAAGTGCCGGTACAAGTGAAGGTACAAGTATAGGTACATATACAGGTACAAATACAACTGATCACCTGACAAGGCAAAAATACACTTTTCGAAGCCTTAAAGGTAGTCATCGGACAGCAAGCCATGATGGTTAAACCTCTGAAGAAGTTAGCCACTTGCGCCAGCGAAACGTCAGGAAGAAATTCCAAAAATCTACGGCTTTCAAATTCGAAAAGAAATGACACTGAATTCATTGGAATTCTCGACAGTTAATATATGTTTACCTATAATTCAACATTTTTTCGAAATCTGAAATCCGCCTATAGAGCTTACTACTGTATATTGATTGTTCATAATATTTTCATATTTTCATTATTATTCACTACTGTGGACTCTTGCTAATTAAAAAAAAAAAATGTTTTCCATACTTCGATAAATCCAGTAATCCGAAAGACGTAATGATGGAACAAGGAATGTCTGAAATTGATGAAATGAGCTGAGAGAACTGAGATAAAAGTTATGTTTGTCAGACTCAACGGAGTGAACAATTTGTTTCAAAGAACATATTTCATATGTTTCATTTCATTGATCAGAAAATACAAGTAGGTATAGTGTTATAGTTGAAATATGGGGTATCAACTCAAGTTTTGAAATACCTTAACGAAGGAAATTCAACAATAAAATTGACAATAGAGTATGAACAAGAAACTCAACTCCATTTTCATGATGTTGGATCAAATTTATTGATACAATTGTTCATTGAAAGGATACACATAACAATATATAGTCCCAAAGTCCCAATATACACACGATCGCGCAAGATAAAAATGGAATGCAGTTTTTCGGAAAATTCTGATGGGAAAGTTATAGTGATAAACATGTTGGTGAGAAATATATCTTCGTTTCGATGCATACTTTCTATAATGAATGCAATGCAAAATACACAAAAATAATACTGCAAATCATAACACCAATCCAAAAACAACCAAGTCAAAAGTCATCGGTTCACTAATCAACGGTACAATAATTATTAATGTCTCATATTCCATGATTATCAAATAATGTGAAAGAAACTAGCAAAAAATATGATGGAAGAAATTGTCACAAAATAAAGTATTCACTGGGATATATTATATCCAGGTGTAAATTGAAATGGAATGAAACAAGAATAATCTCCAGTGAATCATATGCTGAGAGGCATATGGTTCACGGCCAAGAACGATTATCAAATAGTTATTCTGAAATAGATTGTACTCATCTATCTATCCCATGGAGAGACTTGAAAAGTATCAGAATTGCAAAGAACCAATATCAGAGAACACGTTTCATTACATCATAACATGTTTCAAAAGTCAGTCCACAGCTCCTCATATTTAAAAATTTTTCCTGTTTTTTCTCGTTACCGGAACTGAAATTAATAACTCCTAAGGTTTATCAATTGAAGTGTTTCTACAAAGAAGCACGCACTATTTTCACAAAACTCTTCTTCCATTACAAACTTTGAAAAACTTTGTGTTACTCCGCCTTAATTGCAAACGTATGCAGGGATTCAAAAACTCATAAAAAGAGACAATTTGTTCATTGAAAAGCGAAGGAAAGTTATTTAGTACCATTGGAGAAGCTCTTGGGCATTCAAACACTCCCGAAGGATGTTGATTTCTCTCCGGCTCTTTGCTAAGACGACTACATCCATCACCGCTCCAAAACATATCTATCACATAGATTATTTACCGTTTGTCGCTATCCTGATCCTGTATGTATATTTGGCAAGCACACCTACATCAGGCGGGATTGTGCAGAGGGCGCGCATGTCATCAGCCCCGTCTAGCCTACTGGATCGCAGTTAACAAGACGTCCCGGCGTTGATCGTCTCGTGGACCGTGATATACGCGAAAATGTTCCGGGGGAATTTTCGCCGCGGATAATGTTCCGAGTGTAACCACATGGATTCAGCCTCGCGGTGCGATTTGGTGAAAATTTATAGGTTCGACTTTCTGATATAAACGTCTCAAGATTTTGTGAATTGGAACATGTGACAGTTTGTTGTACTGTTGATTGTGCGTAGTTTTCAACTCTGGATCTTAGCGAGTTTCATCATGAACCTTCTCATCTGCTGTAGTTTTTCTTTTCTATTGTCTTACTGTTCAGGTGAGTTTTGTTGAGGGTTGAAAAATCATTATCATCTTCTTTGAAACCAACGTTTCAACTCCGAAGTACAACTTTGTGATCTGCTCATTCAGGGCCGTCGCCATGGGGGGGATGGGGGGGAGCATCCCCCCCTGCTTTTTCGACTTGGGAAAAATTTGGGAAATTTTGGGCCGTGAAGATAGAAAAAAATATAGTAAAAAAATGAATGAAAATTAAAAAAATAAAAATCAGAAAGAAGAAAGGGAGAGGTAATAAGAAAAGGGAAAAAACCGAAAGAAGGGTGGGATTTCCCAACATGCATAACTTGGAGATCCCATACTTTGAAATTCTGGGTTGTTTGAAAACTTCAAAGAAGTTTAATTTCTCCACAAATTTTGAAATGAGAATTTTCAAAATTCCCAACTTTTCGCTGTTTTTTCGACTTGAAAAAGTTGGGAAATTTCGGGCCGTGAAGATAGGAAAACTAATAGTAGAAAACAATAAGCACAATATTATTTAAAAGTTGTTTCCTTTCATTTGAATTGAATATTCTTATACATGGTGGATATGGTGGAAGACCAAGGACCTTGGTCCGAAGTAGAATAATTTCCATTATTATTTTTATGATTACCAAAATTTATTTTTGTTTGTGCATACCCTAGCGGGCATCAGCATTCAGCCAATCTTTGGATAGCTAAGTGAGAAAATTAATATACTATAGTAGTAACTAATCCCTCGACTTTCATCTTTTTCGAAAGTTGGGAAATTTTGCTGGTGGGGTTGGGAAAATTTAAATTCCCTCCCTCCCCTGGTATTTCTTTTCGCTACGGCCCTGTGCTCATTCAATTATTGATCATAGTAAACTGTTGGCAGTACTCGAGAATTTTGGAATTCGAGGTGTTGCTCATGATCTTTTACAGAGTTATCTGAGCAACAGAAAACAGTGTATTTACATTGATTCAATCGCAAGTGATCATAATCTAATCAAATATGGCGTGTCACAAGATATGGTACTAGGACCAATCTATTTTAACTTTCATGTAAGTGACCTTTTTGAACAAAACTTGAAAGAAGAAGTTGTATGTTTTGCGGATGACTTCCTTAACTTTTACCAATCACATGTTTGGATAACTTTGAAAAATACTTTCGAGATCTATTTTCGGAATATATTAGGTTTCTTCAACAGTAAATCACCAACAATTGATTATAATGGGACATTTTTCTATCAGCTATATCATAGTTTGAAAATCTGTCAATATATCCCGAACTCAGTATACGGTATAATCATAATACAGTATGGAAATAATAAAATATTCAAGAATATATGTAGATTCGCACCTGAGATTGGATAATATTTCAGATATTATTCATCCCAGATTTTTAATTGACTCAAAATCATAAATTATACGACGTACCCAAAACGTTTGGTGTTTATAACTTATAATAATAATTATTATTATTATTCAGTGTTTATTTCAATCCTGGAAAAATTATATGAAACATCACAAAATGTATGTTTTCCATATGACGGTCACGAATACCTCATTTAGGTATAAGTTTTTTCATTGAGAATCAAATCAATTTTTACATTCTTGTATTGATGTATTCAAAACGATCTTTAAATTTGGTAATATAAAGTATGTTATATTACGATAGTGAAATATTATTTTATTTCATTTCATCAGCAAAGATACATTTTTTGATCATCAATAATCGCACATAAAACCGATTGCTGGCATGGTGGTGCTTGCCGTGGCGACGGTTCGTCATGCGCAAGCGACTGAGCGATTCTCTTCCCACTGGTTAGGCATTACGGTATCTTTCTCACCACAATGAGCTCGAATATACGAAGTGTCTGCAGTTTACATAACCTGTGTTTCAGTAAATACATACTTAAAAAAATAATGATAATATATGTCTGACAGTGATGATTTGGGAAGTGAAAGTGAGCAAAGAAATCGAAATCACACTACAGCACACTATGAACTCATCAGTAAGTTGAATATATTTGTACATTTCAAAATTGAAGTATGCATTTATCTTAGTATATTTAAATTTACCAAATTTACACATATATTGATTTGTCTTATAAAGCTTCAAATCTTTTTTGTGACTTACTTCAATATTAAAATACAAAAATAAAGGAAAATTAGTTGCATCGTTCAAAAAACTATATATTGTTATTGATGTTTCACATCCACCAGGCGTCCAGTGACGGCTCAAATTTTTTTTGATACGTTTTTTCATTAACTCAAATAAAGATTTGATGTGATACATATTTATGATGTTCAGTATTTAATCAAATAGTTCAATCACAAAAAAAGTTTATATGTTATTTCGTAAGACACGCCATCAAGATGACCGACACATATACAGAAGTTTTAATCCATTTTTTTTTCACCTCGTATTTTCAATTTCCTGGTTTATCCTCGATGGATATATTCATTTCTCAATCAAGCTCGTCAATTACTAATTCTACAGAATTACTTCTTACGCATCCTATGTTCGATATTTGGTTATGAACTGAGTCATCAAATATTCCATAAATATGTCAGAAAAACGGAAATCGCACAGACTCACAACTTTTCCAAACAGTCCGAGCACTTTCAGTCTCTAGCGATAATGAAAACTGAGTGGGTATTTTTTCTCGCTCAGTATGGCTACTGAATTCAAATTGTAATTATTCAAATCACCCAGCCACGATTCTGGAATTTAAAACGATACATTACGGTTTCAACAAGATTTTCCGTTACTTCAAAGTACTTAATGCGGGCCTCTGTACCGATTTTTATTTGTTCTAGTCGATTATCCATCCAATATCAAATAGAATTTATCTTAATAGAGTATACTAGGTGATTTCTTATCAAGGACGTCTTATCAAGGATACCAATGAAAATTTCATTAGTTCGTACTTTCATTATCCAATATGATATAAAATGATGCATTTCATTAGTTCGGACTTCCATTGTCTACTATGATATTAATTGATTTGAAATCCCTGAAAGGGATTTCAGATCAATCACCTTCTTATAAAATTTTGGAGAATTATTTTTACGCCTGATGCTTTGATGCTGTGTTGAAAACACAAAAATAGAGGGGAAGTCTCAATATGGTGTGTCCATATTTTCTAGCAATACTCTCAAGAGCATACACTTTTTCAAATGTTTTTATCTGTAAAACTTCAAGTGGTTGGTTGGTTCAAAATACAAATTGTTATCTATTAAAAAACTTTTTATTTCATCTTTCCTCGGTACTTTGATGAGCTGTCGCGAATGATAGAAAGCGTTTTCAAGAACTATTACACTATTCGCATCCAAATTTGGGATCAATGTGTTTTCAAATCATTCCTCAAAAATATTAGCTTCCATATTCTTATGATAGACAACATTGCAATCCTTAAGTTTTTTCCACATAATTTCTAAGAATTCGTAACCCATCATTCACTTCCTCCGCAATGCACAATGATTAGTCGCGATCCTTTATTTGCTGGCATGTCACGCGTACACATTCTCGAACCATCAGTCCACCATTTCGTAACTGTGTCGTGAGTGTCATACCAAGTTTCGCCCAAATAGAAAATTTGCCGTTGTTCTTGTCTATATTTAGTTAATTGTTCCAAGTATTTGTTACGCAATTCCACTATTTTTCTGCTTTCCATAACTGCTTGACGTTTGTTTATTATTTTAAATTTGAATCCTAGTTTCTTTATCCAATTCTGAAGAGTTTTGCAACAGCAGCTCATGTTATGGCCGGAAGTATTCAATTTCTTCCTCATGATTTCATTTGTAGGAATCTCATTGCTTTTGCAACAGTCGTATATTGTTTTTTTAATGATTTTATTAGATGACCATCTAAATTTTTTGGTAATCCCGCATCAAATCGCATCTTGCGTTCATAAGGTTTATTTTTGACTATTTTACGTACGGTTGAGAAAGGAACTTCGGTCAAATCTGATGTTGCTTGTAATAGTTTTTTCCCTCGAAACCAAACGTGATATGTAGAATCTTATATACATTGAAACATACCCTCTGTGTTTCAATATTCAAATGCATCTGAATCTTATTCACTGGTATCTCTTTTTCGCATTGTACACAAGCGCTATTGGAATCACTACACAGGAAAAAGTCTGCGTTTTTATCACACTCGTTATTAAAATTAGTTTTTGTCCAAGGACGCCACATTTTGAACAAGTAACAAAAATTTTAAGAAAATATAACTTCACCAATATCGAATTTCAACACACAAATTTCGATCAATTCCTGAACTGAACATTGACAACACGTCGGCTCGCATTTTATTCGTCACCGTAACATGACTTCAAATTTAATTTTATTACTCTTCAGCCAATCATAAAACTCGGTTAGTGAAAATTATCCAATACGAACCGTCAATTCTTTAGTCCACGTGGACTGACCAATTCCTAGCGACATTAGTTTTTGTGTTGGTTTTTTTTGGCCTTTGAGTTCGCCGATAGCTTTAAGATTACTATATCGGTTACTTCGAAGAATACCCCCACGGTGGTTGAAATTTTCTATGTACTTAGGTTCTTTTTATGTTGTAGATGTGCAATACGGAACTGGAGAGCCAGCTGCCGAAAAGAAAGGCGCATTCATTGAATAAATAACCTCTTCGTCACTGTTTCTCCGTACCGTTTTATGTTCGTAGGCTGAAATTTTATATGTAGGTTCGTTTTATATCGTAGGTATCCATTGAAAAACATTTTTCAATTATCCAACTGGGATAATTGAAAAAGCTGTGAACATTGTATATAAAGTATCAGCATTGCACCCTTGAGGATCTGGTGCGGACACCTTGTCCTTTAATAATTTTTTTTCTGTGCGTGAAGAACAGTGAAATTTTTTATTTTCATTCATAGACATCTCTTATTTGCATTACATCTTCCATTTGGTACATCATTGCTACACAAACATAAGTCACCGGCATAGTTGTAGTAAAGTTTCTACCGGTTGAATTCTTCAATATCACATTAACAGCTGTGGAAAATAATCTATTTGCAGGAATTCCAAATTGAACAGTAAGTGAATTTATATCGTGATCATACATTCCAAACCCGAATCAAAAATTATCCTGTCTATTGTTCCGCATATTGGAATTTTCGAATTGCCAGATAGCAGAGTTGAAATATGGAATATAAATTATGATCATCTGCAGTGTAATCATTGTGCTGAATAATGTCATGAATTTGACTGAAAATAGTGAAATCGAGTTTAGTTTAGAGTAAAAAGAGTGAAACTTAGGTCCAAAGTTGGGTTTTTTAAAGAAATTAGTCTTTGGGAATGTGAGGATTGAGCTTCTCCATCTTTCTGTGAAACATTGTAGAAGTAGGGAGCTACAACCTACTTCGCCTAGAACGATGCTGATGAGGTCTCATTGTGAAACTTTGAAGTTCGTCTTTGGAGATGTAAGTGAACTTTTATATCGTAACTATATCATATATCATATTGTGTAGAGTTTTTATAGATGATATCTAGTTTGATTCCCCAAGTACAAACTGAATGTAAAACTTCAATATTTACATGAGAATAGTTGTTACTGAAGTATTTTTGAAGTGATAATTTCATATGGGAGGGTAAACCGCTTCGTTACCTCATGCGTTATAGCGCCAGTCTGTCTGGCTTCCCTTTCTCTCACGGATCCGTCACCAGAAAGGCTCCTCCTCTCTAGTCGGAAGGACGCTAAGTGTTTAGTGTGCGATAGACATATACTGTTGATAGTATTATAAAAATCCAAGCAGCAATCACGTAAAATTATTAACCTAAGCTTTTCTCGAGTTGAACAATTTCAATATTGAATAGTTCAACCAGGAATAGTTTGAGTTATCACTTCTGTTTGTATCTGCAAGTTACTTCCATGCTTGATCTACGTATCTTTCCATTCATGAACTTTTGTACTCTGGGTACTCTGTTCACTCTCTCAATCGACCGATGTGTGAGTCGGTAGTTCAAACCGCAGGCTGAACGATCGATTCCCACTTTCTGTCGTCCAACCCCTGTTAGGAGTCACACGTTGAAAGGTAAGACCTCGTAAGTCCTCAGCTCGCACAAGTTTCTACTTCTGAAGTTTGTTTTTCGTAGGGGTGCGACAGCCGAATAACGAAAAAACTATTTTTGAACATATATATTCCCACAAGATGGAGAAATGAAAACCTGAAACATTTTTCTCTGCAACTTTGTTCGCTGATTTCAAATACTGCAAGTCAGTCTCGAAGTGAAACATAGAGCTACTTCTGTTCAACTAAATGGATCCTCAATCAACATTCCCCTGGATGACTGTCATACATCAACAACAGCTATTCCATGTTCAACATTTCCCAAAGCTGATTATGAATTGCCCGAACACACTGACTGCATTATTGAGAGCATCCACTGAAGTACTTCCTCAAAGTTCCCAATAATAACTTCTCAATCTATAGGTAGAAGTTTGGAGAAACAAGCCAAGTTTGGATTGTTTCATCTTCGAGCCACCTGATATATTCGCAAAGTCAGTCTATAGTAGAATCAGATATTGATTAAATCGTTCGAAAATCACCAGTAATTATGAACTACCTACTTGATATCCGGCTTGAGAGTGGCGATGCGGTATTATTGTACCTCCATAATGAGGGTGGAAAATTGGGTCAACAACCGAGAATATCATTCTGTCATGTGCTCCGCGATGTGGCAAACTATGTGGAAAATTCACCGTTTCAGCTTTGGAACATATTCATAACAATTATTCCCCATTTATATACACCCAGGCAGATAGTGAGAACAAAAGGTGATTCTAGATGGAGATGCTATTGGTAATTTTCTTAGTATAATTTTTGGAACTGTAGCTTGTACCAACGTAAATGTAGTAGATTGTTGATGACACATTTCATATTCACTGATCAACTATTCCTTCGTAGAATTTAATGTGTTATGTTTTGGCAATGACTGGGTGACATTACGAAAATTGCAAATCAAATCTCAAAGTAGTTCATTCACATGAAACTGTTTTCAATCGACTGCTAACATCTGATTCTTTAACTGTATGAAAACATAGGTATATATGTATCTGTAGAGTAGAGAGGGTGAGTGTAAGTCCACGCACTTAGGCCACATGTAACCCATTGTACAGGCTCCCGAGGAGTTGTCCTCCTAGGTCATTGTCCATTGTGTCCTTTCCAGGAAGGTGAACAGGTCGCTGGAAGACATCTCCTTTATATCGGCAGGTGTAGGCCAAGTCTCGCCGAACACACACGATATTGTTATTGACGATAACTCCGGGCACTCGCACAGGACATGCCTGACAGTCTCATCTTCCTGTTCACACATCCTGCATAGAGGTGTGTCCACTAGCCCCATATTATGGAGGTGTTTCCTTAGTTGACAGTGGCTAGTCAGAAATCCTACTGTAAGGCGTAGATTTCTCCTGGTCATCGCCAGATATTCTTTCGGCGCCAGCTTCCCAGGGTCGCCCAAGGTGATCCTGGCAAGATTACATCCTTTGATTCCATCCCATCTCCTCAAGGATTGCGCATAGTTGTAACATTTGACTAGTTCCGTAAATGTCGAAGTCATTAGGCCGTGGGTGCCACTGGGTCCTAAAATTCTTAGTCCAGCCACTTCCTTGGCTGAAGAGTCGGCAATGCGATTACCTTAACTCTTGTCGTGCCCTTCAACCCACCTCAGTATAATGTTATTATCTATCGAGGCTTTGGCTAAATCTTGGTGACACTCTAGTACTAGCCCTGAGGTAACACGCTGTCTGTTCAAGGCTAATAGTGCTTGTCTGCTATCAGTGCAGATTGTTATGTTTTTGTCAGAAATTCTTTTCTTGGTTATTTCTTTTGTGGCGATTGAGATACCAGTCAGTTCTGTTTGCACCACGCTGGTATTTCTTCCCATTCCCCACTTAATCCTTAGGCTCAGTGATAGTGATGAAAACATAGGTAGCAAAACATATAAAAACCATAGGTATTCCTTCCTGCAATGAATGATATGTATATACTGGCTGATTAAATTTCAATAGCAGTACATAACATCCTCCGCCACCAACCAGATAAACACTTAATATATACAAAGTAATTTCGAAAATAATATCACTGATTCTATAGGTACCATTTTCAGTTCTCAAAATACAATCATTTTCAAGAAAACAAAAAAACAATGCATTTATAATTCAACCGCTCTGTTTCTGTTCGGTTCACTTACATCAGGTTGTATATCAATAGTTGAATTGTTGAAAACATGTAGAAGCAGGTCATTATTCAAATCTTCGATTTCCATTCTCGGTGGAAACTCTACCATCTCACAAATCACTTTATATTTTACATTTTCTAATTTGGTTAGTATGACGTTTCCATGATTTACCAATTTCATGAAGTCTAACAATATTTGGTTATTCATTAATTTAGTCACATTACAGGGTATTGTGGTAGGTCCAGGACATAGCATAATAAAAACAAAACTACAATTTGAAATATATTTCTTTATTTCTGATTATTTATAATTAAATTGGGTGAAGAGTGCTCCCCAATGGCATGTGTTGTAGTGATGTGTTTGTTATGGCACTATGTAGTTTCCCATGAACTCACACTCCAAATACTTCTTCGCCTAGTAGAAGCAGTGTCACATCAAATATTTTTCAATTAGTACCTTGAACATATGGGTAGGTAGTTCCCTAATATACACTGGCAACTAATTATATAATTTCACGTCTAAGGTATTGCGTTCAGAAGCCAATAAAAGACGTCTAGTTAGTCGAATCAAGTTTTCTATGAATATCCAGCAAACAATTGAGGATGTAAATACACGGTAAGGAGTGTATTTCTGGGTTTTCTAGGAGTGTTTCTAGGAATTCAATTCAATTGTCACTATAATCGGCTTTAGATATTATTCGTTAAGCTCGTTTCTGGAGCCTACAGAGTCTATAGCGTTTCCACAGAGTTACTCCGTAATTAATGTGAGGGTGAAATAAGCCAAAGAAGGCTGTTTTAAAAACTGCCAGGTTGGCAAATCTCCTCAGTTTCCGTAATATAGGTACACTTATCAATAACTTTTTCAACTATCGCCGATATTCAAGTATATTCATTTATTTCACGGTAATCTTCCACATTGACTTTTTCGCCAATAGCAAATTTTCTATCAATCTTCCCCTCGAAATTTTCTATTTGCTTCTGCTTTTTTGAATTTCTAGTTTCCAGTCGGGTTTCAAAATACTGAACCTGGTTTTCAAATCACGCCCGAATAATTACTTTGAGGGTGATACTCCTGTTGTACTATGAATACAATTCCTGTAATCGGATAGAAAACGATTTAACACGGTGTATATATCTTTATATATAAAGCAATTTCAGATGAGACCAGCACATAGACCACATAGTTAAAAAATTACGTTGCATACTATACAAATTCAAACGGATAGCAAACATACTCAGTCAAAAACAGGAAATTATGTTATATAAGAGTTTAGTAGAGCCCCGTCTGAGATATGGAATGAGTGGTTGGGGTGGAGAGTCGAAAATTCATCTACATTCTCTTGAGGTTATGCGATCTACTTTATTCAGAATCTGGAATATTCAATCCCAGACAGCTGTTTTTTATAAATATTACTGTTGTACAGCATAGAAAAGAAAAAGAATTAACTACTTATTTCCATAAATATGCTACACATCGGAATCATCATACCTTTAGTGTTCAAATTAGTCAGGAGGAAATCTTACCGATATTTAGCACCAAAACTTTACAGTTTTCTATCTGAAAATTTAAGATGCGAATCAAATCTCCAAAAAATGTATGACGAAGATCAAATTATTTGTTAAGAATATACCACGAGCAGATACATAGACAAATATAAATTTAAACAGTTTCTTCTTCGATTGTAGATATATATTGTGTATTAATTTCTTTTTAGCTTGGAACTATTATGATTAAAACCACCTTCATTTTATAATTCAATTTAATTCCACAATGACTCACTTCTGTCATGGATCTCTATATCCATTGATTGTTTTCATTTATTTATATTCTGTTCAAATGTGTCCAGTTCAAACTTGTTTTTATCCATACTTAGTATTCATTCAATACATTGGTTTATTTTTGATTATTTATATTTTGTTCAAATATATCCAGCTCAAACTTATATTTTCATCTATATCTAGTTCTTATTTCAATACATTGATGGGTTTTATTTATTTATATTCTGTTCAGATGTAGCTATTTTGAATGTATATCTTAGTACTTAATTTAATGCATCATCCTCATTTAAAGTCAGATTCAGTATTTTCATTCCTTACACACAGGCAGATCATTTTGCCTCGTAAGATGTATTTTATTTGTTCACTATTGATTTCTATATGTACATGTAGTTTTACTGTGGACAATCTCAAGACAGTGAATAAATACATATTATTATTATTATTATACTTTTATTGCGGTCCAGAAAATTCTTCAATATAAACATTTAAACATCTATCTGGAGGTGATAGTTCATAACTCAAAAAATTCTCTTTTCAAAATACATCAGATAGAGCAGATATGTTTGCATCTGTATCAAGTTGGAATGAGTAATTCTTACCATCAATTAAAACTTGTACAATACTGGGTGATTCAATACATTTCAATAGCATTATATCACAAAATTTATATATGAACATAGTTGTTTTGAGAAGGCTTTTTCTTCCAGTTTGTGTCTGAAAGTAGCATAAAAAATGAGAAATTAAACTATCTCTGTTTTTATATCACTTTCATATATAACAAATAGTTACAAATTAAAGTGGTATAATAACAAAGGAAGTTTAAATATTCATTTTTCATGATGACTTTCTAACACGTAGTAACGGCTACATTCATCAATCTATCTAAAAGTAGTTTCTATGCATCATACACACCTTTTCATGAAGAGTTTGTTTTTGAAACGTGGGACAATTTTTGAGCTTTTTGGCCTTTCTGATACGTTTCAAACCATCAAAAACCGCATGAGAGCTGACGCCCAGTTCCTCCGCCATCCCACGCACCATTTGTGATGGGTCTGTCTCCACCAGAGTCCTCAAATCCTCGTCCTGGATTACTGTAGGTCGACCACTTCTGGGCTGATATTCGAGGTCAAAATCTCCGGAACGAAATTTCGCAAATCAACGTCGAACATCAACACTATCACTGCCAACTGTCTGGTTTTTTAGTCTATAAGTTTAGATTCGTGTTAAATGGACATACTATCAATAAAATTAAGTGGTGAGGCTCATTCGATCCGGAATATTGTCTAGATCATTGCGAAAACAAAGCAAATTAGTTCATAAAAAATTCTAAAAGTTAGAAACAATTAAAGAACCTGAAAACAAGTGTTCGGTTTTGTTGTTTATAGTTCGTGAACTATAAATATTTTGAACAATTAAAAAATATTTGTTCAAGATCTGTTTTTACGTTGACCAGCTGTCGCACCCTTACGATCGACAACCCTCAGGAGTTTAAATTTGTGCGAGCTAAGGACTACCGAGGTCTTACCTGTTAACGTGTGATTCCTAACACGGGTTGGAAGATAGTAAGTGAAAATCGACCGACACGGCGGTCAATTTCAGTGAGTGAACAAAGCACTCACGTCGAACCGACCGGCTATCGGTCGGCTACCAACTACATCATATATTAATAAGCTGACAGAGTCAAAAAATCGATTTTGGAAAAATATGAACAGCAATTATGTAGAGAGTACACAATTCTCTATCGATCAGTATATACCATGTCCCAGTAGAATAATCTTTAAACGGAATCAACTTTTGGCATAACTTAATAGAGCCTATCAATTCATGAAGTCATTTATGATGCACGGTTTGGAACCTTTGGTGAAGTAATGAATATTACTGGAGTTTTTTCCCAACACCAAATCGTTATTTTCAACACCTTGACACGATCACCAAGTGATCATCTTCAAAGAGGAACTTTAACCTAGTAACTAACACGAAGTTAATGCTATTTATGCTAGACAGATATCCCATACAGGTAAACCATCCAGGTGTTCCACCCATACAGGTCTACCAACCTGAATTGATTTTACAATTTTGCCTTATCTATTATTTCAAAATATATGTTTAACTGTTATAGCTGTATATAAAACAATTTTCAGCTATATAAAAATTAATTGCACAATATTGCTAGATTTATTTTTGCAATGTGTCCTTATGTAGTAATCAGTAAACCCAACAATATTATTTCAACAAGCTATATAGTATGCTCTTTGGTATAGGTCCGTCATCGTTATTCATAATATTATTGTGTTTACCCATTTCTACACTCTCATAGGCATCTATTTGCCTGTTGTTGTTAACTTGTCTAATTAATCTTGATGAACTGAAGTCTATGGAATGGTTTTGTTGCAAAATATGATGGGCGACTGCTGATTTTTCAGGTCTTACATATTTTAAGTGTGCTATGTGTTCCTTATATCTTACTTTAATGAAATTTTTTGTCTGTCCATAATATTTTTCATCACAGTCCTTACATTCAATTTCGTAAATTCCAGACTTTTTCGAATTCACGACTTTGTCTTTTGGACTTCCCAAAAGGCTCTGTAGTGTATGACTTGTTCTAAAAACCACCTTCATACCATCTTTCCAAAGTTCTTCGTATATTGTCCAAAAGACAAGTCAAGAATTCGCAAAAGTCTGGAGTTTACGAAATTGAATGTAAGGGCTGCGATGCAAAATATTATGGACAGACAAAAAGATCTATTAAAGGAACATATAGCACACTTAAAATATGGATGTGTGTGATCTTCCTCTTTGAAGATGATCACTTGGTGATCGAAACACGTGTTGAGGTGTTGAAAATAACGATTCGGTGTTGGGAAAAAACTCCAGTAATATTCATTAATACATGTTCGACCCAGAAGATTACAAGCTCATTGAAAGCAACATATCATGTTATTGATTCAAATTTTTTTTTATTCGCCATAGTGGATTTAGTTTAAATCGAGCCGATCAAATCCTCAAACTAGTAATCTGCATCAACATCATTATATGGCTGAGCTTCAAAATCCTGTAACAATTCATGTCGTTGACAATCCAATGACCCTGAAGATGAACCAGAGTCTCGTAACAGGTTACTGAACTTCTGTCCAATTTATACTCGAATATTATTTCAGTAGAACTCAATTTCAGAACATGATATTGAGAAAACCCTGGAAAACTTTATCAGAAACCTTGAATGGAAAAAACCCTTTATTAATGGATTCTTTGCCAGGGGAATTGAGAAGTTGATTCTTTGAAAACTTTCTGGAAAAAACAATTCTCATCAAGAAATTGTAGTTCCAAGTATCGTTAAAATCATCTGTATCTGACTGAGTCTGATTCGATGTGCTACATAGAGGGTATTCCATCCTTAGCTTTTAAAGGAATTTGGTTCGAATCATTGAATTTCATGATAGATAGAAGTCAGCTCGTCACATTCGTGAAATTTTCCCAAACACCCGAAATATATCTGGCATTTACTTTCTATCTTCCATGTCATTATTCATGAATTGAAATTGAACATTGCAATATCAGAAGGTTTATATAAATTATACAAACAATGTTCATTCACCAAATATAAATAAAAGGTATACATGATTATCAAAATCAAATTTTCGGACAAAGATTAGAGAAATGAGTTCTCTCGTTTACATATTTGCCAATGTAAATAACCAATGAGTATAATATTTTATTCGGGTAACTAGTTTATTGATCCAATAATTTTTCTGAAAAAATGTTGGTTAGGTAAAAGGATCAATTTTTTCAAAAAAACAATTGTTTTCTTGCCGACGTTTTGAATTTAATTCAGGGCTCGGAAAGTAGTTTTCGTGTCAGACATATCAGAAACATCATACAAATTAGATACATATATAAAAAAATTGAGAAACATTGCAACAACCGAATTTCCGAGACAACTCCAACACGAAACAGTAATATTATCAACACGAAAAAACTACTTCTCGAGCCCTGAAGAAGAATTTAACTGAATGCGAAACGTCGGCAAGAAAACAATTGATTTTTATTAAGAAAATATCGATCCTGTTACCCAACCAACCTTTTTTCTGGATAACATTCTACCCCGATGCCGGATTGAAAACCTCATTTTCAGCCTAAAAAACCTACGTGGAAATAACGGATTTTTCGAAATCATCTCTATTTTTTCGGTTGTATGAATTGTGAAAAGAATTGTCAAGAAAGCGAAATACTGAAATAGTTCACCAGAAAAAGCAGATATCTGGAAAAATGTTAATTTTTGAACTGCAAAAATCTAACTAAGAGATGTAGTAGAATGTCCATCTTCTGATGTCAATTTTGTTAGTGAAACGCGCCTCGAGAAAAGTGCTGCAGTTTTGGTTTTGGGGACACTTGTTTTGAATACATCCTTTGCCATAAGTACAAAAATTTCAGTCAATATTTTTGAAAAATTCAGAGTGTTATGTTATAATATATCAAAAGAGATGTGTTGGTTGGAAACAAAATATGATTTTCACTATGCAATATTTTTCAAAATGTGAGAATCATCGAAACCTCCAAGTAAATATAATGATTAGACCTCGTATCATACCACGCCGCCCATGCCATGCAAACTAATTGCCGACGTTCGGTGACCATTTAGTTTTTATGCTATTCGAATATTTGCGTCAAAAAATATATACATTGCAATTGAAAAAAATCATCTGAAAATGTAAGGTATACTGGAGACTAATATTGGCTCATATTTGAATGAGTTAGATTTCTAGTGCTCATCACAAAAAAATTTGGTTTTTGGAAAACGTATATTCAACTTAACACAACATTTTTCATGATGCTTCATTTCCCAGCTTTATCATCCGTTTTCACCCCATCAGTTATCGCATCAGAATATTTAAAAGGCGTTTTTTCTCAATCCACATTTCACCTATTCAAAACGTAAACATTCCATTTCCTGCAGTTTGCTCATATTTCCACTCCTTAAAATGTTCCCGTAATATCTCATGAAAGAAACATAATATACAAAAGGTCTGGAGTAGAATACGAAAAACTTTCATTTCATCGCTTGGCTTTCAGGAAACCTGATGAGCCAGACTTTACGATGCGCAATAAAAATTCTCTGGGTCTTTTTTACAACTTGCTCCATATTTTCTCTCCCTCCTACTCGTTCTCCATTAAAGTCCTCAGAAATTCAACATCTTTGATGAGTGGAAATTCAATGCGAAATCTGATTCGAATATATATTTAATTTTCACAAAAGAAAGACTTTTATTATGTTTCTTCATTTCCAACTTTTCCTTCAGGAAGATTGTAATGAATTATTTCAGTTGTGATACTCTGTTTGAAACCTTTGGTGTAGTAATGAATGTTACTGGAGTGTTTTTCCAACACCAAACCGCCATTTTAACACCTCGACGCGTGTTTCGATCACCAAGTGATCATCTTCAAGAGGAAGTTCAAACTTCAATTAAATTCGTAGCTTTGTATTACAGAAATACGAGGTATGATCAGAAAATGATGAAAAATCTCAAATTCTAGTCTGGTTGTCATTTATGGAGTATGATGGAATTTTCTGATGAATTATTTTTGGTGATAAGACACCCGACGGAAAGGAGTATATAAGACAATTGAATCAAATAAGACCTCTAATAATACCTGGAGTTAGGGAGTCGTTGGAATTTACAGTGAGATTGATACATCCGTTAATGATAATAATGATATTCACATAGCAACCAATCCTGATTTACCTGATAACTCACCCTCGATTACTGACATAGATAACACCAAGTAATCATCAACGGAATCATCTAGCGATAATAAGAATAGTCGGTATCATTTGAGACCATGGAAGTAATATTTCGATTATATAAACGAATTTAGGAATAATATGATAATATAAATACCGTTTACATCACAATGCATATACAGTGTCACCATTAAAGTGCGCACCATATGGGAAACTTCTTTTTCGAAAAGTTTCAATGAAGTTTAACTTCGGGACTTTTGTTTGTGCTTTAAATTTAACTCAAAATGATGCGGCCAACTGCGACCCACTGACGTTCAGTGTTTGTCAAATTCAACTTTTTTTTGAGTTCTAATTCAACAAAAAGGTACTTGAAAAAGTTGTGTATACGGTAATTTTATATCTATATGCCGAATTTTTTGCAACTAGGATAAAGTTAACGTTTTGCTTATTTTTGACAGATATCCTCTTTATTTCAAAAAATAAGTTCGGTTAATTGTTATCAATTCATGTATGCATAACAAACTCATCATGGAGTTTAACTTTCCTGATAAATTTTCACTGATACGGACATTTTTAAAAAGAAATTAAAAACATGCTATAAAAATTTTTAACATGACTGGTGCGTAGTTTCAATCACTTGGCTATTTTCTTAAACAAACGTCAGTACCTTCGATTTTAAAAAAGCAAACACAACTCAAAAACTGCAATAAGTATTAATAAAATTACTAGAGTTTAAATTACATTTGAATTTCAATATTCAGTATTTACAGATTATTTACAAACACTAACTAGGGCAGTAAGGATGCTTAATCACGTTGAATAAAATTTTTAAGTAGGTCTTGACAAACAAAATGCATGCTATGGTAGTGTCAAGTTGTTGATTCACTTGTCAAGTTTTCAACAGGTATTGTTGCAGTAATGTTGTCTCTTCAGGAAAGAATAGAAATGAACGGCATCCAGGAAAACATGTTCAACATACCACTGTGTCAAGGATAATGTCGAAATTCAGAGAAAAAGGATCCGTAGCAAATCAATTTAAGAAAAAACACACTCCAAGTAAATATGATGAGGAGGCCCAACTTAACCTTTGTTTAAAAGTTATCGAACTCGGGCAAACGAACACGGTAAGTTCTCAAAATTTTCGATGGTGGGCCCAAGAAAATCCCAATTTCACAGTTGAATGTGGTGATCAGTATTCCTTTAAAACTAATGTATGGTGTGGGATACTTAACGACCAAATAATTGGGCCATTTTTCTTTAGGGAAAATTTATCATCCGTCGGTTATCTCAACCTTTCAAATAATGAGGTTAGTGAAGTTTTAGATAATATGCCTTTATATATTAAATACGACCTATGGTATCAGCTTGATGGCGCACCAATACATCACACGGTTGCTGTAAAACAGTCCCTCCAACAAATGTTCAGATGCAAAGTTATTGGACGTAACTGAAAACATTATTGGCCACCTTTGTCACCCGACTTGACGCCTTTAGACTTTTTCTTGTGGGGTTACCTGAAACAAAAAGTGTACTGAAGTAGACCATTTACTGACATACAACATCTGGAAAATACCATTCGCGAGTGCTGTGCAAATATAAATCTCCGATTTATTAAAAATGGAGTTACAGATGTCATTAGAAGGACCATAATTTGTATTGAACGTGGAGGACGACATACTGAAATGTAGGCTATAAGTGTTTGACGACCTCATTTAGATCAATAAGTAATTTTTTGTACCCATTTGTATTTTCTATAATATTATTGTTGTTTTAAATTCATAATAATAATAATAGTTCTATCGAAATTATTTGCATTATTTTTTAGCTGCCTCTGCTTTTTCGAAATCGAAAGTTTGTTCAGGAAAATAGCCAAGTGATTGAAACCTTGCACCAGTCATGTTAAAATGTTCATAGCAAATTTTTAATTTCTCTATCCGTATAAGTAGAAATGTATCAGAAAAGTTAAACTACATGATGAGTATGTTATGTATACATGAATTGATGACAATTAACCGAACTTGTTTTTTAAAATAAAGGGGATATCTGTCAAAAATAAGCAAAACGTTAACTTCATTCTAGTTGCATAAAATTTGGCACATGGATATAAAATTGCCGTAGACACAACTTTTTCAAGTAACTGTTTGTTGAATTCGATCTAGAAATGCACTTTTTCAATTTTTATCAAAAAAAAAAGTTGAATTTGAGAAACACTGAACGTCAGTGGGTCGCAGTTGGCCGCATCATTTTAAGTTAAATTCAAAGCACAAACAAGTGCCGAAGTTAAACTTCATTGAAACTTTCCGAAAAAAAAGTTTCCCATATGCGCACTTTAATGGTGACACTGTATATCTATGGATAACTTATATTTAATTATTTTTGATCGCTTTCGACAGATGGTCGTGCTATCATCATCTAGGCTCTACTCGAGTTTGAAGTCCCGAATTATCCTGGCCTGAAGATTTTTCTCCGTAGCAATGGTCTTGGTGTTTTCGAAGCTTATTTGTGGCATGTTTCCTGGTGGTGTTTGAAGAAAGATGATGCTGGATCTGATTTGCTAACAGGTACTTCATGTTCATAGGTATATGCCCAGTGCTTCATTGGGCATCGTGTCCCTGGGTATTCTTAACATAGTGGACATTTGGTTGTTGACTGTGAATACTGTCTTTACGTTATGTTTCTTCAGAATTCGGCCCACTTTGTCAGTGACTCCATGGATGTAGGGGAGAAAAGCTTTTGCCTGGTTGATCTGTTCCTCGTTCGTATAGTTTCCTGGATCTAGTGTGATTATCAGTGAGTCTTATAGGACAATGTATGAAGAAATTCATAATGGAATTCCGCTGGGCAGGATGATGATGGGACTTGGCATTGAGGTAGAGAGTATGGGTAGGTTTTCGGTGGACCGTGTGTGAGAAGGAGTTGTTTCCCCGTCGTTTCACAAATATGAAAAAAACAACGATTCCAATATATTGCTTTGCTAACGACAGCACACTTGTCTCGTCATTCCATTCGGATTTCAGGACAATATCTGTGAATGCACATGTTCACCGGCAGCAGGAGGTTGCATATCTTCATGAGTATCTGAAAGTGATTTCCAATTAGGGTGAAAGTAACCAGGTTCAATTCAATGCCACAAAAACCCAGGCATCGGTTTTCTCCATAGAGATAAATCTGTCCGAATGAACCAGATGATGATAATAATGTCAGGTCAGACAATTCCACTTTCTGCTTCAATGAGGTTGTTGGGGCTTAAAATGCACACCAATAGGTCTTGGCACAATATCGTCGCTGGAATTGCAAAAGCCGCTTCTCAAAAGCTTGGAACACTGTTTAGAATCAGAAAATTGTACACACCTCAGTCACGTTTGATGCTCTATGAAGCTAGATCAGACTTTTTTTGAGTATTGTTCTCATGTATGGAGCTCCGCCCTCAACCATACCCTGAAGCTGCTAGATTTCAATTGGAGACACGAACACATCACATGCAATATTGATAGGTTGGAACATCGAAGAAAGGTTGGAGATTTATCTCTCTTCTACAGATACTTTCACGGGAGGTGTTCAAGTGGCTTGGCACATTTGATTCCACCATAAGCGAAACGTGTTGATTGTTTTGAAGTTCAAATCAGAACACCTTGCACTTCACTGTTAAAGAACTTTTTCGTTTGGAGAACTGCGCTCGAGTGGAATGATCTTACCGAGACCGTTTTTCCAAATTGATTCAATATCTAGCGATTCAAATCCAATGTGAATCGCTACTTTCGCACAGGCACCGCTCTTAGAGCGCCTTAAGGATTTTACAGTAGTGCTTGTGTTTTGCCCTTGAAAAAATAATCAATGGCGCATTGCTGAAAAAGCTGAAGGCTATCCCAAAGATCAAGAAGTGTTTCAAAGATTGGAAGAAACGCAGACGTAAGTGCATAATTTCTAATGCGTACTATTCTTAATGTAACAATATGAATTCACACAAAAAAATGTTTTTTTTTCCGGAAACTAAAATTCCCGTTATTTTATGAACATTTGCACCATATGCAGTTAGCTGAACACTGAACAAATACACGAAAGCAATGTGAATGAAAGTATCATCTAGTTCCTGACGAAAAATACTACTTTTTTCTACACATCTATTTCCAATATTTATGTTGGGAATCACACGTTGAAAGGTAAGACCTCGTTAGTCCTCAGCTCGCACAAGTTTCTCAACTTCTGAGAGTTGTCGTTCGTATGGGGGCAACAGCTAATTAACGGAAAAACAGATTTCAAACAGATTTTTTTAACAGATATGTTCAAATGAGATATAGTGACTTCCAATTTTCATCTACACTACTAGAAGTTGGAAAGAACCTGTTAATAGAGAAACCTGTGGAGATATTCGTTTTTGTCAGATTTTATTTTAGTTTTTCAGATCAAACAGTTTTCAAAATACTTTCAATTTGATGATCTGCATACAAAAAGTTTCATTGTGATGCCAAGAATACCAGACTGGCGAAATCAAAACTAATAGGCATTCAGAAAATAACAAGAAATCTCCAGACGTGGGTGGCTGCAACGATTGTTTAGAAATGAATTCACTGGTATATCAATGTAATTACAGAAGGAATATGTCAGTGGAAGATTTTTTCACTACCAGAGCCTTTCTCGAGAAATATGGACCTGAATCTAGTTCACGTTCGAATTTTCAAAAGTGAAGATGAAACGTGATTCAATATCAATCTCATCTCCGTTGGGATCTTTTGTTTTTTTATTTAAATTGTTTATTGTCCCTTCAACCATTCAGGTTATTAGAGACGGCATATAACATGTCATAGTGAATATAAAAATGTGAATAAATAAATAGTTAATACATACATAATAGTTGATACAGTTAGTCTAATACAATCTAAATTTCATTGACTAAACCAATATCAGTTAGGTAATCTATAAGCTGGGAGGGATTGCAACCTTCCTTCAGAAGTTCGGCAAGAGTTGAAGGAAATCCATGTATATTCCGATGTCGATTGTAGGCTTCGCACTCGATCAAAATATGTTTCACTGTAAGGGGGCAGTGGCATATTTCGCAGGTTGGTACTTGGGTTTCATCGATCAGGTGGGAGTGTGTGATGCGGGTGTGTCCAAGGCGTAGTCTAGTGACTATGATTTGATGTTTTCTTTCCCGGGAATACATTTTTCGAGGGAGTACGGTCTTCTTCACTTCGGCCAACTTCGATTTGGAGAGGTTCCATTCAGCTTGCCATGCATTGATAATCATCTCTATGAATATTTGTTTGAGGTCAGAATTGGCAGTTCTGGTTATTGTGTGAAGTTCGTCAATATCCGTTGCATCTCTAGCTAATCGATCGGCTATTTTGTTTCCCTTTATACCCATGTGTGATGGTACCCATACGAAGTGAGTCGTTTTATTCTGTTGTTGAAGATGATGGAGTTCCTTTTTAATAAGGATGAGGATCGGATGTGAGGGATAGAGTTGAGATATTGCGGTCATTGCGCTGAGGGAATCTGTAATGATAACTGTTCTTCCATTGTCATGAGACCTTGTATATTCTAATGCTTTCAGGATGGCAATTAGTTCTCCCGAGAAAACTGAGGAGGCCTTAGAGAGCTTGTGACATGAGTTATATCCATATGCGGTGGTAAAAGCTGCGGCAGTTCCATTTTCTGTGTTTTATTTTCTATAGGAGATCATCAAACTACATCTTGATTGAATTGAAGTTAGCTTGAAATTTTGTAAACCATAATCTTGATTTAATTTCAAGAATATCATCATGTTCTTCAGAATATTTCCATTCTCTCCCGATGTTATTTCATTTCACGGAGGTGATATATTGATAAATTCATAAGAGACGTCACATGCATATTTCCCAACACATACTTGCGAACATGTGACTAAAATGACGCTACGTTCAAACTATAACTGTCGGGAAATATGAAAATTTATAATGTTTCTGCTGGCATCTGCTGTAGAGTACAATGTGTGAGGTGTTCACATATTTTCACACGTCTGCGCTAGTTTTAAAGTATGACTGAGAGTCTTCATTCCTTAAAAATACAATTTTGTGCACGTGAAATTTCCTTCTGCATATATTTATGCGATATTTTCCTGTGAGGGAATGGTACTGGTACTGGTTCATTTCATGAACTGAGGTGTCAATTTGTCGTCCAAACTGAAGAGCTATACTGATTATTGAAATTTCTGTGTACATATAGGTAGATAGGTCGAATGTAAGTGAGTCTATCCCGACTCTATAACGAGGGTAAATTTATTGTATAGATTACAGGCCCATGTTGAATAAGTTATGGGTCATTTGAACCACCAGGGGACCTATCTAGAACGATATTAGAGCATAAAATAATAAGATTCAGCATTATGCCGTCACTTGTAAGCTGTCCAACTGAGTGCAGGTGAGAATTCGAAAGTACAGGTAGAGTGAGTACATTTTGGTCACATATTTTTGTACGGCATTCTTACCACCGATAGATCCATTAAAAATAATGCTTCTAATCCATTATTCGGCAACGCCGTACAAAAATCATGCGACAAGGGGAAAAATCGAGGTTTGCAATCCCCTCTCTTTCCGTAGTCCAGCGGGTGATTTGACACAACATGAAATAAATTTATTTTGAAAGTATTTTATGCATAGATAATATTTTTTCATGTGCCGTACATTTTCGTTGGTTCAAAGGGGAAAAAACTGAAAAAAAAAGAAAAAATCAAAAAGAAAAAATCCATATAACGAAATGTAAGGTGATTTTTTTTTATTCGGCATTTAGATAGCTTATTTGTACTAATTTTCATAGTCTTCTCGTGATTCTAGGTTCCTAGTTAGAAACTATGTAAAATATGGGTTTGTATACTATCGACTTATACCAAAACTTCGCTGTGCCCGCGACTTCGTTCGCGTGGACTACAGGATTTTACATACAAAAGTTTTTTCCCAATAACTCCCGTTCCCGTGGGAATTTTGCAATATCGCGTTGCAAGTAAGCTTTAAGTTTACTAACGTACCTACATGCCAAATTTCAAGCGTCTACGTGGTTTAAGCAGCCATGGAACAAACTTTCAATGTTCTGCAAGAATATGTATGCGTTTTATACAACGTAAAAGCAAGAAAAACAGTCAACGAAGCAAGGTGTATCATATTTGAAAGGATTTATACGCCGAAAAGTAGTAATGAAGCTTTCAGAAAGACAGCTATGAAGTTGGAAGCAACGTCGTTTCCCCCTTGTTTCCGGGAGTTGGAGCATCATCTGAAGAGAAGTATCTACATAGCACAGATTTGGTGTAATGCCTACAAACAAGTACCGTCGACCTTGTTTCCAATAAACTATGGATGGGTTGTTAATGACGGTCGGTACGATTTCGATTGGTTTCACGGCGAGGAATGCCCCCAAAAAGTCTGTGACATAACGGAACCGGACGAGAAATCAGGCGAAGAAGATTATGACGTCATTGGTAAATGAATAAATCTTTACATCTTCAATTTGTACGTAAGACTTTGATTTTGACAAAGACATATTTATGTTTCAGAAAATAATAGAGAAGATTATTCGGACGTCGATGGAGACGTTGATTCCGATAACAACTCAGCAACTGATTCCGATACTGAATAATTGAAAGAAAAACCATATTTTTTATTATCATCATTAAATTCATCGAATTTTTCTAAAAAATGATTGTTTTATTTATTCACATCATTACAATGAAACAAATCAATTATATGTATTTATCAATAATGTTTGAAGTATATATTCAATCAAAAAGTATATAAAACTGTTGATACTGGGATTGACAGTTCCAATTCTTGAACATAATATACACACCGTTTCAGTTCAGTTAGACGTCATAGTGATTTTATCATATTATCAATTGTTCTCTTCAAAAATATGTTAATACCGTACTGTATCAGATGGCCATAAAGTACCCTTAAAATTGTAGCGTCACTTTCATCAGCCTAAAAGATATGGTCTGCATAAAAATGTACGGCATCATTTTTTCCTAATTTATCTATGTTAATACTATTTAAAACAAGGGATAAAATGTAGAAAACTGATATATTTCATTAATTTATGATATTTGAACTTTTACAATAATTTGCAAAATTTCAGTTTTTGCATTTCTCTATAATTTTTTCAGAACTCTTTCTTTTGAACGGCAATACTATATAATAATTATATTCTACAATATCATGTTAAAAAAAAAGTTCCCGTACAGGATCAAATGACTTTACAGCTCTATAAATCAAGGATACGATGAAATTAAGATGATTATTGATATACATTCAAAGGAACAATCATTTTTTGACGGCATTACTTTTAATAGTACTTTTGAGTGCTAGATAATGTTTTGGAACCGAAGCCGTACTTTTTCAAATCACCCCCTGGACTACTGAAAGAGAGGGGATTGCTACCCTCGATTTTTTCCCCTTGTCGCATGATTTTTGTACGGCGTTGCGAAATAATGGATTAGAAGCAGTATTGAAATAGTATGACACAGATGCAGTTCAAAATCAAATGACCAAATTTACCCCTGTAATTGTCGGAAAATAGAAAAAAATTCCGACTTTGTGGCGCACCATTTTTTTACGGCACTGCGCGTTTTCTTATTATTTTTAATGGATCTATCGGTGGTAAGAATGCCGTACAAAAATATGTGACCAAAATGTACTCACTCTACCTGTACTTTCGAATTCTCACCTGCACTCAGTTGGACATCTTACAAGTGACGGCATAGTGCTCAACCAAATGGATTCAGCTCCCTGAAGAAGCTCTATACTTTATTTGGTGAGTGTTCTTCCAGGTAAGCTGGCAAGGTTGACTGGTTATTTCTGCAAGCAAGACTCGATCATTTGAATCCCAAAGTTGACAGAACATGGTACATTCTTCTTACTCTAGTGAGAATCTGATCAGCAGTCAGTTTACGACTGTCTTCGTCAAGAAGGCATGTGGTTCAGGAAAAAGGCTTTCTGTGATACATTACAGGAAGACGATCTTCCATGACTACATAGCAAAACTGCACTCATCAGCTTAGAAACGTTCACCAGATTCTCTCAGATTAACTGAAGCTTTTCAGGACGGAAAATGCCACTTTAATAGTACTTGTGGACTGTGGACCCAAAATATCCTTCATGGTACCCATAATGGTATACAGAAAATGGTATTGAATTTTTCAAATGATTTCGGAACGACATACAGTCGCAAACCTGGAAGAAAGATACCAACGTGCCCAGAGACATATGCTACCTTATTTCTAGTGAATGATTGAGAGAAACCAACCAAGTACGTCGCTGTCAACAAAAATATTCAAGTTGGTAGTGAACTGCCATGAATACTCTTCTCAATAAGAAGATTTGGCAAAAGAGGGCGTTGCAAGCGGTTCCTTTGGAACAGACATTATTATTGGAATCAACTCTGGTCTTTGCCAAACAAACACTGGACACCTGAACTGCAAAAACAGTTTCAAATTTCTGAAAAACTTATCAGAATTGGCCCATTTAGAAACATACATACTTACTTGGAAGTATGTCATGAAACCATAATTAGGCTTCAGCAGGGGCGACCTATGTTACCTAACAGGTCTACTGACAGATCTCTGTCTACTGAATCATCAAGTGCAGAGATTTGGACTCTTGTAAGGCAGCGCATTATGTGTTCGAAAGAAGATGATACAGCACCTACTTTGTACATGCCCCGATACAAACTAAATCTGGTTTGGAGGGTTGCCAACTGAAGTGAAATAACATTCACCAAATGATTTGTTCGGCTACATCAAGAAGTTAGATTGTTTGGTCAAGTTTGCCAGTGAAGACTCCACTCTCCGTGGACGTACCTATCTAACAACCCAGATGAATTTAACGAGTCTTTCAATATTTCCGAAATAATCTCATAAACTCATGAAAAGTGACGGTACCAGCATACAATTTAACTAAAATTGAATAATTTTGAACTGCAACAGGTCAATAGCCATAACTTAAATTCAACAAAATAATCACTTGGATCCGGAAAGAGGGTGGCGTTTCTTCAATAAAATAACGGTAATCAAGTTTCATGTCATTGAGAAGAATGAAGTTTCTACAGAAATCAGGCTCATTTTTCCCTAATTAGTAGAAATAAAAACAACCAAGGATATGAATAAAACTGAAGTTTTTTCCCAACACTGAACCATTATTTCAACACCCCGATACGTGTTTCGATTACCAAATGACTATCTTCAAGGGGAAGATCAAACAGTTATTTTATTTCGATTTTGTGATATAGAAATTAAAACCAGAATATCACAATTGAAAAATAGAAAATCTAAAGGTAACTACAACCTAAATAGTGAGGATCTTAAAATGGTAGCTGATTCACTTGATGAGCCTATTGCACATTTAATAAACACATGTATAGAGAGTGCAACTTAAATATTTAAAATAGCTCAAGTTGCTCCTATTCATAAGAAAGGTGAGTTCAACAACACAGACAGTTACAGGCCTATTTCCATTATACCTGTTATCTCAAAAACTTTTGAAATTGTACTAAAAAATTGATTATTAGAATATTTCGATAAAAAAACTTATTGAGCATTGCTCAATTCGGTTACAGACAGAGGTGATCTACTATCGGTGCAATCTGTGAAATGTACAAAAATATTCTAGAAACAAACAGCTACATACATCAATTTATTTATTTTTTCTTAATTTTTTTCATACAGTTCTTGAAACGGATACTCATGACGGTATAGCTGAGAAGTTGAATTTCAGAACTTATGTTCATTATCTCAATTTGGGAAAAATAGTGGAATTGATATTTCTCAACATAGAAAAGAAGTCTTAAAACGTAGCTTCATCCATCAAATTGCGATAGCCGAATATATCTGATTTTCCATCATGTATCAACATTTTTGGGCGTACATCGATAATATTCACTTCATATACAGTGAAAATGATTTTGCAAACCTGCAGATATATTTATTGGTAATACCCTTTCAAATAGCAACTGCTGATTTGCTTTTTCTTTCTGTTCACGTTAAATTCACGTTACCCTTTGTCTATCAATATTTTTGTACTTGTGAAACACTTTTTGGAACCTTTGGTGTAAGTAAAATGTAAGTAAAATAAAACTTCCTCTTGAAGATGATCACTTGGTGATCGAAACACGTATCGAGTTGTTGAAAAATCGGTTTGGAGTTGGAAAAACCCTCCAGTAATATTCATATTTTTTGTAACAACTGTATCATTTGGTGTCAAATTGACAGGTGGACAATAAAAGTTATCGTTATCATTAAATATCTTTTTCTTGTAAATGTTACTTACAACTTTCCTCAGCAACGTTGTTATAACTTTTGTATGAATAGGTACTTTCAAATACCTATCTCGGTTATAATCCAATCACAAGCAGTTAAATTGATCATTGTTTCATATCAGTAGATATCTATCACCATTAGGGAAAGTTACTCGAAAATCATATGCTCGTTATGCCAAACTTCAATGAAAATTCCCGTCCAATTATAGGTTCACAACAATGCTTGGGATTTGTTCGATATTCACGACTGATAATATTCTGCACGTGTTAGAATTTGCATGAATCTCAATCTGTTTTCACATTATGCGTGTTATTCATCCCTCATAACAATAGAAACTATATAATTTCGTGGATATTTTTCGAAATGAAGTAATTCAGTGGTGACTTCTGAAAACTGTATTTTCAGATCAATTCGACCTTATGGGTCGATTTAAATAATTATTGAATTTCACTGGAATTTTTTCCCCCACCAAATCGTTATTTTCAACACCTCGACACGTGTTTCGATCAACAAGTGATCATCTTCAAAGAGTTTTAATCTTCCTCTTTGAAGATGATCACTTGGTGATCGAAACGTGTGTCGAGGTGTTGAAAATAACGATATGATGTTGAGAAAAAACTTCAGTAATATTCATTACTACACCAAAGGTTCCAAACAGTGCATCATAATTAAATAATAATATCCAATTTGATTCGAGTGTGCTCCTTTCGGGACAATATAAATGAAAGCCGAATCAATATACTCGATCTGAAATGGAGTGAGTTTAAGTGAGGAAAAATTTATTTTTTCTGACACTCAACCCCCTTTTTGAAGACGTGGAATACAAAAGTTCCAGGGAGTACAACAATCCACAACTTTTGTGAAAATGGCCCATCTCGAGTACCCAACAAATTTTGCAGATATCGTTGATGTGATCAAAGTAATTGGACAGTAATGATCTGCTTTATGAAAACAAGCAGATGAGTTTGAACTCTCCTCTCACGGCAAATCGAAGACTGTATTCGTTGTTTACCGCAATTGTAGACAAAACATCAGATGGGTATGAATAACTGCAGATAACGGTGAAAAAACCAAAAAAATAACTTAGTCATGTTATCTTCCTTCTAAAATATTCATTGTATTTAGTGGTTTGGCTTCTCGTTACTTGTAAAAAGTTTACTGTTCCCCACAAAACACAAGCAATATGAAATAATCAACACACGAAAGCACACAAGGAAATGGATTTGAGAAGTATAAGATAAACTTTGCGTGAGCCATCAATTTCTAGAAACCCTTAATCATTTTGTGATTTTATCTTTCATCGTCCTAAATATCAATTTCCAGTCCATAAATATTCTTGCTATCAACATTCAACACGCGTATAGATCAATTAATTATGCTGCCCTCACGAATTCGTGAGCATGATGACATAAATGGTACAATGCTATCTACTACTAAGGATGAATGATTTCTTGTACGATGACATTTGCATTGTTATGAAACATCTCGTATATTCACTCGAGATGCTGTGGAATTCACGAGAAATGACGAAGGATCAAGAGTTCAGATAATTTTTCAATATTAACAGAATGTAGTCTATCGAAAGTAATCAAATACTCAACCTTGGTATTTTCGCGACTGAGAGTGTTATTGAAAAATGTTTAGTTTCATTCATGATTTTTTACTGTGCGCAAAAAAGTGGACTTGTAAAGTGGAAAGGTACTGTCGAATGTCACCAAGCAATCAACTTCAACTCTACTGTCCACTTCCAAATGTCCTAGTAATAATGATAACGTCACTGCAGCAACAGGTAGCTCGAGAATTGTATTTACCAGGAATAAAATGCCAAGTATCCGGTATCTGAAATTTTATAAAGCGTAGATACTGATTTCCTTTAACAATTCAAAGATGAAGCAGGTGTGCACAGCAGATACTTCACTAACTGTGGTTTTCTTTAGGGCAAATTCAATTTTTAGGAAAATATATCACCACGGTAATCTGATGATATCTAGAAGAAACTCTGTGATCTCACTATATTCAGAGGATGACTTGAGATTACGAAAATAAAAAGAAATTAATCTTTCAACCTAAAAAAATTCCAAGATGCAGAATTTCTTCTTAGAACAACTCTAGCCAAAAATATATTAGGAAATAGATAATTTAGTGAATTAGCAATCTTTGCAAGACTCTAAATTTCATCGATGACTGAATAAAAGCCAGTATAAGGTAAATTGAAAAAAATAAGCTTCAATCACATGCAGTGTAATAATCACAAATCACAGAATTAAACTGATTTCTATGACTGAATAGAAAATCCAGTAGAGGCAAAAGATATACTCAAACAGATCTCAACAAATTTACAATGAATAAAGATAATTTCAAACAAAAGGTCAACACGTAAGGAAGATATTATTTCTATCGTTTCCGTCGAAAACGAATTCCTTCATCCAGCCGGCAGTGACTATTATACCGTTTACGGAGTATAATATGATCGAAATTGTGGTGATTAAACTATTGATATTATAGGTAACATTAAGAATATATGAATGTAACGAAATATTCCTTACAACCTGCCGATATAAGGGAGATGTTTCCCAGAGACCTGTCCACCTTCCTGAAAAGGACAGGATGGACGATGACCCAGAAGGACAACTCCTTGGGAGGATATACAATGGGTCACATGTGGCCTAAGTGCTGTGGACCTACAGTCACCCTCCCTACTCTACAGATAAAGATACAGATCTGATGAAATTGTGTAATCAACTCTTCAAAAAATATATAATGTTTCTGATCAGCAGCAACAAGGAACATCTCAGAAAATTTATGATGGAAGCGATTGTTTACTAACAATTTTTATTTCAATGAATGGATTTGTTTCATGATGAATAATCAATTGATAATTGACAGTGAAAAAGTTTTCTAACAGTTGTACAAAAAACATATTTCGGTACATGAATCACTTTTTTGAATACTTTATATTCGAATCATTTGCTCTTCTTCAATATATCATTTTGAATTACATTCATCGCTGCGAAATTCCATTATCTTATATTAGCTTCTCATTACAGTGTTTATCAAGTAATGAATTCCGTAACTTTTTCTAATTAAGGTATATATTACCGATGTTTCAATTCACTATACAGTGCATTTCTTTAATGCCCCCCCCTTTTATTTTTTGAATGGGTCAACTCAAAAATTGAAATTTGAAATAATGAAATTAATGCATGAATACTTTGTTTTGAAGTAAAATTGACAGATGAAACTATCAAGATGGCGACTGGGTGCCACCTGGGAAAAAAAATTGAAAGGAGGGGGTCTTGTGACAGATCTTTTTGAAGCTCCTGACAAATGCTTCACAGCTCTAGAAAATTATGTCAATATTTTCAACTACTACAAAAGGGCGGAACTTTCAATAATTGCCTGAATATATAGACATTTAACTACATAATATGAGGTAATAAGCTTGAGGTCAGTTCAGAAGATGCTCGAAATGGCTGCCTTGAACTTCCGTACATATGAACAGCATATGCGATATTTCACGCCGAACATTTTCGAACACAGTGACGATAATATCTTCACAAATATTGATTATTCTCTGGGTATATCCAATATTGAAGCAGGTTCAGTTTCGTACACCTTTTGCTTCAAATAGTCCCATGGAAAAAGTCCAAAGGTGTTAAATCTGGGGAGCGAACTGGTCATTCTGTAGGACTTCGACGGCCAATCCAACGACCGGAGAAAGTAGTATCCAAATAGTTTCTTATTTGTCTGGAGTAATGTGGTGGTGCTCTATCTTGTTGGAATACAAAATCCATATTGAATTCATTAGGATTCGCTTCGACGATTTCAGTGATGGGAGGGTCAAAAATAGTTTTCAGCATATTCAAATACAGTTCCTCTGTTGAATTTTGATTAATGAATAGAGGTCCAACAATATGGTTTCCCAATATTCCTGCCCAAACATTAATTTTTTCTGCAAATTGGGTATGTATTTAACGGAAAACGTGAGGGTTGGTGTTATTCCCATTTCTTATGAACAAAAAATAACTCAACAAACCTTATCGGGTTGTTGGAATTGCCATATGGCCGATAATAAAGAATATTCCTAGCAATATCGATATTAATGTGTTTGTCTTCAGAAAATTATTGAAAGTTTCGCCATTTTGTAGTAGGTGAAGATATTAACTTTATATTCTATGGTTTTGAAGTATTCATCACGAGCTTCAAAATGATGTTTCACAAGACTCCCCTTTCTATTACATTTTTATTCTCAGATGGTACCCAGTCGCCATCTTGAAAGTTTCATCTGTCAATTTAACTTCATGATGAAGTATTCATGCATTGATTTCATTATCCCAAATTTCAAGTTTTCGAGATGACCCGTTCAAAAATATAAGGAGAGGGGAATTAAAGAAATGCACTGTATATTACTTTCGAACGGTGTGTCACCAGACAGTTGAAACATATGACAATAAACTCGCCCTCTCTCATGAATATTTATTTCCGTGATAGAGTCACGATTGGATCATCATATCCCAGTGCTCTTAATAAGGCAGTTTTCAGAAAGCTATGCCAATCTACTCGTTGTGGACAGCCGTTTCCAATAAACAACTCAATACTCTTCGAAGTGACGTTAGAGTTAAATTGAGCTTGGGAGTGAGTTATCCTCACCCGAATGGTTGCATTTCATCACTGTTCAGATAGATCTTTCAGCGAATTGCTGTAATTTCTGTTCGGAGAAGGTTTATTTCTTGTTGGTTGCTTGCGAAATATTCCTCAGAAAAAGCAAGTCTACAGTCTGTGAATGAGAATATACTCAGCTTAGTTGGATATTTGAATTGTTTTTCATATTGAATTTTAACTTTTGTGAGATTTAAACATATGAGAATTATCAAAAGAAAGACGTTCTTTTAAAGTACTCTAGAGGTTCTACGGCTCCAGTGTAACAATACGAAATGGAGGTTTCAGAAAACGAACAATTTTGGATGTCATACCTTTCCAAAGTACTAATGACAGAAATATGTATAATTCTTGAAGAAAGTGCCAATTCGAGAAGATGAAGTGAAGAACTTGAATATCGTTCAGTTGGAACTCTGCAATTTATCATTTCTTCCTTAGCTCTTCTCATATTGTAGAAAATTCCATTTACTGAAGGCCGTAATTGAGGATGGAGAAATCAAATACAAAGAACAGTTGACTGTTTCATTGAAAAACAGATTCAAGTACTACTTTTTACTCAGTAGGTTTTGTCTTTATAAGTGATTGTTTCATCACATCATTCACAAACAAAAAATTGTCCCATATTTGTAGGTTCATTATCTGAAGTGTTCGATATTCAACTGCCGCTCATTTTAAACTTTGTGAAGAGAACAAGATATGCCTGCAATGAAATTACCTCAGGAACATATCATAACGGAAAAACAGATTTAAAACAGATTTTTCTAAACATTTCATGGAGTGGGAAATAAAGAGGCCTCATTATTCCCAAGAAGTGAAAGGTTATCGTTTCCAGCATACATTGGAATCAACTGGTGTAAGTCTTATATTGATTATCATTTGTTTGTACCTTCTAGAAATTAATATCAAACTACTGGTTACCTATGAAGAATCTATGCGATATCCATAAATGAAACAGTGTTGTGAAAAATGAGTTTTCATCACTTATATTTGTAACTGACAGTACTGCCGTTCTGTCCTTCAACGCAAACGAATTCGTCTGAAAATGTTTTTATAGGATGAAACTGCAGTAAGGTTAGTTACAAATGAATGTGGTAAAAAAAACACAAAAAGTTTCATTTCTCATTTTTCATGATGATCTTCTACCACGTAGTAACGGCTACATCTATAAATCCATTGAAACAGTGTTGGTTAACAGATTGGAATACATATTGAAAGAGTTATAACGAGGCCCCCTTTCTATAAAAAAAGTGGTAGCTCCCGTAGACATGTGATACCTTTTAAGGTGTTTTTTCCCTCTTGGTATCATGTTTCGTCTAAACTAATGACAAAACTTCAAACGTAGCGCCCATTTTCGACCTTTGCTTCGAACAACTAACTTATACATGTCGAAATAAATGTCACTTTCTGGTAGAAAAAACTGAAAATCACATATAGTTCATCATCTTCGAATATCTTTCTCGATAATTGAAATGTTCACTATTTTCTTGTTTCATTTTTATTCAACGGCTTTTGATGAAGGAACATCCCAGTTGAAAGAAGAATGTAAATTTACAAATAACAATGAATATTCTATATTCTGAAATCTTGGCCAGACTGGCCTAGAAGATGATGGAGTTGGTGATTGTTTTGCGAACAAAGTCGATGCAAGTGATTTTGTCAGACCAGAACCGGTCACTGGTTAGCTTCAGGTTTTGCCCAATCACTGAATAGCTGGACTACTCGGAAAGTTTCAAATTCCTGGCAGAATCCACCAGGATCAATTCAATCCAGGGCATTCATATGTCTTCTGAAGTTGGATACCAGAGAATTGTTATATAAGAGTAACGTTGTCTAAATGGCCTACTTACAGCTTGTAAGTGGTTATATAAAAAAACTTTTACTGTTGGAAGACATTGCCTCCAAACAGTTTGTTTGGTGGATGATGAAGCTGCTTGGCATATACTTTGTAGCTGATTCACTGCCAATCAAATCAAGTTCTCAGTATTTGACATCTCTTGCCATCCTAGCAGAAAAATCCAGACCAAATGAGCCAATCGGTTTCGTTGAGAAGCTGCGCTCATTTGGTAGAGTTTGAGATGGTGTGAATCACAATATACTGTTGAGAATTGCTGTAGAAGGTTGGATATACCCTTTCACAACCAAACAAGAAATTGAAATCAACAGCTTCAACCAAAAATTATCACAAATGTTCTTGAATGTGTTGTAAATAGTAATTTTCATGTTGTAATTGACTGTCCCAAATAAAATGCAAAATAATGACAACTGTTTGGGAAAGAAAGTTTTTGGCTTTCTACTACTCCATCTGATACAAAAAAATGGATGAGAAAATCTTCCAAAGAAAAGTATCTTCTGTATAATTTAGTGTTCATATAGAAGTATTTGTTTCGAAAGAATTATTTTCTTTGGTGCAATTCAATGTTTATATGAAAGTAGCTGTTTCAGGAGGACTTTCTTTCAGTTTGTGTCTGAAAGTTACTTCTTTGCATGATCTACACATCCATGTATAGAATTACTTATTTTCAAATTGATTACTTTCTTCCTTTCTTTGGAAGATTCTCTCATCCTTTTTTTTGTATCAGATGGAGTAGTAGAAAGCCAAAAACTTCCTTTCCTAAAAATTAATCAGTCCTAAAAATATAACCCTTTCAATTCAAATGACAACTGTGTTTTGAAATTTCCATTATCAATGACAGCGATGAATGACTCATTACATCTGATCATCGTTTTCTTCATTTTCCTGAAACCATTACTCGTGAGCAGATAGTTCACATCTGATCCAACACACTTCAAGGTTCTCATGCAGGTGTACACAGTCGCAGATCCAGGATAGGGATATCATACTGCATATGCCAGCAAATTCCAGGAGAAAGTCTATACCATTGATTTATAGTGAAGATATCAGCAGAAATGAACCATTTTTAGTGAAGTGAAAGCATTTGGCTTTCATCTAGCAACATCCAAAATATAAGTGAACTGCTGAAAAGTCTTTCCTGACAGGATTTCCAATCACACTGATAACTACCTTACGAGGGAGGTCGTTGTCGGCTACTTGATGGCTGCAATCACTGACATCGCTCACGATAATGAATACATGTGCGACAAATATAGTTTCAGATTCTTCCAGACTCCTGTCAAACTCCACTTGAATTGAAGAGAATAAAAATTGGGACGTTAGGCCAAGGTCAAATGGAACCTGAAGCACCAAATATTTTGTTCACTACTGCAGCAAACATCATATACGACTGAGACAGTCGTTACTGAGACTTTGAGTTGAAAACTTCGTCCTTGCAGTAGACGCAAATAACACTGATGGTGTTTACCGCAGTTTGGGTTAGTTTAGATCCAACGTGAGTGGGTCTATTCGACCCTCCACCGCAACCCACCGCTAAAGGTTTATTGTGGCTCACACCTATTTACAAATAAATCTAGCTTTAATGAAGCCGATTAGTTTGTATGGTGAGTGGTCTTTCAGATCAGATGGTAAAAGTACGGTTGTGCCGAACTCAGCTGTTGTATCACTGATGAGGTAGTCGGATAGTCAAGGTGCACGATTCCCACCTCGATACCTGCGACAACCTTCCCATATGAGGGTTTTTTCACGTCATTTACACCCGACAATGCCTTAGATTCAATCGTGCAGGGATTTTTCGCCTCTGATTTTGCTGAATCATCACTTGAGCGCAACCTTTGCTAACCTGCTCATGGGGAGGTTGCTCCTCCACCTGAGACAGATTCTATGAACGCCGCTCAAGAATTTGGTGCAAGGCGGTTTCATAAGGTAACCCGCTCTTAAGGAGATGACTCAGTCGTTTCCTGGCTGCACCACCAAACCTTTCTTTCAGGTTCAGTTATTGGATCAGGAAATGAAGAGTTGAGAAGCTCTCGCTCCTGATCTAAATTCACAGGAAGTTTCAGTTGGAGTCGTAAGCTCGACATTCATCTCCTCTGTAGACTCAGCTACTCTGTCCATAAAAATCCCACGAGTAAGTAGGGAAAGAAGGTCAATCACAGTAGAGCCCCGCATTACCGTGACAAGGCGATGCTACGACGAGAGGGCGACGATAGGCTCAGTGTCATTCATCCTCTCGGCATGCAAACACACACCTTAGGATTGAGCCATCGTTGGAATGTCATTCAGTAAGGGGATAACAGAACCACAAGTGATTTTGTCATTCCAGTATCCAGCGGGGCTACGTGGAAGCAGGCATCCGATGGCCGGTTTGCTTACCCCACATCCCACGACGATGCACTCGCCAAAAACAGAAAGCACAATGGTTCAGGCAGTGAAAGATGAACGAGGACTGCCAACCCGCCGTCTACCGCGTGCAGCTGTCTCAGTAGCACGCGAAACATTTGGTGCTACAGGTTCCATTCGACAGCACACAAGCAAAGATTTAGTTTTTTTCATCTTGAAGTTGGCACTGAAATCCTATGTTCTAATATTCAGAATTGGCTCTTTACTCAATACATTCTTCGAAGTATATTACTGAAGAATTGTAACATTATAGCATGGATCATCTGCATCTTTTCACATGCCTACCTACAGGTCACTGTCGTCTGCATAATTTCATGAAAATTCTAAGACTGTGAGTAGACAAAAACAACCCACTCACTCTGAACCTACTTAGCTACCTGCCTAACGAACTGAAAACGACATCTACAAGCAAGAGTTATTACGAATAGTCATGAAAGTCTTGTAAAGAGTATTAATAATACCAGAATTAATAGCCCCTAATAACATACGAGATAATAACATCCGTACTTGGAAAGTACGGTACAAAACAGCTGTAAATTTCCATACACCTATTGGGGCCTATCACGTTTGATCATTGCTATCTCTATTTTTCGGAAGCCATCACTCAAGTTCAATTTGACTTTTAAACTCCGATACCGTGTTCGATATACATGTCGATTTGCATAAACCTCAAAGGGCTGTATTGGATAGAGCGCACATACATCCTATTTCTATTTCACCGATGGCAGGTTAGATAATTGAGTTTTCTTGCGCCAGGCAGTGGTGTGGTTAACTTACTTTGAGGAAATTTTGATGAGGTAAATTCATTTACTGATAATAAACTGAGGTAGATGAACATTACATTTCAAAAGTTTGTTATATCACAAACAGAGAACTTCATTTCACTAAACGTCTGTCGAATGAAAAAACCATGTGAAATAGTAAAGGTATAATATGTGTAGTTTATTCTCTTCTTCTCTTGCCTTGGAAAAATAATAAAATGAAGCTGATGACATCACACATAAATATGACAAATAAGAATTGTAGGTGAGTGGCAAATTGCCCACGAAGCAGAGCCAAAATTACCAATGGGAAGAAGAAGTAATTCTTTCACTGGCAACTGACATCGTCCCACCCAGCCTTGATCGTCGCTATAAAATATATGTAGGAGTATTTGCATTTTCAGCCATCGTAATGAATGGAATACGATACGCGGAGAAAGTAACTGCAAACCTTGAAGTAGGTACTGGGAAAATTAAGCGAATAAGAACACTGACGTTTGGGTCAGATGTCCACATCCACCGGACGAAATTATTCACAACTCCAACTGCTAATAACTTTTCATTCGCAGAGATGTTTTGATTGTCCTTTCCTTTTGTTACACTTCACCTAAACTATAGGGTGGTTCAACCAACTATGGAAAGGTACACATTGTACTTCTCCGAAAATGAGGTTGGTCGAGCAGTAACCGTGAATGACGTTCACTATCACGAGATGATAATGGACTTCTTGTGGCCAGACAAGGTGGATGTGGACCTGAACGATATGAGGTTCCAACAAGATGGTGCCTTATACCACACAGCCAACATTGGCTCTTGCGCGAGAAATTCAGTGACCGTGTTATCTCATGATGTGGCAATGGCCGCCACGATCATGTGATTTGACACCGTCGGATTTCTTTCTATGGGGTTATTTTGAAGTAAAAGTGTACGCTAAAAATCCAAGATCAATTCGAAAGCTGAAGGGTGAGATAATTTGGCATATTAACGACCCAATTATGTCTCAGAGTCATTAAAAATATGGGCAATCGGAGAGAGGTATGCCACAACCGCCGTGGCATGAATTTGGCCGATACTTTGTTCCACTCATAATTGTCATAGATCCTTCTATCTTAAAAAAAGTAGGATAAATCTCTGAAAACTTTTTGTTTTTGATTGCAATTAACATCGTGCGTTTTGGTTGGATCACCCATTTATCTAGATGGTTCAATTCATTTTTTCCTTTTCTTCGATTTTTTTTCTGGAAACATGAGGAATTGAAAAACCGAACTTCTCGTTTTCGGCAATCAAATGTTGCCCATCTTTGCACTCGGCTACACCGCGCTGATGAGGCCAATGGCCAGAAACACGTGCTGTTACGACTAATCCTTCCCTTTTCGAATTAAATCATATACACCCGATAACACCTTCATATATATACATATCAACTATGTTGATAGTTTTTTTGTGAACATAAGATCTATCAACTGAAACCACAAATGTGCGGTTGGCTCCTGCTAGTGGCTCCGTGCATTTGTATTTCCATCTTTTGGTAACCGAGTGTTGCCCATCCGTTTACTTGGCTGCACCATACTGATGATGAGACAAAAGCCCGAAACACGTGTCGTATTTAATATTTAAAGGAATATTATCTAAAACTTCACTAACCTCATTATTTAAAAGGTTGAGATAACCGACGGATGATAAAGTTTCCCTGAAGAAAAATGGTCCAATTATTTGGTCGTTAAGTATCCCACACCATACATTAGTTTTAAAGGAATTCTGATCATCACATTCAACTGTGAAATTGGGATTTTTTTGGGCTCACCATCGGCAATTTTGAGAACTTACCGTTCCATTTGAAGAGAACGTTGCCTCATCTGTCTATAAAATTTCATACGGAAAATTTACATTTTCTTCTCTCTCTCCTAAAAACCAGAATGAAAACCCCAAACGGACATCAAAATCTCGTTCTTTCAATGTGTTAATAAATTTTGGCTTGTAAGGCCAAATTTTATTCTTTATTGAAATTTTAGTAACACTTTCTCTTTTGTAATCGGTATTTTTTTAATATCGGTTATGCTCGTTTGCCCGTGTTCAATAACTTTTTAACAAATATTAAGTTGGGCTTCCTCATCATATTTACTTGGAGTGTGCTTTAAATCAACAACTTGACACTACCATAGCATGCATTTTGTTTGTCAAGACCTACTTAAAAAATTTATTCAACGTGATTAAGCATCCTTACCGCCCTAGTTAGTGTTTATGAATAATCTGTAAATACTGAATATTGAAAATTTGATGTAATTTCAACTCTAATAATTTTATTAATACTTATTGCAGTTTTTGATTTGTGTCTGCTTTTTCAAAATTGAAGGTACTGACGTTTGTTTAAGAAAATAGCCAAGTGATTGAAACTTTGCACCAGTCAAGTTAAAATTTTTATAGCACATTTTTTATTTTTCTCTAAAAATGTCCGTATGAATAAAAATTTATCAGAAAAGTTAAACTCCATGATGAGTTTGTTATGTGTACATGAATTGATGACAATTAACCGAACTTGTTTTTTAAAATAAAGGGGATATCTGTCAAAAATAAGCAAAACGTTAACTTTATCCTAGTTGCATAAAATTTGGCATATGGATATAAAATTGCCGTCCATTCTGATCATTCCCATATTGATTTCAATTTAAAAGCCACCGGTAGACAGCTGTTTCAGCCTATTGGGCATCGTTAGTACCGGGCAGGCGGTCCTCGATTGAAGACAAAATATGAAAAAACAAGAAAAGTCGTCAATAAAAATAACTGCTCAAACGCAAGCAAGACATAAGTGGAACCACCTATTGGTGTGACACCCATTTTGGAGCCATTTTCAGGAATTTCATGTGACTTGATGTCGGGGACTCAATTTGCCTACTAACCAGGTCTCGTCATGAGTTCTCTCTGAGAAATCAATCTGCCTACTCCTCAGATGTACATTATTTAGTTTGTGTGAGTTCAAGATTTTATTTGACTTATCATATCTATGTAATGTAGCACAGAGGATAAATTGATTCTATCTTTCTATATATAGATCTATTTCAATAAACTCAACTCGAAGTTTCATTTCAATCCCTCAACGAGTGACATTCACGAGAAAAAAAAGTTCATGATAGATATAGATTAGATACTTATCATTTTTCGATTGATTAAAAAAATTATAGATTTTTTGGAAGTACATGCTATGCATTTGCTCATTGTCAAATTTATTTGAAACCGAAAGACTTGTTTTCGAATTCAATAGAGTTTATAGAATGCTTTCAGCGTTTCAATTTGTAGTGAAACTCATGAATCCACTGATTTCAATTCTCACTGAATACTTACATCGATGGAACTCTCATCGTGGTTTGATTGAAGAATTCAATTACGAGTTTCATATGAGTTTCTGTGACAGGAAATCTCTATCCGACAATTCACCGCATTAGGACTCCTCACAGCCTTCATTTCAACTTCCGGAAAATGCATAGGTCTCGATTGACCCAGTAGCTCGACCAGAAATATTTCGATGACTTTATCAGATTATCAATTTTATTGGGGAAAAGTTCTTTTGTTGAATTTAACCCGAACCTTTTCCTTTTTTTATCACGCCGAACCCATTTCCTTTCAGCACGCAGAGCTATAAATTTCACAACGATGCTGATTTTATCGGTAACAAGGAGTGGAGGAGATAATTTTTGCGGTCATGTGCTTGTTGGGGAAAGTGTTTTAAACTTCATTCAATTAACTTTCAGCTTCTATTTCCAAACCCGGTACTCATCAAAAGCAGTTTTTTCATATCGTAACATGATAATACACTAGAAACACTATATACTTGAATTGGAGGGGTTATATTTTTAGGAGTGATTAATTTTTTTGGAAAGAAAGTTTTTGGCCTTCTACTACTTCATCTGCTACGATGTCATCGATGACATAAGCAGATCAAGCTTATTCCGTGACATTCAAAATCGTAATTCATGAATGAAGTGTGTGTATTTTCTATAATGTTATCCAATTTGGTACTGAAGAGCCTTAGGGCAAGTGTCTTAAGGCGAAACATCGGTGTATACCAGTGAGGGTGACAGTGTTCTATGTGAGTACAATTTATTACCATTCATTCAAAGTAGAACTCATGTGAATGATATCCGATTCTTATTCCACTACAAATGTTTGAAATACGAACTGAGTAGAGAAAAGTATATTTTGTATAATTCAGTGTTTATATAGAAGTATTTGTTTCGAAAGAATTATTTTCTTTCGTGTAATTCAATGTTTATATGAAAGTAGCTGTTTCAGGAGGACTTTCTTTCAGTTTGTGTCTGAAAGTTACTTCTTTGTATGATCTACACATTCATGTATAGAGTTTCAAATTGATTACTTCCTTCCTTTCTTTGGAATTTTCTCTCATCCTTTTTTTGTATCAGAAGTAGTACAAAGCCAAAAACTTTCTTTCCCACTATATACTATACAACTATCAGGCATGTCCTTTGGATCACCAAATTTTGACAAATACTACCAATTGTCAGAATTGAAAATTAGTTATGGCATTATTGAATTATAAGTTGAACTTCAACATTTGAATTCTCAATATTAGAATCATCATTTCTTGGAGATGAAGAGGTGGAGAACTAGGTGAAAACTAGTATTTTGAAATTCGCTTATTGAATTTGACATGATCTAGTGAAATATATAATTATACGATAATAGATAATGGCAGTGAATAGACAACTAAGACTGGAGAAATTTCAATAAATCGAAGGAAATACAACTCGCAGTTCGATAAATAAGTCTAAAGTAATTTCAATGAAATAGTGTTCACTTTAATTCAAGCTAGCTCAAAATGCATGTATCTGACTTCAGATTTGCATGTTCATCAACAATGGCTTTCTTTCCTTCAATCATTTTTTTGGTATACTTATTGCAGAAATATTTTTGTCAAGAAGGAGGCCAAATGGTTGATTTGAGTGTGAGTGAGTGTGAGGAACTCTGTACTATTATTCTTAGTATCAAATTTTAGAGCCGTAGCCAATAAATGCTTCAACGAAGTACCAACTACTGCCCTTACAACTTTGACAACCTCTTTTTTTGGTGTCGGTGTCCGTCCTGTATAATCTCTGTGATGATTGAAACTTGTTGTTTCTTCTTGACACTTAGGCATCTATATTTATCATCTTCCTCTATGCTCCGTTCACTACCAGTATGTGTATGTAGATATTGAGATGTTTGTCGATTTCAGCAATCTAATTTTTCTGTTTCTATGAATGTCACGTCTCTTTTCTTTCTTTAAAGATTGGCGACATTTGTTTGGAAAAACTTCTTATCCCATCTCTGTTTTCAATTCATCTCATTATCTTTCGAAGCAGACGTATCTTTTGGACATGTTGGTATTATTATCCGTGACGCATTTCTAGAACTTACACTTACTTCAATATTCATTTCTTCAACTCTCTACATCATTCTTGAATGCTTGGTGTTGTATCATATGAACTGGTTGATGAACTTTCAAAGTGTCCCCAACTACCAATTTCGTTGATGATACATGACTCGAGATAACTGTTCAACTGAACCTGTTACTTTATTTTTGTTGAAAATGTCTTTGCTCAATCAGTGGAATTCACCAAGGGAAACCTTCTGTACAGCTTTCTTGGTTTTTCAGTCTTTCCATCTGTTTTTCCAATTTTTTTCTCATCGTCTTCATAATCCGCCATTACTACGCCTCTAAATGGCTACCCTTCAATCCAGTTTTCTCTATAAAATTCATTTCAACTGCTTGTTGATCTATTTTATTTCTGAAAAATTCTTCAGCCTCGGCTCATTCTTCGGAGAAGTTAAATTTTCTGCTTCTCTATATGTTGGTATATTCTCAAGTATTTGTTTCTCTGTTTTCTTCATTCCTCTAGATCCTTCAATTTCACTCCGTCTTTCATTTTATTCCGATTATTTAATTAAGATACTAATTCTTATTGTCTACTTCATGATTTGATCATTTGAAAAAACCTTTCTCTTATTCATCTTTTGTATATTACTCTTGTTTTTTCAATTTTTTTCTTCATAGTAGTTACTGCCTTCATGTGAGCCGGTCGAAGTTCAGTTGATTACATTTTGATCCTTGATGTTCGAGTTTTTCTTCAATAATCTATGATTCGCTGGAGCTCATAAATTCTTGCTGAAACAAAATGTTATAATATTCATCACATAAAACAGAGATTGTTGATTTTCCAGTTTTATACAGTGTTGGAAATTATTCAATATTTCACTATCATTTCCTAGAAAAACAACTAGTCTTACATTATACTTATTATGCAGTGAGTTTCAAAAAGTTTGCACCATATGGGACACTTTCTTATTATCCATTTGTCAGAACATTCTATTCTTGATAAAAATTGTTGCATTAGATTCAAGTTGTGGAAATTCTGAATTTCTGAACGGTGTACAGAAGAGCACAAAAAATAGGAATTTGGATCAAGAGTAAACTACCCTTATATTTTACATTATTAAAAAGTATATTCAGATCTGAAATTACAACCTACCTCACTAGTGAAAATATAAACCATTTCTCAACAAACATCGACATACAAGGTTGAGTTAGGTTGGGTCCAAAGTGAGTGGGCCTGTTCGACCCTCCACCGCAAACCGCGAGGGTTTATTGTGACTCACACCTAATCACACTTGACCAAATCAACCCAGCTGCCCAACGAAGCTGATAGTTTGTATGGTAAGTGATCATTCAGGTCAAATGGTGAGAGTACGGCTCTGCCGAACTCTAAAAATATGATTTGGTCCCCAGAGGGACAAGCACAAAATATATGCTCTGCTGTTCTATCATTTCTCAAACAGGGGCAACACACACTGTCTTCCGACAGTCCGAGACCCTGCATATGATAATTCAAATGACAGTGATCTGTAGGAAGGCCTGTTAGACATCGTAGTTCATCCCTACTCTAGTCCAAGAATTGTTTGGTATCGAGATTCGAAGGGTGAATAAACACTTTGGATTGAGCCAATTCTGGAAGTTTTTGATAGAAGTCCATAAATCTTCTTACTATCCAGGTGTTCAATCTTTATTTGGAAAAGCCTAAATCGATACCAATGACAGGTTCTGTTCTAATGAAGCTGCTCCCAGCACCCTTTTTTGCAAGAGAGTCATCAGCCTCATTACCTTCCTGGCCAGTATTGGCAGGAATTCAGACCAGAGACAATCTGTTAAGTTTTACTATCGAGGAGAGTCGATTTTGTTACCAATTTAGACGTTGCTTAGTAGGAGCCTAGAGCTTCCAACGCCAATTGACTCTCCTAGAATATTTGCATGACCAACCTCATGCAAATCTCATGCAATCTCTCCGCACACCGCAACGGGGAATGTTCCTACTGACGAAAATCAAGTAGTTTTCATAAAAGAGCTCTAAAACAACGTATTTTGAACTTATCATTTCAACCTTTTTCTTTGTAAAAATATTTGAATACTTGAAAAAGAGGAATGAAATAATGCATTCAACATTCAAACAAATTTGTTTCTATTTCACCATTTGGCAACATCGGTTATAGCTAATAAAGGACGATGAATCTGTTACCTGTATAAAACAAACAAAGATGACATATTTCAGAAGCGTGCTCTTCTGTTTACTTATGTTTCGAGTTCCGAGACATTCTGTGTCATATGACATTTTGTGCACCTAACCTTTCTTCCTCTATATGAATAAATAACAAAACAACTGTTGCTTATGTGGCTTGTGGAGGTGGTATTGAACTATAATTTATATTTCGCCTCAATTGTTGCCTAATAAAGATAATTTTTCTTTTATAAAGTAGAATATCTAGGTACGTATAAATTATTTCAACAAGAAGACTGAGATGGTCCTTTTCACCAGGAAAATAAGTTTAACGGACTAAAAACCTCCCGAAATCTTCAAAAGCCAACTGAACTTCTCTGAAGATGTGAAATACCTTGGTATTATCCTCGACAAAAAGCTAACATGGAACTCTCATCTACAGAGTAGAGCAAAAAGAGCATTCGTGGCTTATGAGCAATGTCGGAGGACAGTGGGACGCGCATGGGGTCTTTCACCCCGTGTAGTCGCCTGGATCTACACTGCAATAATAAGACCTATGTTAACGTATGGAGCCATTTGAGGACAACTCCTTGGGAGGATGTACAATGGGTCACATGTGGCCTAAGTGCGTGGGCTTACACTCACCCTCCCTACTCTACAGATACAGAACTTGATATAGGCGCTGTTGCCAATATATGAATTAGAAATAGATTCCTTTAAAAATCGAAACCCAACATTTGAAACATCAATAAGAATACTTTCCGAAGTGAATTTGAAAAACTCATGAATTCAACTCATCTTTATTTTGTTCAAACTTGCATTTGCTGTAATAACCCAAATTGAGGAACATTCCCCATTCAATAGCGGAAATTTCCGCTGGAAATACAGTCGCATAGGTTCCTAGGCAGGTTGATATATCTCTGTCCTGGGTCTGCAATTGAAAACACCTGCACCAGAACCGGAAGGTGTTTTTGATCATCTGGTTACCAACAAATATCTGCTTTTAATATTTTCTTCTCCTTTGATATACTATAGTTCGAATAATAAATTGGACTGAATTTTGCATCGACATATTATTGTAGTAAGGAATAAGAGGGAGGCGCCTAAGTTGTATATGAGATACTAGCCCTCGTTATTGGGCTATAGAACCATTTTTTTTGGTTTTGTTACCTAGATGTCTGTGATTTCAACTCTGAATATTGTTTTCAGGTTCAAACAAGTTTTCCAAATGAACTTTTTCAATAATGTCGAAAATAAGGGTACTCACTCTTGATAAAAATTTCAATTTTTTGTTCTACCCTGTACACACTTCGGAAATTTAGAATTTTGACAACTCAATTTTATGACAAATGTATAATAAAATAATTTCTCATATGGTGCGAACTTTTTGAAACTCACTGTATATGTCCTAACCATTTCCAACTATTTCCACTATAACCACTTCCAAGTGGTTATAGTGGAAATGTATTTACTACACGTTGTATTTATGGCAATAGTTTCTAAAGTAGAGAAATGGGCAAGCCACATATTTCAACTATAAGGTATGTTTGTAATGTCAAGACGTAAGGAGCTTGTTTTAGTAGATCTGATAACTTTGTTGTAGTGCAAACCGTATTTATAAGGAAATACTTCACATGGAACTGTTTTTGGTGGTATATACAGTGTGTCCAAGATAAGGATCCTAAGCATGGGAATCTCAGTATCTGTTGGAGATACAGCTTAGGTTAAATTAGGAAAAAGTTGTGTTCTTTAAATATTATTTACATGCCGTTTAGAAACTTGAAGAATTTTCATGGCCTGCTGAGATATTTGGGAAAAACGAGAATTTGACAATATCAATTTTATTTTTTTCTGACTTTATTTGAAAAGATA